>CM040246.1:117529720-118129720 GCA_022545495.1 Chrysanthemum lavandulifolium | reverse complement strand
GATTTCTCCTTTCAGATACACCATTTTGTTGTGGGGTATAAGGAGATGTGAGTTCTTGGATAATTCCACACTCGCCTAAGTAATCTTTGAACTCTTGACTTATATACTCACCACCTCTATCGGATCAAGAGCTTTAATCTTCTTACCGAGTTGTAATTCTACTTCACTTTTGAAAACCTTAAATGTTTCAAAGACTTCATGTTTATGTTTAATTAAATAAACATAACCATTGTAACCACTCGTAAATTTCCCTACCGATTTTTCGCAACTATATTTTTTTTCTTCTTACGTCTCGATCTATAATCACGACCAGTTACGGCTAAAATATAAAATAAAACACGAAAAATTAAAACGAACTAACAAAAATCAAAAATTACGTCATCGTGACTGTTTATTTAAAACGTGTCCTAAGTATAAGTATTATAATTTTACATTAAGCAAAGATCGGTTACTGAACCAAACAAATGGAGTACTGAAATACATTATGTACAAAATCTATACACGAAATAAATACTTACAACATTTATTAACTAATTAAAAAAAAAAAAAAAAAAAAAAAAAATCCTACCTTATCCCCGCCTAACCCACGCCCCTTATATCTCCTATCTTTTTTCATCTTCCTCTGAAACCAACGCCCCACCTGCAATCCTCCATCTTCGCCTCTCTTCTTACTCCCCTGCGCACGCTGCTAGCCTCTCCAAAAATAGCTAAACCTCCAAACTTCCTTCCCAACATCATAAGTAACTTCAATCCAAGATTAGCTATCTCTTTGGCTTATCCATGGGAGCTAATCGACAAACCAAGGAGCCTTGGACCACGGCTGAAGACGAAAACAGAGGAACCACGTGAAGCCCTTGTGAGATTTCCTAAGAAGGACTCTAAAGCTATCCCCACCTTCGAATGGTCCAAGAGAGGACTTCCCCATCTACACCTATTTAAAGGCCACGAAGGACCTGGGTTTCACACACTTCTCACTTACTTTCATCACAAAAAAAAAGGGTTTCGTAACAAGCTTTGGAGTGCTCGAATTGGGTTTTGAGTGGAAGTTGTGTGAATCCCTACGAACGGTCTTCGTTGGCTTGGCAAGGTTCATGTTTCCCCTTTTCTAGTTTTATTCTTGTTGTAATCTTGATATTAGTTTAGTCATGATATTGAGTTAACAAAGATAAAGTCAAGCATAAATAAATTGATGGTTAGTTCTTTTGTTCTGTGATGCGACGAAAACAAAACAAGAAATTGAAAGCAAAGTTTAAAACTTGTTAAATGTTTATGTGATAATCAACTTATGTCAAGATTGTTGTCAAAATTGTTGTGTGGTAAGAACCTAAAAGGAAATATCAAATACTTGTATTGGCTTATCTTTTCGACTTAATTCTTTAGCTCACTAGAAGTCTAAATCGACTTGCTTTCCCTCGTTTATTCGTTGGCGTATTCGAATTACCTTCTTGCTTATCTCCGTGGCTTGTTCGTGTTTCGTTTCGGCTGTGATTAAACCCTCACATCGAGGGTGTTTGTTTGTCGTTTGGTGTCTACCGCACCATCACAATACCCATAAAGGTGTGATTGGTAACAGTCATGTCCTCGATTCGGTCAGAAATCATCGACACGAGACAAGGCTCGATCTAAAATCTCTATACCTCTTTGACATTAGTATTTTGGCGTAGCTTCCGGTCACTAGTTATGTTGGTTGGCTATTGTTATTATTGTTCGTTTTCGGTGTACCAAAGAGCTCTCAAGGGTGTTTGTTAACCGCGTCTAACTCAAAACCACGAGTGCAGTCGCATGAGTCTCGTGTGATTATTTTTACTAAACCGAATGAGGTCTAAAATTTTCGGTATTCCTTGCGTTTTAGTTAGGCCTCTTGCGTCAAAAATGGTCTCAACAAAACATGAGACACAAAGCTGTAAACCCTCAAGTCAGAAGGGTGTGTTTGTTGTTTGGGCGGTGAGCCCATTGATCTTAGGGTGCGCTTGGTAGTAACTGTTGGGCCGAAGCCCACACAAGGCGCGTCCATGCACTGATTTTCACGAGAGCAGATATGTATAAAATCCCAAATTTTTTTTAAAACATAAAAGTTTACAAAGTTGAGACAAACCAAAAGTTGCATAACACTAAGTACAACAAAAATCGCTATTCTAAACATACTACAATTACTTGTCTTTTCGATCCTTCTCACGCCTCGTTTACAACTCGCTCGCCTACCCGTTTTGACATGATTACTTTCAATATTATTTCACGATACCTCATTTTATACGATATAAATGAATAACGAAATACAATTAACTCTTAATTCATACTAAATGAGATTTATTTTAAAAACCATAATAATTTCCTATACTTCGTCGGTAAATATATTTTAGGCGTATAAACAAGTTATACCCATTTTTCTAAAAGACTATTACAACTTATAAACGAAATATATTTTAACCTTTATAATAAAAATTGTTACTTTCTTATATATATTTTAAGCGACGCCTTTATATCGTTACTATTTGTTTTGCGATATTTTCCGTGTATCATTTTCCAGCACGACGAACCCAAGACTCACTTGTTTTAATACTTTTGTGTATACCTAAGCACTTCCATGAGCCAAAGTTAACCATGTTCAATAATAAACGACACACAACACAAGTAACTTAAACTTTTGGTGTATATAAATCGAGTCGAAATATACTCCATTATTTTGAAAATGATATTTTAGACTTAGTGATGACACAACGACAACAACAACGACAACAACAACACAACATGTAAATTAAATAAAGTAGGTAGACTTTATTTAGCTTGGAATCGAGAAATGAGATTTGACGACTAATTTAGGTTGTGTTGGAGCTACTTGTTACTTGATCTCTTGGTACCTTATTCACCGAATCGCTAAGGTGAGTTTATAGCCCCACTTTTACTCTTATTTACTTGCTTTATAAAACTTTGGGGTGAGAAGCATGCAAAACTCTTTTCGGACCGTAAACCGAAAACACTATTACGTGAAACAACCTTGAATCCCAACTATGCTACCGTTAGTTCCCTTTGGGAGGCGCGATTGTTATGAATAGATCTATAGGCAAACATCGAACGTATACCATATCGTATTGATTGAGTGTACTGGAAATACACTTGATGGGCCTTTATTTATCATGCTTCTAGATGCATGCACACTGTCGTAGTTTCGGTCGCATGAACTTGGTATTAGCGTAATAGCCTTTTGCATATAGTGTCATTCATGGAGATGCTATATGTGCAATCGTGGTCCAACTTGATTTCTTAAACTTAAACCTATGAACTCACCAACCTTTGTGTTGACATTTTAGCATGTTTTCTCGGGTTTACTTATTGGCGTGGCAATGGCAAAGGCATTCGTTGAAGGCGGCAAATCAAGTGTTTTCAAACAAATCTAATACAACTTTTAATGGGACAACATATATTTTATGGGCTTTACTCCGCACTTTGAAACAATGATGTAAAACTATTTATTAAATAAATCTATATTTTGAAAATGGAATAGAATTTCCATTCTTTATTACCTTGTGTTGTGATTATTGATTTAGTAACACCCATGACCCAACGCTCATTTGTGAAATTTTGGGGTGTTACAACCATAACGACCGAAATCATCCGTAAAGGTTAAGTAGGTAGCACCACGTTTTGACACATGTCTAAGTGGACCACACACATCGCTGTGTATTAATCCAAGTAGATCGAAGCCCTTTCCACTTGTGGTGAAAAAGGTTTCCTTGTCATCTTCCCATCTATGCAAGACTCGCATTTGTCAAATGATTCATCATCGACCGCTTGTAAAAGCCCATCGTGTTGCAGCTTTTCCATGCGTTTCTTGCCTATATGAGCAAGGCGACATGCCAAAGATAAGAAGAGTCACAGTTCAACTTGCTCTTCTTATTGCTAATGCTATACAACTAATTATTTTCATTGGATATACAACCATCCATATCAATTTCAAACACACCAAGCATAGGAATTGCATTAAAGTAAAAACATTATTTAAAGAAACTGAAATTCCATAAGCGGTAAAAGTGTGCACAAAACCAATATCTTTTAACAAAGCGAAATAACACCCCTAACAATGGAGGGTGCATAATGACTATTATTTAGTTCCAAAATTAAGCTCGAAGGCAACACTAAATCAAAAGTCCCTATGGCCCGATAACCGCACGCTTTCCATTTCCAACGCACAAGTATCTTTCTCCACATGTCGACTTCTCGCTCCTCTAAGTCCCTGCGATGTATTACGGATGTGAGTACCACATCCCGTATCATATATCCGTGAATTTTGCTTATGAGGAAAAGAAAATAATTCAAACATAAAAATACCGATGAGCTAGGCACCATCTTATTTTTATTCAAGGCACTCATTCGTATAAACCGATAGTTCCGCTTCCGGTGACACGGTGAGTTGCGGTGGTGGCAAGTTAAATCCTTCTTAGGATTCTCCTTTTCTTGCGGTGTTTCTTCTTAGGAGTGGTGGGATGACAACTTGTTTCCTTTCCTTTTCCTTTCCTTTCTTATCGCTTGCGACTTTGGCTTATTTACCTACCACCTTGTATTGCTAGTACAAGCAGTGTAGGAGCATTCTTGGCAATCTCTTCTCAAGTCTACAAGCATTGCATGTAACTCATTCAATTGCCTTCCTCGTGCAATGCATGTTAAAATTTCGCACAAAATCACCAAATCGCTCCTCGATTAAGGAGTGATTGATGAGGCCGACATACATCGTTGGAGTAACCACACCGAGCTTCTCCAATTGGTCCAAGTGATGTTTCATCTCGAGGACGTGGTCGGAGACAGTTACCAACCTCCCGCTTAGCCTATGAACCTTTTCAATCAATTCATACAGTTCGGTTTAGTGGCTTCTCAAACATACGCTTGAGTTCATCTAGCTTGCTCATAGGCGGATAGTGCTCAAATTGTTTTTGCAATTGAGCGACATCCCGAAAGCATTAGACACGCCACATCATTGTGCTTCTCATATTCAACACGATATGCCTCTTGTTCAAGAGCGCTTGCCGATTGAGAGGAGCATCGTGCAGAGGTGTAGTCAAAATATCAAGTCTTTTGGCAACACGAAGGATGATCCTAAGTGCACGATGCCAATCATTGAAATTAGGGTCGATCGACTTGTCTCTTCCAATCATATCTTTGAAAGCGTAACTCATTAAGCTCATAGTGTTTTCTCGGTTGATGAGCCATCTACGAGAAAAGTTCAAAAACCATAATTAGTATTTTGATAATTTTCCTTTTCAATAAACAATTAAATACCCAAGGTTCATATTCATATAACCAATTAATTATTATTGAAAACTAGGATCCAAATTGTCATAATCTCATCACGCCGCTTGATCCGCTAGTAATGAACCTTATACAAAGTGGTAGAGCTTTTTCTCAATTGCCAATTTCAATTGCAATTCCTAGATTTATGGGATTTACATATAGCCAATTTCAATTGCCATGTAAACATGTTTTATCCCATTTTATGCCTTGAGTTGCCATTTCTCACTGCCTAACTCAATTAAGTTGTCCAACTTAAGAAACTGCAAAATCGTCCATGCCCGTTCTCACGACACGTGGACATTTTACCCTTTGATTACAATTTAAGTCACGTTCTCACGCAAATAAAAGGTAATATTTAGGTGTTTCCGTTTCGCTGGATGGCATATAACTCAAATTAAAGGGTAGTAATTTTGATGTCAAATCAAATATGTACAAAGATGTCATGCATTCATCTTCGTAGCATAGGTTTTATTAAAACAGTTATATCATTGTTTTAATGATTTAAGCTTTTCATCATCAAACTTTAATCGATGTATTGGATAACCGATTAAAGAATCACCTTAAATACCACTATATCCTACTACCGCATGAGTCATAAGACCCAAGTTATTCGGATAATTACCACAAAAGTGGCGCGTAGGAATTAAAGTAATTCACCCTTAAGATTTTATGCACACAAACGAGCGGAGAATTAGGTCACAAGCATATTACATACCCTCATCTTTAAGGTCACAATTTAATGCGTACCAACCTTATACCCATCACAGTTTGTCATTAATGGGTGAGCCGTTCTAACTATTTTGTGCAAAAATCAATCAATTAAACTATTACGATTATTATGCTTAAAAATACATGTTTCACCATTGTTTAGGTCAGTTTATTTTATAAAAAATACCCTTGTTACACATAACAAACAAACAAGTATTTAAAAAAAAATAAACATATAAACAATGAATGCATAATATAAGTCATGCATATCAAATAGCCACATGCAAACCTTTTGATAAATCCTATTAATAATCAATTCTAGATATGTCAATATGTACATGTTTAATTAAGACTTTCACCCGTTTACAAGAAGGTGAGCCACATGCATCGATTCATCGATTGCGTAAGTCGAAATCAAACACATACCACATAGCACATAATTGATTAAATAATAATGATTGAGTTCTTCCCCAATTTTAAATCTATCAAAATATTTAGTGTATATCACTTAACCAAGTAAAACATACAATAAAAGCAAATCCATGATAAAACATGCATGTAATTATCATGGATATAAATCACACTTAACAATTAATGCAATTAAGCAGAGTTACATAATACACATAAAATTGCATGCAACCTAGGGTTTCTAATCCAAGTAAAACTCAAGTTTACAAAACCCCAATTAGGCACCCAAAAAATGCCCCTAAAAATTAGGGTTTAGGTTTTGCAAACCCTAGATCTCGCATACAAATAATAACACAATCATGTTTATTTTATTTATGTGTTTCAGAATTAATTACTTGTTATACAAGACTCGTGATGCCACCGTTAAGTTTATAATACATGACATACAATAAAACATGTAGACACCACGAGTACACAATGGAAGACTTAAGATCATCACAAATAAATAATTAATCGAATTAAAAGCGTAACATACCTCTTATGAATGTCGATCTCTTGAACAAAGCGAAGAAGTGGTTTAAAGAGTTGTCCTCACTGCTTTACAACTCAAACCAATTAGGTGTAAGAATAGTGTCTTACAACCACGCGTTTTGTACACACGAATTAACCAACGAATCAAGCGATTGCTAGATCTAACACAAGTCCTTGTTTTATGAAAAACAAAACCAAAACACCCTAAGGAGGGGGTTCGGCCGAGATTTTCCGAGAGAGAGAGGAGAGATCTAGGGTTAATTCAATGCACAAAGTTATGAAAACCCTAAACCCTAGGTTTGTTTATATAGTAGATGGAAATCTTAGGAACAAGTTAGGGATTTGGGTTGTGAGAACCCCCCTATGGCCGGCCATATGCAAGCCCAAGGGACCCCAAATCTTTTCCATTTTAAGATTTTCCATTACTAGTCCTTCTCTTTACATTTAACGGTCGTTAGTCATTTTTTCGTTAAATACTTAACGATCGTTAGATGGACTTTATGTGCAATAATTAATCATAAACATTAACATTAATTATTTAACTTTAATTCTCATTCGCTAATGTGTGTAATCCTGTGATCACGAGTTCGAATCCGGACATTCACATATTTATAAATATATACATTTCCAACACATACCTCAATTCAGTAATTTAGGGCCCGTTTGGTTAAGATAAATGGGAATGAGACTATGACTTTCAAAGTCATAGTTGGTGTTTGTTTTGTTTTGTTTTGTGGGCCCGGTAATGAAATGGGTATATCATAGTCATAATTCATTACACACTAATTTGGTGTCTATGAAATCCATTCTCGTGGGCCCCTCCTTTTTCCATTACAAAATTCAAATATCTATACACTTTTTCATACCATATTTCATCAACCAAACATAAACAATCGTAATGATACACTTTTTCATACCCATTATCATTCCACCTCATTCCAAATCCAATACCCATTGTCATTCCTAGCAACAAACCAAACGGGCCCTTAGTATTTAGTTGGGTCGAGATATTGATACGGTGGCTATGTTTTTATTTCAACGGTGGCTATGACTAGGTATGACACAATAGTATTGTTGCTATAGTAATCACATAGAACACTTCACCCTCAAAATCCAATTATATTGTGTTGGTCTATATTTCGCAACTAATCGAATGGACAATTGCTTTTTTTGTTTTCGTTTCCGCTTCCCACTACCGTGATATTCATAAATCCCGCTCTTTGTACACATATAATTAATTTCCATCATCGACCATTTTTCGATTTGGTTCTCTTTTAACAATGACAAACCGAGCCCCCACATTATATTTTGCACCCACTCGGTTATTTCTTCTTGAGAACGGAAAGCCCGAAAATACATAACAAATTTTATAACACACTTTTTTTAACTAATACTTTTTAATACTTTTATAACGGAAAGCCCCGAGGCTATATTTACCACTTGTCGATAAATGGGCAATCCTCTCGATACTTCCTCGTGAAAACGGAAAGCCTGAAAAATAAAAACACAACATTTAAAACTAATACACAATTTTATAAATAATTTTTATAAATAATTTTTTAACAAAGTTTTATTAATACTTTTAAAACTAATACAAAGTTTTAAATCTAATACAAACTTTTAAAACTTTTAAAACTAATACTTTTATTAAAACTTTTAATAATACTAACACTTTTAAAACTAATACTTTTATTAAACTGTTAATAATACTAACACTTTTAAAACTAATACTTTTATTAAAACTTTTAAAACTAATACTTTTATTAAAACTTTTTAAAACTTATTAATACTAATACTTATTAGTAATACTAATACTTTACTAATACTTTAATATTACTTTTAAAACTAATACTTTGTATTAGTATTACTTATTAATACTTTGTATTAGTTTGTGTGTGGTTGTTGAGTGTGGCACGCGTCTATTACCGCGTAGTGCGTTTTTTCTCTTGAGTTGATATCTTGTCTCTCTCTCTCTCAATCTCATTCATTCAACTCGCTTTCTCTCTCACTATCTCTATCTTCTAAAAGTTTTAGATTTAGATCTAAAAACATATAAGATCGTGGTGTTTTTGGTTATGTTGTGGTGATATTGCTACTGTGGTTCTTTGATGGTGAGTTTGTGATGTTGAGTTTGTGATGTTTGGGTAAATCTGGGTACTTTGATGGTGATTTTGTGATGTTCCTATCATTTATGGGTAGATTGTGGGTTTAATTTCATGGATTTGTAAAAAAAATTAAAAACGCCTATTTTTTTTAGGGTTTGGTAAATCTGGGTACTTTGATGGTGATTTTGTGATGTTCCTATCATTTATGGGTAGATTGTGGGTTTAATTTCATGGATTTGTAAAAAAAATAAATAACGCCTATTTTTTTTTTTTTTAGGGTTTGGTAAATCTGGGTACTTTGATGGTGATTTTGTGATGTTCCTATCATTTATGGGTATATTGTGGGTTTAATTTCATGGATTTGTAAAAAATAAAAAACGCCTATTTTTTTTTTTTAGGTTTGGTAAATCTGGGTACTTTGATGGTGATTTTGTGATGTTCCTATCATTTATGGGTATATTGTGGGTTTAATTTCATGGATTTGTAAAAAATAAATAACGCCTATTTTTTTTTTTTAGGGTTTGGTAACTGGTACTTTGATGGTGATTTTGTGATGTTCCTATCATTTATGGGTATATTGTGGGTTTAATTTCATGGATTTGTAAAGAAAATAAAAACGCTTATTTTTTTTTTTTTTTTAGGGTTTGGTAAATCTGGGTACTTTGATGGTGAGTTTGTGATCTTCCTATCATTTATGGGTAGATTGTGGGTTTAATTTCATGAATTTGTAAAAAAAATAAATAACGCCTAATTTTTTTTTGTTTAGGGTAAAAGCAGTTACAAACTGCTTATGTGAGAGGCTGTTTATGTGATGTTATGTGAAACTGCATGAGTTGTGTGGGTGCAAACGGGTAGGTTAACACCTTGATCCGCCACCATTGAGTGGTATGAATACCGCCCTGCCTACCCCATCCATTGTGCTCGTGTGGTTTCTTTGGGAAACCGCTTATGTGCTTATGTGGCTATGACATAGGTATGACACAAATAGTACTCATGTGCTTATTGAAACTACCGAGTTTTGTGGGTGCAAAGGGTAGGTTAACACCTTGATCCGCCACCATTGAGTGGTATGAATACCGCCTGCCTACCCCACCACGTGCTCGTGTGGTTTCTTGGCAAACCGCTTATTGCACAAAGCATTGCACACAGCTCGATTAGACCCCGCTCCAATACTACGTTACGGTGGGGTTATTCATACGCGCTATGTTTTTATTCATACTGTATACATTTTATATAACAAACCGCTTATATGCTTGATAAGCAGTTTGTTACTGTAAGCTGATTTGAAAATTGTTTTTTTTTTAAAAAAAAAAACTGAGATAAGGCAATGATGATTTTGCAAAAAAAAAATTATTTTGCAACCTTTGATGTTGCAGCCATATATGATAAATATGATTTTGGCTTGGCATTTCCGAATGGACGGCAAAAATTTTTTATTTTCATTTTGCAACCTTTGATGTTGCAGCCATATATGATAATATGTGATACTTAATCGAGCCTAATGTTATCTCTATTATTAATGTGTAAAATTGTTACCTCCGGTGATTGAGACATATCTGCACCGAGATATTTGAGGTTTCTTTGTGGTTTGTTAGTTGCGGCTTTCACTTGCAACTTGTGTTTCACTAAAATTATAGCCACCGTATAAATAACTGATGATGTTTGTATGATGGTGAGTGCACTGAGATATTTGAGGTTTCTTTGTGGTTTGTTAGTTCGGCTTTCACTTGCGACTTGTGTTTCACTAAAATTATAGCCACCGTATAAATAACTGATGATGTTTGTATGATGGTGAGTTTGTGATGTTGTAACTTGGTGATGTTTGAAATTTGAATATATTGAGATTCTTCACTTGTGACTATTCACTTGTGACTTTCGCGACTACCTACCAATCCTACGGATGGGAGGTTTCACTTATGACTTTGGGAATCTTGCTTTTGCTTTTGGTACTTGCTTGTTAACTTGGTTGCAACTGTACCCATCCGTATTCATGCAATATGGTCTCATGCACTTGTGTGCAATCTGCTGCATTGGACAAAAATTTTTTCAAAAAAGGCGATGACGATTGGTTTTATAACCGAACGGACGGCAAAGTGATTTTTATCACTTTGCAACCTTCATATCCGAGCCACACACTTTTCTAAATCACAGACTTGCACAATTTTGTGTGCTAATGCACTTGGACAAAACCGCTTCATATCCGAGCCTGTGTGCAATCTGCTTGTGTGCTTATAATCCGCTGTGTGCATGACTGGACAAAAAAAACTTGGCGATGAAACTCTAATCGAGCCTTTATTCAATCTGGCATGTCTTCATCGCACTTGACAATCTGCTTGTGTGTTCTTGCACTTGGACAAATTTGCTTGTGTCTTCATCATGACTTGGACAACTGCTTTGTGCTATGACTTGGACAAAAATAACTTATGACAAAAATACATTTTGGGACAAAATAACTTATGACAAAAATACCACCCAAACCAAAGAATATGAAAAAAAAAAAAAAAAAAAAAAAAAAAAGCGAAAAAGATCTGTCATACAAGACCTACCACTAGACCACAGAAATTCCTACGGGTAGACCGTAGGAATAGTGTGACCTGAGATATATTGTCATCAAAATAAAACTTGTACGAATTGCTTTAGGAATGCTACAAACGAGGATACCAACATGTATTTTTCATTTTGAAACTTTGAGAGTAAAATAATCAAGGAAAATTAATTATAATAAATGTAGTACATATGATGGAGATAATGTATGCATGTGGCTGCGAAGATGCATACCATCATGTGGCTTGACTAAAAGACTTTGTTCAGCTTACAAGGTATATTGAAGGGCGGGAATTACATATATATACCCAAAGTTTAATATTTACATATATATTTTCTTAAAATACAAGTTTTTAATGCATATTGTACAATTTTATTCAAAGCATATTTTGAAGAAATATGCAAATATTCGCTAGGTGCCCCTATTGAACGGAAGGCGAAGTTAATTATTGGAACTTTGAATGCAAATATACGTATCTGTATGTTGACTTGAGGTCGTCTGTCGAAGACATAAACAGCGACCTATTTGAAGGTGCAAACTGCAAATTGGACCACGTCTACCACCAAACGTTTTACTATCCAGTGATTGATTAAGATGAAAGTGAATATAACTAAGACACTGGTTGTTTTGTCACATTAAATACCATCCCATAAGCAGCTTGCTAGTAGTTTGTATTTTCAAGTAGAGAGGGGTAAATTGTGTCAGGGTTGAGCCTATTGTAGTTTAGCCATTGAGTGAAAAGGAAGGTTAGGAAGAAAAGGAGGCGGAAGTGTTCAATGGGTACCCTACGTGTTGTCAATATATTTCCCAGTATCCCGTTAATCCACCCTCATATATATATATATATATATATATATATATATATATATATATATATATATATATATATTTCAACTCTAAAAGACTATCAGAAAATGAATTGTAGAAGCTTTTGATCCACAGTTGACTTAATAAGTCTTGTTTTTATCCTCATTGGCTATCAAATAATATTATTAGCTTGTAAAATAATGCTGGAAATCATATAAAAATAAGCTACCACCATAGCAAACAAAAGTGTAACCACTAACTCAAGAATTACAATGAACGGTATCAATATATTATAGTTTGAAATTTTCAGAGTTCATATTATTCGGCTACAATATAAGATTACACATTAGGTGAAAACAAGTTAGTACAATAAAAGGCCACGGATTAAGTAGAAGCATTAGTTCTAACTTATTTATTCTACACTCTAAACGTTACAAGTTATGTATCATTCCTACCGACATCTTAGCAAATAATAAGCAATCGGAAATCCTATCATTCACATCATACCATTTGCTACAGCTTATTACAACATTACCACCTATGCATTCAAATGAATCGTTAAGCTAACCAAATTTTTAAAATCGATTAAGGGTTAGACAGGGAAAATAATTGCGGGTGTTAAGTGACTTTGACTCCACTTGGTCGTTTTCCCTCCATGGCATCTTTCTTATTACGACAATCAGCGCAAAGAAAAGGACCTTCCCAAGGATTTGAGCTTGTTGAAAATATGGAACCAGCATGAACTGATATCCCTTCACTTGCCCCTAGGTCTACTTGACATACAGCACACATGAAAAGACCCGATGTTGATGGACCACACGTCTCATCATTCCCCAATCTACAATATATCCATGATAAATAGTGTAACTATCGATCGAGTGACTAAGATAATTTCAGGTAATCGTTTTTAATTGGATTAAAGCGTAATTGGGATTGAAAACTTGCCAATAAAGGAAAAAAAACTCCAGTTGTTACAGCCCAAAATGTTAATATATTCATTTCTTGCATCACTAAAACGTTGCCTTTGTTTTAGAAAAACTAACCTTTCGGAAAGCATGGCAGAACCTTCTTCAAAGAGTTCCTCGACGATGCCAACAGCAGATAGTTTCTTAGACAGTTTACTATGGAACCATGGGACTTCCTTCTGAAAATAAAGATCTAAGACTAAACTTGCTTGGCTTTTTACGTGGTGGGGATGGTGGCGTCATTGCAGTGTCTGGTGGAATTATGTCCACAACTATGCACGTCGTATCATCCTTCAATCCCTTGTTCGCAATGCTTCCTGGACAATCATCAATACAAACAGTAAGAAAGAAGTAATACAGTCCGACTTTTTGAGGTCAAATAGACGAAAGCTTTACTTCACAATTGGTGTGCATTGTAAATGAAATACACCAAATACAGGCACCAACTACAGAGAAACTATGCTAATTTCAGGATGAACAACATAACAATTATATTATATTGAAATTACAAGTCTGAAGTCAATAGTCAAAGTATGTAATCTTTGAACAAAACCTTGAAATACAGAATAGACAACCTACCTTCACTACTTGCCTAGCAGCAAGTTCAGCAGGCAAACCACGACAAGATTTTGCAGCCATATCTGACGACACAGCATCCCAAATGCCATCAGAAGCAATTATAAGCCTTCCACCGGCATCTGATAACTTTTTACACCAAAAAAAAGTTTAATTAGATTCACATTTTATGAGATAACTAACTATCACATACACAAAAATCTCATGGTGTTAATAGAAATGAAATTGAAATTGTTTGTCCCATTAGAAACAAGACGAGACCCGTAAAAACAGAGATCATAAGTAAATAATAAGTTTACCTTGACTTGCTTTACATATGGTATTGGAACAATAAACTCTCCAACATCCATGTCCCCGATGGACCTAGAAAGACATAAGCCTCCTGGCCAACAACGAAGGGACCAATCTGTCAAAAGTTACATCGTTTAAACTTCAAACACACTTCATGGCTTGCCTTATTGAAACATTTTTAGCATAAGATGAGCTTTGTGTTGTTTAAGTAAGCAGAAAAGCCTCACCTCAGCACCACCTAAGATTCTTAGCCGCCCTACTTCCCTCCACTAGCCTTTACCCGCTCCTTCTGAAATAAAACCACAACAAAATCAACATCTTTCTTGTAAACAAGCAAAGAACACTACTCAACAAGAATACTGATTCCCATCATAAAGGGGTAATTGCATGTAAGGTAACGAACATTGATCCAAATTGTATTTCAGTTTCGAGTAACCAACTTTGTTTACACCAGAAAACCCTTAAAGTTTCAAAAATCAATGTCAGGTAATTGGCAAGTCTTCAATCTTGTCAGCAGGTAACCACTTCTCATTCAACGTTAAAGAAAGTCAAAATAGCAAACATTACAAACATGTATTTTGTCATGTCATTTTGACCTTCAGTAACTAGATTTATATAATTTCTTATATACTATACTTACTCCTCTTGGTTCTCTTCAAGTCTATGGTCAACAGTCAACTCAGAGACAGCACCACCTTGTGCATCCAGAATACACCGTGAATCACCAACGGATGCAACTGTGACTGTCCATCTATCAACAAGTACAAAAGTAGCAGTCGTTCCAAGTTTGACCTGAAATAAGTCAACCATGAGTTACAATAAAAAAAATGCTAATTAGGACCAGGGTGATATACCTTTGCTTTGAACTCCTTATCAGTCTTGACGAAACCAGCAACTAATGCCCTAGGTAAAGCCTGAAGCCACTCGTCACGCCCAAGACCACGAGGAATAGCACTCAAGATATGATTTAAAAGATTATCCCGCGAATATAATGCTGCAGCATTACCATTGTGACCATCAAATACCTACAAAGTCATAAAGCTTTCCTCATAAAACTAACAATAATAACCGGGCACTGTTGCGTGTTTGGGCCAGCCAAACAGCTGATGCTTATTAGCTTATTTTAGTTGTTTTAAGAGGCTGTTTTGAGTTAGCTTATATGAAAAAGCTTCTACTTATATGAGATAAGCTGATAGCATACTCAAATGCTATCTCATGCATCGTTATACACCATAAGCTCTCATTTAGAACTACTTTATTTGTTAACAAACATATGTTGTGTAAATTAAGGGTGTGTTTAGTTGGTGAAAACATCCCATTATTATACCTGGAAATTTTCATAGAAAAATGAAAAACTGAAAACTGGTTTAGTCACACTTTTGTCCAACAATTTTCAAAAAAAGTGAAATTCTCGCTTTCCAAATTTAACTAGAAAAATAAAAACACCAATCTACCCTTCTCCACTTTTTTCTCTCTAACAAGAAAATGATGGGATTTACCCAATCTACCCTAGTCCCAAATTAGTAACATCTCCACCTTCCATCCTCGCCGTCGCCACCCACCATCGCAATCTAAGGTAATCTTTTTATCTTTTTAAAAAGGAAAAATATAACTCAATCTAAACGGGTTTTCAAAATTCTCGACTCTTCTCTAGAGAAGAAAAACCATTCCCTTCTTAAGGAATCTAGAGACGGAAAAACAATAAATTTTTTCTTACGCCGCCTAAGTTTTCCCCAAACACCCCTTAAGTAGTGTCAAGATAATCAAAATTTCCTTGTATCTAGTTATCTAGTAGAGTACGGAGTAGTAATTAAGAACAAACTACAGTACAACAAACTAAAGCAAAGACTAAAGTACTAATTACATCACACCAGATAAAAACCAAGAACCACATACCGCGAAAACCGAAAAACTCGAAGACTGATGACCAGAAACTCTCTGGCAATCAGTTTTCATCATGAAATAATCTTCGCCTTTCCTCGACTGAGCAGCATGTCCATATCGAACAGTTGGTTTCTCCATTTTCTCATTTTTAATCTCTCTACTTATCAATGCAGCTAATGGCACAAGATCATTTTCTTGATGCTGATGCCTCTACTCTTGATCCCATAATTACAAACACTCACTCAACTTTTATAAAAAAATAAAAATACCCTTTTCCCCAAATTTAATTTCCAACAATACCCAGATTTTAGTTTTTCATCTTAGCTCCAAAATCAAAATCCCCTAAATTAGTACTTATGAACAGGGTTTAAAAAAAGATGGGTAGTTAACAAATCTTGAACTGTCCTAGGAGCAAGAACAAGAACAAGAAAGTATGTAAGCATTAGTGACAGCTGTTAAATTAAGAATTGAATTAATTAATAATTATACACCAATCATTTAAGAACATGAGTATGATATGCATTGTTTGTATTATGTAACTATGTGCACATGATGTAAAAAAGAAAAAAGAAAACAAGGGTCAAATAAACATCAGAAAACAAACAAAGATTCTTGAGTGAATAAAGATTTAATTAGTGGGAATTTATTTTAAAGAAATAAAAAGTGATTATTTTGTACCTAGATCCAAAAGGGTGACTACTTTTTTTATTAGCTGACTATTTTAATGTGATTCTTGTGGGTGAAAAAAATGGCTTTTTGTTTGGGTTAATTTTATGAGGCACTTTTAAGGACAAACAACTCGATCCAGGGCTTTTTCATTTTTTTTTTTTTTTTTTTTTTTTAATTTACACACTGACTACTTTTTGTGCCGCTATCATAATTAAAATATATGATGTGGCTACTTACAAAAGATATCAAGACTGAGTGTTTTGGTTGTGAGATTGAGTATGGTTTGGTGACACTGCATTGATGTCTTTTGTAAGTAGACAACACAACGATTTTAACTACAGTAAAATAATCCATGTCTAGTTTGAGAGAAAAAATATTTCTATTTAAAAAAAATATTTTCGTCAAATTACTTGTCCCTTTAAAGAATTTCCTCTAATTTTATTTTAATTTTACAGTTTTTGATTGTGATGTGAAGTAATGAAAAAGGAATCTTTGGGCGAATGGTATTGTTTTGAACTTTTGATGGTTGATGTTAACATGACATGAAAGATGAAGTGGGTAGAAAATTGATGACACGCGTTGAATCAAAATTTGAGTTATTTAATGTAAAGAGCACGCAAATATATGGACAAAAGTATTCTTGTATTTTGATATTGTGAAAGTGCTCAAAGAATGTTCAATTTGCAAAGATTCATGGCTTTTTATTGTGAAAGTGCTTAAAGAATGTTCGTTTTCGTTTCAAATTTTCTCATCACACTGAAATAAAACAAACATTTAGTCGCTTCATCTCAAAATTAGTGTTCATGTCAGTATTGGGTTGTCTAAAGATAAGCGTCTAATTTCTGTATCAATCAATCAAAACCGTTTTAAAAGTGATATTTGATTAGTAGAGGATAGTTAGTTAGATTTCATATTGTGTTAATTTTTAAAGTAAACACTTATTATTCAACGAAAAAGTATATAAGTGAATGATAAATTCAACAAAAGTTCTGTATTTGATCGTTTTGTTTAAACTAAGGTTTAAAGTCATGGTCATTACTCACTTACTTTACATATCAAGATCACCTCAATTTTCTTTCTCATATCACTTTTGAAAGGATATGATCACGTTACCTCACCTTTTATTAAATTATCTACTTTATACAAATATAACCTACTAAATATCTCATACACTTACTCACAAATAAAATAAAACCATAATAAAACAAAAAGAGGGCTCACTTCACATCGGTTGTAACTTGGTGAGCCGCTCACTTTAAGCTATTTTTTCTTAGTAACTTGATGATTGACATGGTCACTATAAGGTGAAATGGAGATTTAAGGTGACTACTCACAAGTCGCACCTAGGGCTGAGCATGGACGACTCAAAACCAAACCGGACCGATAAAATCGACTTAACCGACAAAAACCGAGCCGATCCGAAAGCCTTTCGGTTCGGTCTCGGTTTCATGTTTTTCCTATTTACGATTTCGGGTCGGTTCATTTGGACCCAAAACCGACAAAAACACAGCTAAACACACTTAAATCGAACCGAACCGACACAAAACCGAACCGAACCGATCATATTCGGTTCGGTTTCGATTCATGTTTATCACGAAATCGATTCTCATGTCGGTTTGGTTTCTGTCAGGAGTCGGTTCGGTTTGGACCTTTACTCAGCCCTACTCCCTAGGGGTGTTCATCGGTTCGGTTTTCAGTCTTCACTGCGAAACTCATATCAAACTGATAACCGAATATTTAATTCGGTTCGGTTTGGTTTTTTTTTTTTTTTTTTGTTCAATTCGGTTAATGTGAATATTATCCGATCCGCGAACACCCCTACTACTCACACCCATACCGTGTAGTCTAAATTTAAAATAAAAACTCAAATATGGTCATTTGAGGTTGTCGCGACCGCTGTGACAGATCAACCAATAAAAATGCGACACACGTCTTTAGTTTTTGTTTCTTTTTTTATTTTATTTTAAAGTTTTGACGCATGAGATTGCCGCGCTTTCTTCATGCGACGTGAATCAACGTTTATTTTATCTTAAAAAATGAAGTCTAAATAATATGGTTAAATACCACGTACAGTTTTTGTAAACATGAAATCATTCAATTCATTATCAATCACCATCATTCTCTTGAACACTTTGAAAACAAGATAACGTAAATGGTGCTCCTAGTTGGCTTTAAACCCAAACCAGCCTGTTTGATAAGCCCTTTCGGCCCCCACAATAACTGCTCTCACTATCACACAAGTACAACATCCTTCCAAAGGATTTAAGTCTATCCATTTATAATTTATACTTCAACGAATTTCATTTGTATTTATAAAACTTGGATACTTTATATATATATTCAAGTGTTGCATTAACACCTAAACTATTATTCAGCTTGTTTTGCATCAAGAAGAAATTTACAAACTTATGTTGTATTCATTATTACTGATCATAGAACTCAACCACGAAGGATGATGTGTGATTGTGTGTGATGCAAAATTCATATCATCTTATTCGCATATATGATCACAAGTTAATAACTTGACTATAGATGCACTTCTAGTTTTCTACTCAAAGTCAAAGGTAAAAGATTGTCATTTCGTAAGACGGTTAGTCATTATATAAGACCAAGTGTAATGGTGCAACCGTCGCCCTGAATGCCATTTTTTATGGCAACACCACACACTCTCTTTGTTATACAATGTCTTTGTTTGCGTGCAAAAGGAAGGAATCGTTGATGCGGACCACCAATTGTCGGTAAAGTTTGTGTGCGTGCGTGAGAGTTGATGATATTTGTGTGTTTAAATGCGGTATTAGATAATCGGTAAGAATGATGGTAACCATTACACGAGTAAAGATGGTGTGATAGTGATAAGAAACTAAAAAAGAAAATAATATAGTGCTAATATGTGTGTCATAGTGACCACTGCTATTACGTCAAGATTAAAGAATAACATGTTACGATTAAAGACTTTCATTTGTCGAATCTTCAAATTTGCACTATGACCAAATTCTTTTTTATCCACAGATCAATAGTTATTGTCTTTCCATATGTAAGTGACTCATTTGATTTTTATTATTATTATTATTATTATTATTATTATTATTATTATTATTATTATTATAAGTCTCATAGGTTCCATGTTTGTATATTAATATTAAGCGATTTACAAACATGTAAAAAGTTGCTTTAAAGAAATACGGAGTAAGGTGTTTGTTCAACCTTTTTTTCTCGAACAAAGCTTGCTTAAATATACTTTTGAGCTTCGGAGCTTCCTCGATTTATATTTCGTAAGTCTAATATTTTTTAACTTATTTTTTTGATCTTATAGACTTGTTTTTCAAGTTTAAGGCTATGTTTGGGGCGGAGTTTTTGATGCTTTTTGAATTGATGAACGATAAACAATGAAATTTTTGATTTTTAGTTTCGTTTAAAAAAAATGCATGAACTGTTATTTTTTTAAAATCACATATTCCAACGCTTCTTTAAAGCGGTGAAGAATTACCATCGCTTCATCACATTACATCATCATGAATGTGGTATCACCGCCACAACTGCTTTTAATAAACACACCCTAACTCATCAATGTTAAAAAATAAGAGGATAATTATTTTATATATCAAACTTCGCTCACATCAGCAGCGACTCATCCTCACTATCTATCTAAAAAATCAATAGATGAGATTAAAATATATTTAATATTTCACTTATTTTGTAATTTAAATATTTCACGAACAGCCGATCTTTAAACAAAACAAATTATACCGTCACGACAAGATTTAATTATTTCAATAGACGCAAGACTTTAACATACTTTCGACAAACTTTTTTTTTCCTTTTTTCACGCTTTTTACTTTTTTCGCCTTTTTTTTTTTTTTTTTTTTGAAACTTGCATGAGAAATCATATGTGATTGAACACTAAATTGAACTCTAATAAAATCACATGTGATATTTGTATTAAATCACATATGATTTTTTTTTTAACTCTAATAAAATCACATGTGATATTTTTATTAAATCACATATGATTTTAATTAAATCGCATATGATTTAAAAAAAAGAAAATCATATGTGATTTAATACAAATATCACATGTGATGTGACAACCCGCATTTGGGCGAGTTTATTTAAAACCGACACGTTAAACTAAACCAATCTTTTGTCTTTATCACTATTTTTATAAACCATGACTTGGTTTTATATCGCTCATTGGTTTTACGGTTTATTTCACTATTGAATGAGTTATCGTATGAGTTTTACTCTATTTGGTAGGACTATTCGATTCGGCACTAGTAAAAGGCTAAAACGAGAAATAGTGTAACTTTTAGACCAGAACTCAAAATTGGCAAATAAATAGTCAAAACTCGTGGAAAACCGAATAACAATATTAGAAAGTCGAATGAACGCTAGGGACACTCGGGGGACAATATATGAGCTCGGAAATGGGTAGACGGGATAGTTACGAAAAATTACAACTCCGACCCCCTACTTTCCCCATGGCCGACGCCCCTCTCCCCATATTTTTATTATTTTTGAGTCCCCAACACCCAAATATAAAATGCACCATCCACCCTCATTCTTACACTTTGTTTCTCTCACTAAAAACACACACACATCTCCTTTCTCTCTCTACACTCTCTCTCTCTCTCTCTAAAAACCCTAAACAAACCCTAGCCGCCACTCTTGGCCGCCGACCACTGTTCCAGCCACCACCGGCGCGTGACCACCCACCTCCATCACCATATCAAAGATCTTTTCATCCTCTTTCCAACCATACATAATACTCTCACTAAAACCTTCATTAACACCTTCAAATTTAAAGATTAAGATTCGAATTTTTAGGGTTTCAAGTGGGTTTTGCATTTCGTGCTTGAATAAGGTAAATGGAACGTGGGTAAAGCTTGTTTAAGCAATAAAAACCCGTTAATTCGGGTTTCGACCCTATGGTAGAATCTGGGGCTTTTGGTTTAAACGTGGAATTAACTCTAATTAACGTCTAAATAAATATGTAATTAGTGTTTGGTAAGTGTGTGGTGTATCAATTTGATGGGTTTATGCATTTTAGGTCTAGTTTCATATTTTTGGTTAGAATAGATGATGGTTTTTGTGTTTGGTTAATGATTGGAGCTTTACTGATTGGATTTGGATGTTGTGGAAGTGATTTGGTTGTGTTTAGATGTGAGTTATGAGGCGTACGAGCCACTAGGGACTCGTACGTGGCTCATGAGTGTCGTACGTGACCCACATGGACCACGGGTCCCGGTCGGGTCGTTTTGGTAGCTTGTTGGTTGATGTAGTTGAGGTTTGGATGAGACGCGTGGAGCCGAAAAGCTTCTAGAGCTTGTCTGGTTCACGTGGTCTTAACCGTGACCGTGTCATGACCATTAGGGTCATAACATTGGTTTCGGGCATACTTGGTTGGTTGATTGGTTGGCGAGATTGTTTTGAGTTGGTTTGGGATTGAATTTGATAAGGTTTTAAAAGGTACCTTTTTGAGGGGTCATTTAAGCCCTTATTCGATCACTTTGTATCCGTTATTGCTTAATATCGTTCCTTTTCACTTTTAGGTCTCTTGAAGGCAAAATGTTGGAATGATGCTTATTTGGACGAAAAGCGCGAATATCTGAAGAAAATGGCCAAAGTCAAAATCGAGACACTCAAAGTCTTTGAAACATAAGGCGACGGCACATCAGATATCCGCGACGCCGTCGGAAGGAATTTTGCGACGGCTCGTGAGGAAAATTACATGTTTTCGCGGACGACGTCGTGTTCTAAAGGAGTAGGCCGTCGTTACTCAGACGGCCTAGATGCGACCAAGACGGCGTCAGAGTCAAGGGACGGCACACAATCATAAGGTGACGCCGTCGAAGGTTTACGTGGCAAGACGAAACCCTAATAGCGGCGACACTACAGCGTCACTTAAACATAAGGTGACGCCGTCGCAGATGTAATCTTATATATAGAATCCGAATTTTCGCTTTTGTGGTGTAGTCTTTGAGTAAAACCTAAAACCGAACCAAGGCTTTCTTGTGCAAGATTTTAGGGTTCTAAACCCTATTATACATCAAGCTAAGTATTTACTTCATTAATTTAATTATGTCTTTGATTATTTGTGTGTATGTTTGCATGTTCTCCATGTCCCGCTAATTTATTTGTGTGTTTGCTAGGAATATGAAACTTAATTATTGAATATTGATTGGTTGATACTTATCTTAGTTGACTAATGATCTAGAGTGCACTAGATTATTCGTTGTGTACTTAATGCTTGAAATTTCTTTGTGAACTTTAGAATATAATTATCTAGGTAATTGTAGGATAAAGTATTCAAGGACAACCGAGAGTAGGCGCCTATAAATCACTAGAGGATTTGTAAACAAGACCCTTTGGTAATTTCAAAGAGTTAGAAACAAGCACGCCCCTATAGCCTTAGAATCACAACGCAACTAGGAATAAGGACGTGACAAATCAACCATCAATAGGAGATAATTAAGGAGTAGTAAAACCTAAGTAAACACATCTTTAAACTATCATACGAGTACACATCAAATTAGACATAGACTATCACAACCTTAGTTTAGATAATTAGATAATAGTAGAGTAATCGTAGCAATACCAACCCCCAAATCCAATACCGAGATTCGTACCTTTTCCATTTCTAAAAAATATAAAAGATAAAAATAATCTTCCTCAACCTCAACCTTAGCGTAGTAACTTCTCACTAGCATTCCTATTCCCCAGAGAACGATATCAATACCCGTGGCTTACCCTAATTACTACACTACAACGATTAGGTTCATCGCCTGGGTGTTATAAAACTTGCTCAAGAAAAGGAAGTTTCCTTGACCCCGAACGACGCGTGTAGCGTTATCAAGTTTTGGCGCGCCACGGGAATAGAATAGCTAGTTAGTAGTCCACCTCGCTTAGGTTTCTTTGCTTGATTCCTATCAAGTAAACTTTTTCTCATTTTTAGCTTTCTCATAGTCTATCCCCTTCTTCATGACCTTTGTTCGTAACACCCATCACTTTTCACCATGGAAGGTGACAACCAACCACCACTCATCAACCCACCACCAAACGATCCGCTAAGAGCCTGCACTCTTGGTGAGTACTGAGACCAAACCACCTAGGTTATAGGAACACCATTGAGCTTCCCGACCAAGCCCAAACTACGGCCCTGCGATCCGACACCATCCGGTTGGTGCAAAACGGATGTGCATTCCATGGACTTCGTTCAAGATCCAAATCAAGATCTCGAGGATTTCTCAAATTGTCGATTCCATCGACCTTGATGCTACTACCGGAGACCACGCTTGCTCTCTTCCAATTCTCTACGGGACCAAGCTAGTAATTGGCTTGAGCGACTTCCCCGGCTCCATCTCAAGTTGGGATGATCTTACTTCTCGCTTCCTTGCTCAATTTTCCCACGGGAGAACCACTAAGCTTAGGAATGACATCTTGATGTTCCAACAACGTCAAGGTGAATCTCTACGAAGCTCGGACCCGATTCAAGGACTTACTTCATAAAGTCCTCATCACGGCATTGATCTTTGGCTCCAAGTCCAAATCTTTATGATCATGTCAACTTTCCCACTAAGCGATCCATTGACCAAGCGGTGGTGGAAAACTTAGTGATCTCACCGCGGAAGAATCATGGGAAATAATAGAGGATCTTGCCTCTATGACAACGAAGTTGGGATGACCCCGTGAACTTCCCAAACCGTCAAGGCAATCTCCTTGCCTCCTCCCGACCGTAGGATGATTGAACTTGAAGATCAAGTCAAATTCCTCATGAGTTCCTACAAAATCCTAAGTCTTCACGACAAGTGAATCAAATCACTCTACCATGCGAATTATGTAGTGGTCCCTCATGACACTCGTTGATGAGTATTTACACACTCATCAATCCCCACATCGAGATATTGCTAGTCCCTAGCAATGATTTGAGAAAACATAATGGATTTTAATCTCTTTACCAAAAGCCATTACTTCGAGTAGCCAAATGTTTCAGTTCAAGTAAGAACCATGGTACACCGATAACCATGTGATTTTGAGCAAACCACCGCCTTCCAACGGATTTGATTTGTCTTTACCGTGCCGCACCTTCCGGACTAGCCAACTCTTAGATAAATTATCAACATTATCTTTGGTGAGCCGATTACCAATTATGGTTTTTCCACCGCCTTTACCACAAGCCATAATCTTAATGGCTAGCCAACTCTTCACTTTTAGGATATGGTGAGTCGAATACCATACAATTTTGGGCAAATTGCAAGCCATATAAACGGATTTGAGATATCTTTACCAAGAGCCGTTTGCTCTCGGATTAGCTAATCCTTTTGTCTTCTGCATATGGCGGATCGATAACCAAATGAGAAAGTGTAAAACACTTACTCCAAAAAAAAATTTGCCAAAACGGGGAATTGGTATAATTATATGATAAAATTCGTGAGAATTCCCCACACTTAGAAATGAATATTGCCTCAATATTCAAAGCACCAGCGGTTATGCCGAAACAAAGAACGAAAAGGAAATATTACGCCATTATTTGAAAGATTTTTTTTTTTTTTTTTTTTTTTGAGAACTATATATATATAACATGTGGGCATCACCCCACACTTAGGTGGTAGAAGGGGTAAGAAGATGTAAATATGGGTGAAAACCCATATGGTGTGTGCATCGTTTTTGATTTCCGAGTCGCTAGCTTGACTCGACCCCGAATTCATTGGTTCATGGGAAGCAAAGTGGAAGAAACAATCTCCATCGGACTTTCATTCAAGATGTTTGGACAAACATATGAAGCACGTGAAAGTTCCACACCGATGAGATATATAGAGATGCACCCGGCTCACAAATGATAAATGAAAATGCCGTGGTCAAAGATAGTGTCCTCACCCCGAAGGAGTGAAGAAGAGAGAAGTCACCGAGTAGGTGAAGAAAGAAGGAAGATCATGATAATGATCATGATAAGATCTTCTTCCTCGGGATCAAGTGCGCTTGCACTTATTTGGATTTTTTGGTAGAGCTCTTTGGTTTGGAAGGCATCTCGGTGGGAGGGTGGAAGGATTTGTCATAAATATGCAATTGAGATTCTCTCCCGATCATGATTTTTGCCATCCAAACAATCATACTCCGCGGAGATATGATATGAGTGAGTTCACCGCGAACTCCTCATGAAGAATATACGGAGTGGGACATGTGCGGTGCCGTGGGCTATAAATATGCACCTCGTCCATTATAGTCTCCGTGTCGACTCATCACTATCAAAGATTGGATTAATCGAATTTAGAGTAAATTCGTAATCGAATTCGAATAAGGGATTAGTGATAGTCGATGAATTGTTGTGGAAACAACATGGTCAACATCCTCTTCTAAGTTGACGATCTCGAAAGTGGAAGTGATGCATCAATAAATTCTATGTCTTTAGAATATAAAGAATCGGCATCACTATAATCACCGCCAAAACGAGAAAGTCTCAACAAGATCATTTGAAGAGGAGAACACATCACACTCATGGTCAAGAATTCCCTCGCACTCACTTGGGATCGGGATAAGGTTCTCAACATTCGATGATTCCGCTTCCGAATAGTGCTAAAGCTCATCCCCATGTTTAGAGAGCGAGTGGGAATATCGTGTGATAACAATGATCGAGGAGATTAGATGGACTAGCATACATATGTTTTATACTTAACATTTGTTCTTCGCTAGTAATTCCATCATAGTCTTTTCTCCCGATGGATCATGGAAGGAGTCTCAATCGATGAACTTGATGAATCAAGATAAAATTGTAAGATATCAAGGATATCTTCATCATCATCGTCATCGAATGAAACGGAATCGAGAGTCGGATTTGAATGCTTTTGTATTCTAATTGATTCCCTAATAGTGTTTTCAATAGAAACTGGGAATCTAATTTAGCATTCCGCTTCTTCGCTAACAAAACTTCCATGGATTTTTCATTTGGATTATCATGGAGTGTTTAGATTCCTTCAAATCTTTCACTAAATCCAAAAGATCAAGGAGAAGATTTTGAGAAGTGAATCAGCCGGTATCTGTAGAGGTTGGTCATGATATGAAGAGTCGTAATCGTTACAAGGAAATGGGTTCCTGCTTGACAATCCGAGCTAGAGTGAGGACCTCCACAATACTCACAACAAGAAACTGATGCGGCGTGAGTGGTATGTGTTGTAGTCATAATTGTTATCGTGAACCCGCTCACAGACAAGCGTGTTTCGATTGACAATCGAATCGGAATGTGAACCACACAAGACTCACAACAAGAAATCGCCGAGTCTCACAAAGGTGGTAGCCGATGGAATAAATCACCGTGTTATGGTAGGAATAGGATCCCGGTTATAGATGCACCTGCTTTCGACTCCACCATGCTACAACCGGGCAATTGCCACCATTATGAGGACCACCACACCATTGACAATCAAGAAGGTGAGGATAAGACATAGAAAGAATCAAATGTTTTCGAGGGTAGGATGAAGAATCAAAGATGTGAGAGGGTAAAGATGGATATTTTGGATTTTTGATAGACATGATGCAAAACAAAGACCGAAAATCTTTTGGGTTTTGATAAAGAAAATATGAACATCTACAGATGGGTGGTATGAACAAAGAGTGAATATCCAAATCACTAACTGCTAGATTTAAAGATAAGCATGACACTCCAAGAAGTAGCGCCTAAAATTTGATCAGGCAAAACCGTCAAGTCGTAATGAGACTTAAACATTTTAAGCACGAAATCAATGAAGATCCGAGGAGTATAGTGTTTCCCGGTCGTTATGTCCCAATAGTGAAGGCAATGGATTATCAAACGATAGTGATCGCGAGATTTGAACGGGAAAGGAGAATTTGGATTATTATAACTACAGGAAAAGCCAACAAATAACAACGGCTTAAATGCAAATTAAAGAAAGTTAAAAAGATAAAAAAATATTAAATAAACGCTATCACTATTTTTAAAATCGATTTTTCTTGATTTATAAAATAAAATAACTTAAATAAACTATTTTAATTAAAACGTAAACTTAAATTATCTAAAAAACGTGATTTAAAATAAAAACGTACGTTATGTACAAAAATTACGTTGAGCGCAAGATAAACGTAAAATTTGTAAACTAAAAGTCCCATTTAGTGTAAAACAATTTTCTTCACGTACTAAATGACAAAAGAAAATTTTAGGAAAAAGCGGAATATTTTTTCGACTTTTAAATTAATTTCTACGAATTAAAAACCATTAAACACTAATTAAATTATTAAAAATACTAAACTAATTAAGAAAAATCTGAAAATTTCACTAAAAATACTTGAGATGCTACAGAATCTGTGAAAAATGACAAAACACACTGGTGCTATAGAAAATAAGCAAGAAATAAGCTAACTAAAGCTTATAAGCTAAACTGCCAAGGAACCCTATAAATGATTTGTTTGTGCAAGTTTCAACGAGACAAGTCCCAAGGGCGCAATGGTAGGAGTGTTGTGTGTGAGCTGAGTGGCTTGGGTTCGAGTCCCACCACTGTCAGTTTTTTGTGAACTATTTTTTTTTTCAACTTTTTTCTTTTGGAACTTGAAGATCGATCAACTAATGGAACTTTTGTAAAACTTCACTTCTAAATACTTGTCAATAAGTCGCTTTTCATCGACTTATTCAAACAATTGCAACATAAAGACAATCTCACTCCTTTTAAAGACTCAAATAGGCTTTGGGCTAAAATAAGTTTACGTTGCTTATGAAACTTGAAGGTTTTAACAAAATGAGGAACTTTTGCAAGACTTTAAGCTTTGAAAACTAACAAAAAACTGTACAAACAGCTTATAAGTTACTTTTTTGGACAGAACATAAACAAACACCCTTTTAAAGCTAAATTCCAAACACTCCTTTTTGCAACTTTTGTGAGCACAAATAAGCTAAAATTTGATCTGTAAAACCGCCAAGTCGTAATGCACTTAAAACAATTTTAAGCACGAAATCAATGAAGATCCGAGGAGTATAGTGTTTCCCGGTCGTTATGTCCCAATGAAATGCAATGGATTATCAAACGATAGTGATCGCGAGATTTGAACGGAAAGGAGAATTTGGATTATTATAACTACGTGAAAAGCCAACAAATAACAACGGCTTAAATGCAAATTAAAGAAAGTTAAAAAGATAAAAAATATTAAATAAACGCTATCACTATTTTTAAAATCGATTTTTCTTGATTTATAAAATAAAATAACTTAAATAAACTATTTTAATTAAAACGTAAACTTAAATTATCTAAAAAACGTGATTTAAAATAAAAACGTACGTTATGTACAAAAATTACGCTGGAGCGCAAGATAAAACGTAAAATTTGTAAACTAAAAGTCCTACGAGTGTAAAAACAATTTTCTTACGTACTAAATGACAAAAGAAAATTTTAGGAAAAAGCGGAATATTTTTTCGACTTTTAAATTAATTTCACTAATTAAAACCATTAAACACTAATTAAATTATTAAAATACTAAACTAATTAAGAAAAATCAAAATTTCACTAAAATACTTGAGATGCTACTGTAACTGTGAAAATGACAAACACACTGGTGCTATAGAAATAAGCAAGAAATAAGCTAACTAAAGCTTATAAGCTAAACCGCCAAGGAACCCTATAAATGATTTGTTTGTGCAAGTTTCAACGAGACAAGTCCCAAGGCGCAATGGTAGGAGTGTTGTGTGTGAGCCGAGTGGCTTGGGTTCGAGTCCCACCATCGCCGCTTTTTGTGAACTATTTTTTTCAACTTTTTCTTTGGAACTTGAAGATCGATCAACTAATGGAACTTTTGTAAAACTTCACTTCTAAATACTTGTCAATAAGTCATTTTCATCACTTATTCAAACAATTGCAACATAAAGACAATCTCACTCCTTTTAAAGACTCAAATAGGCTTTGGGCTAAAATAAGTTTACGTTGCTTATGAAACTTGAAGGTTTTAACAAAATGAGGAACTTTTGCAAGACTTTAAGCTTTGAAAACTAACAAAAAACTGTACAAACAGCTTATAAGTTACTTTTTTGGACAGAACATAAACAAACACCCTTTTAAAGCTAAATTCCAAACACTCCTTTTTGCAACTTTTGTGAGCACAAATAAGCTAGGATAAGCTACCAGGGACATGCAATAACTAAAATAAGCTAAGTTTAACAGTAAATAAGCTACACCTAAGGGAAAATAAGCAGTTCACTAAGGGGATCCTAAGGCTAAAATATGAACTCTAAATCTGTCCTAATAAGTGCTAAAGAAAACTAATAACCTCCATCCTAAAGCTACTAACTATACTATGTCTAAGCCACCATGAAATTTCCTAAATAAGCTAGGTCTTGTACTGATAAGCTAAAGAGTAACAAAAAAAAAAAGGTAAGTTGACTCCAGACCGTTTGCAAGCCATCGATGCAGCTATGGGACTGTCATTGCCTTTATTAATAAGTCGGATGGTGAGCTTCCCAAAGAAAATACAAGTTTGACAACAAAGTTAGCCAAGTGGACATGCAAAGTAAACCAAGTGGGGTACAAAAAGAAGCTTTTAATAGCTTAAAAATAAGCTGTTATCAGCATTGGTTTGGACTAATGTCTGCTGATATGACAGTAACCAAAAAAAACAGTCTACAGATGGATTGAAAGAATGGTTTAAACTATGCAGGGACAAATCTTGGTGCATGAAACTGGGACCAAGGTTAGTTTGGAATGTAGAGACTTGAGAAAACAAATTTCTACGAACTTTAGAAATCAATTAGGCTACAAAAAGATGGCTCAAAAACAAGAAAGATAATCACGTTCTTGAGCGATTCAACAGAACCTCATTTTTTTTTCCTTAAAATGTTGCAAGACTTTTCTAATCAACTCAAAACTTGGTGACACTAACTAATGACAAGTATACTACTTTGACTGTGTTGGTCAAAATGGGTAAAATCCATTTTTGACTCTTTTCTCCTTTAAAACAAACACCCCTTAACTGAATTTTCTTCTTTAGCAAACAGTTTGACCCTTTTTTTTTCTTGATCTTTGAACTCAAACAACTTTCAAATGAGATTAACATTAACTTAACATTTAGAGAAAAAAGAAGCTTTTCATTAACTTAAAATAAACATTACAATAGAAAATTAAAAACATTAAAACTAAATTCTTTCTAAAAACTAGGGGTTACAAGAGAATTAAATGACAATAAAAGAAAATAGAGCTAGAATAAGAAAATCTAGACTAGAAAACTGGAAACTAAAATAAGACTAAAGAAACTAACTAAAAACCTAACTACTCTTCTTTTCTTCTCTCTTCATCCCTTTTATACTCCCAAGTGTATCTCTCTCCTGTTCTGAGCAAATCCCAGCACCAATCTCAACCATTGATGTACTAGAATCAATCTTGGCCATAAATCTTGTTTTTGGCGGGAAAAATGGTTTCCACATCTTGGACAGGGAAAGGGGAAGCATTAAATGCATTGGTGAGGTTGGTGAGGAGAGGGAACAATTGGTGAGTAGATGGGTTTTAGGAGGTCAGTGGTGGGGTTGCAGGAGTGCAGCAGGGGATGTCGGGTAGGGACAGAAAGCGGGGTAATATATTTAAATGGTTGGGTTTGGGTTGGTGGGTTAAGGGACCGGTAAGGGTTTTGGGCCAAGGGTGTTAAGGATTGGGCTTGGGTAATCATTTTAGGTCCGTTTGGTTTGTAAGGTATTAATACAAGGGACCATTTGTGTAACATTTGAAAATCCAAGGACCAAACATGAAAATTATGAAGAGTAGCCATAAGGGTTTGTTTTGCCAATATTAATAATCCAAGGGTTGATTTGACATTTTTGAAAATTTCCAAGGACTAGTATTGACCATTTTGGATTTTTAGGGACTAAATTGTAACTTTCCTCAAAACTTTTAGATTTTTCACCAAAGGACTAAATATGACAATTTATGATTTTAAAAGACCTTTGGTGACTTTTCTTTGAAATTGTGGCTCGTGGACTATTTTGACAATTTTATAAACTGGGGACTAAACCGCAATTTTGCAAATTTGATATGTTTTTCATCCGATTTTGATAATTTTGCATTTGAAACACATAAAACACCGATTTGTGATATTTTGATCATTTTGATGTGTTTCGAGTGTTTTCGATGATTTTGCGCTTTATTTCAGACAAAATGATGAGTATTTACACACTCATCACTCGTGATTGCACAAGACTCCCGAACAAGCTTTTATGGACTACGCCCATACGCATCGACGGAGCGGGAGATAAGTGGTACACTTTCAAACCCGAACAAAACAACTTAGGAAACTCATACAACCCTCACGGAGAAATCACCCTAATCTTAAGTGGAACCAAAACTCAAGACACCCCAAAGCTCATCTAGTTCGCCTAATAGGTTCAATTCTTCTAATACCGAACCCCACTAATATTGAAGCAATTGCATCTAGATTTTGTCATCCCAAGAAACTCGATCAATAAGCTTGAAGTCGAGTTTAAGCAAAACAGAGCGAGATGACAACCAAGCTTGATGCCTCTTAAAAGCCTTCAATGAGCGGAAATTGAGCACTCCCAAGTGATACCATAAAGAACCCAAAGTGAATTCGATTGCATCGACTTCATGTTCTAGTTCATCATGGAGAACACACATTCATGCCCCTCTCACCCAACGGCTCACTCGGTAAATGCTATCAAAAGTGGTTCCAAGTCATCCAAGAAATACCAAGGTCCGACACCTTGGTAAAGCCTACCCCGAGAAACCCGTTAGCCAAGAATCCAAACCTAGTTTAGAGGAGGAGTACAAGGAACTCTATCAAGAGAAACCAATTCTTGAAGTCTTAGCTCATGCACCTTATTATAATGCTTTAAAAGAAAAATATGAGTTAGAACTTAGGCTTGGGAAACATGGGTCCGCTTTGTGCGAAACAACTTACCTAAGAAGTTAGATGATCCCGGCTATTCACTCTTCCGTAGACTTGGAACTTCCAAGCCACTCGATGCTTTAGCCGATTTAGATCATGCATCAATCTCGCCCGTTGTCCCTTCATAGAAGCCTCAACTTAGGTAAAATTGAACCAACTAAACTATCTTAGGATTAGCGGACGGTAGTATAGCACGTCCGTTGGAATAATAAAGGACATGGTAGTACATGTAGGAGAGTTGACTCTTTTGGCGACTTTCATGTGCTAGACATGAATAAGGACCCGACATGCCCATTACTAGTTGGAAGAGGATTTTAGCTACCGCTAGTGCCATCATCGATTGTAAGATGTCCAAAATAGTGGTAGGAGAGGGAGTGTTAGGTCGGTTTACGATGTCAAAAGGCATTCAGACTACAAGGATGAGGAAATCCCACAAGAGATTAGGTTGGATAGAGAGCCTTCGATATGGACCTTGGATTGAGAAGAACATCATAGGCCCCCAAAGACCTTTTTACCTAGATAAGGCCTTTGCTAGTGTAGCAACTTTCAAGAACAAGAATTGGCTAGGATATAGAAGTGAATCCGCTCGAGGACGCCTTTAGTATTTAGGAAGATGACCGAGTTCCTAGGATGCTTGCCCGCTAACCTTGTCATGAATAAATGGATAGTTGAGAACCAACACATGTGGAATTGGAATAGAACGCCTAGCGATGGTAATGGAAGGTGGCACATTAGGATACAAATCTATGATCCCGATGGTGAGATGTTTGAAAAGGCATATTTAACCGAACGTACTACTAGGAACTTGAATGATAAGTTTGATCCCTACGACATTGTTGAGGATAGACTTACTTATATCGGTACGTAGGAGTAGGACTACGAGTCTAGCAACAAGACTCTTAAATAAAGAAAAGCGCTTCAGTGGGAGGCAAACCCATGCTTAATTGTTTGCTTGTTAGTATAATATATCTTTATTAATTGTTTGTCCTCATGTTTGAATTTGTAAAATGCTTTATTTTGTTTTTAACCTCGCCTTAATTACATATAAAGGTATTTTACATAAAGGATAAGTGTAGGAGGATTACACACGCTTTCATAAGAAACGTGAACATGAGAATAACAATTAACTAAAAGATATATATGTTTGTTTGTTCGAGTCAAATGTTTGTATCGAGTCATAATGGATGTTTTGCGTAAGTTTTTCCAGATTCTAAAGATGTAAATTTTCCGAATTTTTTCCGTAAAATCGCAGACCGCTTTTTGTCAGGATAACCGACGGCGTCAGATTGCAACCGACGCGCCGAAGGAATAAAACATCACCTTACTTTTTCTCGTTTCGAGCTACTTGTAAAATTTTGGAATTTTCCAGATCTTAACTTTCAAAACAAATTCGTAAACATCCATTCCACAAGCATTATATCCTAGTTTAAATCGAGTCTTATGTATATTATTACCGATTTTACGAAGGTTTCGTTTGTTTTCTTCTAGTGTGCGTGTTTAGTTTGTTAAGAAGAAGTTACACAAGTTCGAAGGAGCCTTCATGCAAAACTCTTCTTGGAAAAGATTTAACCACCACTTTTACGGATCCTACCGAGCTAATCGTGGAGTATTAGTTTCTTTCGCTTTTAATTACCTTCTATTATCATAACTTTGATATTTTCGGGAACATTGGGGACAATGTTCATTAAGTGTAGGGAGGAAAATAAAACGAACTTTGAAACTATGCTTATCCTTGACTATTTGCTTCATTCAAGTGTATTTGTGTAATAAACCATGAGAAAATGTAGGTTAGGGTAATTTTAGCCAAATTTAAAATTTTTTCATGACATATAAGAGTGGGCCATTAGTCTTAACAAAAGCGCCTCATGGATAGGAAGTTGCATGACTAGCACAAAACCCTTACCACCTAAATTCCACCCAAAATGCGAGGATCGCCTTAGATTAGTAGGAATTAAAGCATTCATCTTTAATGCTTAGAGTGTGAACCGTAGTATATTAGATTCTAGAACTTGTTTTGTGATGCATTCCGAGATCGCTAGTGAGACTACACTTGTGTAGTTAGGAATAACTAAATGATAAGAGGCATTAGGATAAACCCTTGTTTAATACTGTAATATAATTACTTCTTCCATATCGGTTGAGTAATTCCCCACACCCTTTGCGTTGTACTCATCTTTAGTACACGATACCCCTAGTTAACCCCTCGTGAGCCTATCCTTTTCGCGTTCTCGTGATGTTTCGTTTTTCCGAATATCAATGAAGAGCATTGTTTACACCCCACCCCAAATATACACCCAAATCGCCTTAGCCTACCTTTATTGCACTCACTTTTAGTGCAAATTTATGTTATCACCCAAAACCCTTAGTTCAATTATCGGTTGCTTGCATGAGTTGCTAAGTCGAGTCATATCCCTTGTATACGCTTTGGGATGATTGGGATTCATGGAAAAGTTAAAGTTTATGAAACATAGGAAAGAGAACGTTAAACCCAAATTCCCTTTGTTTGCATAATAATGTACTCCAAGTGTTTTGATCTTTTCAATTCGGGTCAAATTAGTGTTAGAGTAATAAAACTCAAGTGTAGGGATGTGTCTATAATCCTATCATTTTGAAGTACCGTAGAGGATGGTAGAGTAAAAGTGTATGCAAAAAAAAAAAAAAAAAAAAAAAAAAAAAAAAAAACGGCTACCATCCTACATCTATCTTTAAATTATGTTTGTTTATTTTCATGCCTAGAGTTTTAGAGTGTCGAGTCTTGGCTTAGCAACGCCATTCTTCAGATACTTGCAACATAGAGATTTTTGACTATCCACCACTAAATAGCCTATCCCACCAAACCCTTCATTTCCTTACCGTAGCCTAACATTACAACCCTTTAAAAGACCTCTTTGATAGTCTTTCCTAGGTGCTTACGCCAAAGCGACGGAGGTTTGATCTATTCTCAAGCCTATGGTAATCTATATACTAGGACCGGTTAATGAGTGTTTATCTTCCATTTCCGATTTGTTATATTTCATATATACACCCGAGAGAGATGAGTATCCAAACACCCCATGTGAGGTGCTAGTATGTAATTCCGTGTTTGTTATGACTTTTATGGGCTTATATGTGTTGTGGACCGCTTTGAATGGATGCTTCATGACCCCTAACTTATAAATTAATTGGCTAAAAGCACAATTGTCGAGGACAAGCAAATACCAAGTGTAGGGATATTTGATAAGGTTTTAAAAGGTACCTTTTGAGGGTCATTTAAGCCCTTATTCGATCACTTTTGTATCCGTTATTGCTTAATATCGCCTTTTCACTTTTAGGTCTCTTGAAGGCAAAATGTTGGAATGATGCTTATTTGGACGAAAAGGCGCGAATATATGAAGAAAATGGCCAAAGTCAAAATCGAGACACTCAAAGTCGCTTGAAACATAAGGCGACGGCGCCATCAAGATATCCGCGACGCCGCGGGAAGGAATTTTATGACGGCTCGAGGAAAAATTACATGTTTTCGCGGACGACGCCAGTTCTAAAGGAGTAGGCCGTCGTTACTCGGGACGGCCTAGATGCGCCCAAGACGGCGCCGAGTCAAGGGACGGCACACAATATATAGGTGACGCCGAAAGGTTTACGTGGCCAAGACGAAACCCTAATGATGGCGGCGACACGACGGCGCCACGAAACATAAGGTGACGCCGTCGCAGATGTAATCTTATATATAGAATCCGAATTTTTCGGTTTTGTGGTGTAGTCTTTTGGAGTAAAACCTAAAACCGAACCAAGGCTTTCTTGTGCAAGATTTTAGGTTCTAAACCCTATTATACATCAAGCTAAGTATTTACTTCATTAATTTAATTATGTCTTTGATTATTTGTGTGTATGCTTGCATGTTCTCCATGTCCCGCTAATTTATTTGTGTGTTTGCTTAGGAATATGAAACTTAATTATTGAATATTGATTGGTTGATACTTATCTTAGTTGACTAATGATCTAGAGTGCGCTAGATTATTCGTTGTGTACTTAATGCTTGAAATTTCTTTGTGAACTTTAGAATATAATTATCTAGGTAATTGTAGGATAAAGTATTCAAGGACAACCGTAGAGTAGGCCTATAAATCACTAGAGGATTTGTAAACAAGACCCTTTGGTAATTTCAAAGAGTTAGAAACAAGCACGCCCTATAGCCTTAGAATCACAACGAAACTAGGAATAAGGACGTGACAAATCAACCATCAATAGGAGATAATTAAGGAGTAGTAAAACCTAAGTAAACACATCTTTAAACTATCATACTAGTACACATCAAATTAGACATAGACTATCACAACCTTAGTTTAGATAATTAGATAATAGTAGAGTAATCGGTAGCAATACCAACCCCCAACCAATACCCGAGATTCGTACTTTTCCATTTCTAAAAATATAAAAGATAAAAATAATCTTCCTCAACCTCAACCTTAGCGTAGTAACTTCTCACTAGCATTCCTATTCCCCAGAGAACGATATCAATACCCGTGGCTTACCCTAATTACTACACTACAACGATTAGGTTCATCGCCTAGGTGTTATAAAACTTGCTCAAGAAAAGAAGTTTCCTTGACCCCGAACGACGCTGCGGTAGCGTTATCAATATTGTTATGACTTTTAAATTGGACTTGATATACATATATTGTTGACTTTGAGCTACGTGGCGCTATTTTGACTTTTTGGTCAATAATTGACTCCGACAAAGCCGTAATATGGACTTTAGTATAATTTGGACTATTGATTGATTAAAAGTCGGAAGTCATGACTCGTGCTTGTGGACTCGAAACGAATAACGATATGAAACTAATAATGGAATTTGATATATATATATATATATATATATATATATATATATATATATATATATATATATATATATATATATATATATATATATACATAGATACATGAAAATGCTAATAGACTATAAAATATAAATAATAAATGGGCTTTTGTACCTAAAATATCGATAATGAGTCTTATCTTGTTATCTACTACTTTAAACGGAAACTAACAACTAAATTGGAAATGTTTGATAATAAATAAGTAATTAATGTTTCGAGTGCACGTTTATCGATAAATGTCAATTGTGGACATTTAATACTAGTTTAAGTATTTATTTATTTACGTTATGTGCATGGGTTACGGATAACCTAACGTTAATAGTGTTGATCCACGTGGGTAGCGGACTTATTAGGTTGACGAATCTAATAAGAGCCCGCTAGGTACGTTGGGTAACCTTATTAATGGGTGAATTATCCTTATGACTCTTTAGGATACGATTGATTTATGGGATAATAAACGACACGAGTAAATAAATGAGTTTATCGAATTGACGAATTCGATAAGGTCTACTATTTATTCCGAAACTTATTGGACTATGGAGCTTATCGTTTAGAGGTCTCATTGTGTTGCATTGAGTAATATATCGGTTGTTTGAGTGCATTCATAGCATCATATTGAGTCGATACACCCACATAAGGATACCAAATACTAGGATTAAACGGTGAAACGAGACATTTTGGAAATAACGAAATGGAATACATTGGGGTAGATAACGTTGATTTTGAGGAATATATATATTAAAGTTGGTCTACATTAATAGGTTGTGCCGAGTCGATAGTTGTTGTGCCGTGATTCCTGTTATCTTCTGCTAGTATTTATTCGTACGCTGATTGCTTGAGGTGAGTTTCATAGCCCCACTTTTATCTACGTTTTAACTACATTGGGGTGAGAATCATGCTATTGTTTTTGGACCGTGAAAACTATTTGGATTTGCTTATATGCTTGATTGCTTAGATAGATGCGGTAGTTGTTGCCTTAGACTAGGTAGCAATCCTAATTGCTATAACTGCTGCTCAGCTAAGAATAGACTTCTACCTCGACATAGTCCGGGTTGGCAATTGTTCTAGATTTTCCACGGCAAAGGCCGGACTAGAGTCGTTGGCTCGAGTAATCCCCGGATGCGGATATGATTATGGTTGGTGATCCGGTAGGATCGTGTGCAAACAGTATATATCTTTCTTAGGTCTTGCATATAAATCAACAACTACTGGTCCACTATGATTTTGTTGAACTTAAACATATGAACTCACAAGCGTAAGCTGACCTTTTAGCATGATTTCTCAGGTATTTGAAAGATGTTTGGAATACGTGATTGGTGGAAGCTTGGTAAGAAGGCGGGGTTCAAGGATCATTTCTGACTCTGATAAATTTTGGGGACCTATTTTATTAAATCATGTTTTGGGCCTAATATCTACTCTGTTGGATCAAATGTTTTGAATACTTAAATTTGGGATTGGTTTTGAATGTTAAATGACTATCTTTTTGCTATACTTGTGTGCGATACCAATCCAATAGTAACGCCCTGAAAACTTGATTAAGTCTTTCGAGATTTGGGGGTGTTACAGATTGATATCAGAGCTCAAGGTTATAGAGAATTAGGAATTTTATAAAACCTAAACTATAACCACTTTTTGAGAAAATTGATCCTCGACCGACGCACGCCCGCTTGCCAAGCCGAAGATTCTTGTTTGATTATGGTATGAACTGCGATTTGAATTATGAGATGATCTGTTAAGGAATATTGTGAACTGATTATGGAAACGTTATAATTTGGAGATATGATTATTGATGTTGGAAAATGAGATATGATTATTTATTTTGGAAAATGAGATGTGATTATCGAGATACTACGGTATTGGATTTGAGTAAACGGTATATTATGATTTTGGAATTTTGAACTCAGTTGATTTGATATGGGATTATGTGATGGAACGGAACTTATGTGTTTTATTTAAGGCATATTTTGAGTAATGCGGTACCTACACTTTTAAAAGCTTTCATTATGTGATATATGTTTTTGTTAAGTTGATGCGCTTATTAAAACTAGTTGTTTCGAACACTTATACCTACCCTATGCCATTATCACAGACTATGCCTTCACTAGCTTTTGATGTGTCCGAGAGGTCCTTGCTATTGCTAGTTCACCAAAGATTGACTCATGACGGTTGCAAGGGTGATCCTTATGAGATTGCCCGTCACTCTAGTTCATCATCATCGACGCCCTAGCTCATCTAGGCACTCACTTTACATCGTGTCTTAGCGCGCACGCACTCCCTAGGCTTGTGTTGATCCCAGTTGAGCAAACGATCTAATATAGAAACCGACTTGTAACAAAAGCTTATTAAGTATTACGCGAATTTAACACTTAATCTTAAAAGAAGAACAACTTAACATTCAACACCTCAATATTATTGATAACACGAATACTCTTACAGATTAGGGTTTTGCAACCTTGAAGTGTATCGACCTTAGATATAAAACTTACGATATCTAAACTAACCTAGAACCTCCTTTTATAGACTAAGGAGTCCTATACATTATACAATCGTAACTTACAAGATAAATATCTTTTCATATTTATCTAATACAATAAACCAACCGACTATACAAGACTAGCAAGGGTTACAATATATTATCCGTGGTTTCTTCATCCGTGGTTACACTCTTCGTCGTGGTTATATCAAACCCGTCCGTGGTTCCATGATTTAGAGTAATTCATGACTCAAGGAACTAAAACCCAACAATCCTCCCTAAACTTGATACATTCCAATGTAATTCTCAAGTTTCCTTTAAGCTCAAAACATCCGAATTGGAGGATGTAGCCAAACACTTACTAGCCTTGAGAATGTTCTCATACTTCAAAGAAAGTTGGTAAGCTTGACCATCATAGCAACAACAACTTGATACAACCAGATATAACATCGAGCAATGATTCCTGGATGCTTATTCAACTGAGGATAATCACCTTCTACAAGCATGTGAATAATCTTTCCAGAAACAGTTAAAACATGAACTCCACAAGTTTGATATAAAAACCATCTTGTAACATGTCCATTGTAGAGTCCTTGCCATTCATGTTCATCATGAGTAGGTTCAAACAAAATCTTCAAATGGTGATAAACCAGTCTCTCATGATAATCATTTGGATGTTCTTCACCAAACTTGTTCTTGTAAAGTATCCAAAGATTCATCAAATCATCTCTGTCAAAATATTGAAGCATCTGTGAAAATTTATTATACTCATAAACTTCATTGTTGAGTCTTTGAATTTTCCAAACTCCTTCACTTCCATCTTTAACATGAAACTCATAAGAAATAATTTGATTGACATCTTCAAGATTAACATCTTCAACAACTTTCAACCTTAACCTTTTAGAATCAGATGACTCCTGAAGCTCAGATTTTCTCTTGTTTCTACTTTGAATCCATTCTTCTTCTTTCTTAGAATTCATTGGACAGAACTCTTCATTATTAATTCTCATACATCTCTCATAAATCTCCAAAATTCTTTCAAATGTACATTTACTAAGATTATCAGTAACATGAATGCCTGAGTTCTTAATAATCTTCATCAAAACATTCCTCATTTGTGCAATAGAAGGAGGCTTCTTTCTTATAACTTGCTTCCTGTTTTTACCAATCCTCCTTGCCATTAAACCCAAAAGCCTTGCTCTTTCCTCATCATCAAACAGTGCCCATTCTTGTGCAGTATATTCATTATATATTTGTTGAGAAGCTTCAAGATAGTTTTGTGATGTATACCATATAGCTAACCATCTTTTACTGGCTTCCTCTTCTACTTGCTTCCTTTTAGCTAAAGCTGCTTGTTCATCTGCTACAATGCTTTTTGCATACTCTTCATCATAAGCTTCTTGTTCTGCCCTACTTTTAAACTTCAGCTCTGGTACAGCAACCCCTTTCCCTTTTCCAATATCTGGTTGAAATACTTTCTTCTTCAATGGTTCACCAATAACTAAACTTTTTCCTTTAGGTTTGGTTGCAGTAGATTGAACAGATAAAGCAGATGCTATGATGGGTGTAGAAATAGATGATGTTTTCCTCGGTTATCAATGTACTTGCAGCTTCTTTCTCTACTTCTTTAGACTTAGGTGGTAATACAGAGAGAGTTGTGACAACAGTGGAAGTGGTTTGGATAGCAGTGGGTATGACAGTAGTGGGTACAATAGCCAAGTCTGAAACTACATCAGTGGTTACAAAAGTACTAACCGTGGTTTCAGCCATACTATCAGTTGTTATTTTCGGCACTACTTCAACATTCTTCAATTGTTCAAGGACAACCTCATTCCCATCTTTATCAGATACCAAAAACACTTGATCTCCACTATCAACATCTTCATTCATAGATACATCAACAGATACATCCACAGCCTCCCCTGAATTCATGCCATCACTCCTCCCCTGTTTGGATACATCGTCCACATTCAGAGCTAGAGAGGAGACCACCTTTTTCTTTCTTCTCATAGATCGTAACACAAAGAACCGTGTCTTTTCACTTTCTCCAAAACCAAGACTCGTGCTTCAATCATGAATATCCTTACCCGAAATACAACCAACTCATGTAGACTGAAATTGTATCTCCATTTTGGTACATTTAGCCACAATTCATTTAACCGTTCAAGAATATCCTCCCACTCTCGACCGTGTTAATCGGGTCCGGAGAGGTGGTTCTTTGGAAAAGTCAAGCATGTACCTGTAGGATCCGTCAATTCATGTTCATGTTCCAAACTATCCTCATCACTGAGGTGTGTAACCCGCTTCGAGAGGTGAATCCTTGGATAAAGAAAACATAGCATCGACCTTGCCCGAACATCTATGTACCTTGTAGCAGCCAGTTGGCTAGGATTCTCCACTGTATTGAGTTCCAAAGAACTCTCCAAGAGGAGTTGCCAAAGGTTGGGTCTTATTGATGTTACCACTATCCCGACCAAAGATCTAAGCATGAATCAAGATGGTGGAAGCCCTTCCAATCATGTCACCTTCACTCCTTGTATGACCTCATGTACAACACCACTAACACTAGCCTGAGGAAGCTTAGTGCCCTTTTGTCTCCTAGTCCATACAATAGGTTTAACAATGGTTTAGGTTTGACTAGAAGTGGTTACTATGGTCTTGTCGGTGGTTTGAGGTGTACTAGCAATGGGTTCGAAGTACCATCGGTGGTTGTAGTGACAAGTGGTTGAGACTCAAGACCTTCATCAAACCTCGTAACTAGTAGGCAAAGTAAGCATGTGAGGAAATAAAGGAACATCTATAATATCTACATTACGTGGTGATTCCTCATATGTGCAAAAACCTTAGGAAGCATATGATGTACTGCATACTCTCTAGTATGCTCAACAGGTTCATGGAATTGGCTTTCCACAATAAGTTGAACAAACCGAGGATATAAATAGTATTTACCCTTCTTCCTAATATTTTGAACTAGCCCCTCATATATCATTCTAGACCAATTGAACTTTCTTCCATCAGATAAACAAATAATAGCAGTGGCAATTTTGGAAGGAAAGTCATTAAAGCCTGTGGTCTTATTACTCATACACATCAACAAGGTGTGTACCTTTTCACCCCTATGTGTATAACCTAATCTATCTAAACCAGCAACAATCTCAGCATCTGAAAGATTATCAACCCCATCAGCATCATCAAACTTCAAAACCTCCCTAATGATCTCCTCGAATGATAATAGCATACTCATCCACAACAGTGCGAAACACCTCCATGCCATCAACCTCTTCAATTGTAGCATTCCTCCAGAATTGATGTATGTAGGCTTTAAGAATGGTGGGTTTAACAGTTAAAGCATAGTGAATGGGACTATGAACTAGGAAATCAATCATTTGATGAAACCCTTCAGATCGAGCATCTTTGGTGAGAATAGCAACAAGATTATGTGTAGTGGAATACTTTTCCGCCTTTGTGATTAATGATTGGTATGATGTGGGTTTTGTGAATTATGCCAAGAAAGTGGTTTGAAGATCATATAAATGATCTATCTGTGATTTTGGGGAGAGTAATAAACTTTTGCCAATGTTACCAAACAGCCCCTGTAGTATCCAAAACTAAGCACCATGCTATCCGCGGTTCCATAACAGCTATCCGCGGTTTAAAACATATCATTAGTGGATACATTGTATTACTCCTTCCAACTGTCCAAAATATAGCAAGCAAATTTGTGCCAAAATAAGAATGATCTCACAAAAATATGAAGGATTACACAATTTTTTTTTATTTTTTTTTTAACACAAGCAGCTTAACACGACAGCTCCTATGTACACAAATCCTTCACACCTGCAAGACAAACACAAAACAAACACAAAGAAGAAGATTATAGTTATCAGTGGTTAGAAAGAGCCAGAAGTGGTTCCAAAAGACCTATCCGTGGTTAGAACAGTTAAGTCAATATGGTCAACTTCTAGAATTGTTATTAGTCCAACGCCCAAGAATCTCATTAACTCCTCAACCACATTTAACCTGCCCCTCATTTACTTGCATAACCCATATCTTTGCTTTTAAAAAGAACCCTAATATCACATAACGCACACACCAATCAAAAGTTAAAACCCTAATTGCTCCAAAATCATCTCCATCACCATGTGGAACCCTAGTTGGAATAAACCAGAGGTAGTTGATCTAACCTCCTCCTCCTCCTCATCATCATCTTCATCATCCAGTGAAGATGATAACCCATGGCAGTTCTACCTTCCTCCTCAAGATCCAAGACCATTAAAATCCCCATTTCTCCCATCATCTGAAGATGATAGTGTGGTGGATCCAAGTGATGCTTCAAGACTCGATAACTCTTCTAAGAAGAGGACTTCAAACCGCAAACCTTCATCATTCAACCCCAACCAAGACCACGAGCAAGAAACCCACCACCCCTAAGGATGCAGAGGTGGTTCTTGGTCTTTGTGCACCAAGTCGTGGTGCTTCTTCACACATCGAACGGGAAGGGAAAAGGAAGATGGAATGATGCTTTTGGTGAAACCACTTGATGAAAGTATGATGTGACAATGTCCTTTTGCTTCATCTCGTGATTTATCTTCATCATCATCGTTTTCATCAATCCATCCCTCCCATTTTGATCCTTAGCATCTTCGTCATACTGGTCATGCATATCACAAAAGCATATCCAGCATTTGAACGATAGAAGCAAGGATAGTAGTAGAAATATTAGTAGAAAATCATGTATAGAAGTAGTCTTTAATTAGCACTTGAAGTTTCATTGTAAGCTGTAAGCTGTAAACTGTTTTGATGAATGAATGAACAATTTAACTTCAGTACTTCTTGAATCTCTATAATGACTTGTCTTTTATCTGCAAAATGGTTAGTGGAAACACAGAACAACTAGCAGTGGTTTGAACAAAACTATCAGTGGTTAGAAACAAGAATAGCAAGACTAAGTTTACATAATAACAGTCCAATACTTATACAAACTAATACAAAACAATTTGAGAGTTTAGAGATTAATCATTCCAATACTAACAACAAAGGTCATCAAACCTTCCCACATCAAAAGCTTTAGTGAGAAGATCACATTGAAATCAAGATGGATTTTTACCATTTGAATCGACCTTTTCTCATTACAATCTCTAATAAAGTGATGCCTTATCTCAATATGTTTAGTTCTAGAATGCAAAACAGATTTTTAATGATGCAAATTGTATCGTTATTATCATTGTAAATCTTAGTATGCATAAAATTATACCCAAAATCCAAAGAATTGATTCTCGAATCCAAAGAACTTGACCACAAAGAACTAGCAAAGACCACATATTCAACCTTTGTAGAATTAGCCCAATAGTTTGCTTTTTACATCGCCAAGAAATTAATCGCTTCCCAAAACCGACATCCTCCGTTGGTAGACTTCCTATCCAAACTAGCTCCAAAGATAGTCACTATCCGTAGGCCACCAAGTCAAAAGGGGAATCCTTAGAGTACCAAAGGCCCAATTTAGGATGACCTTTAAGATATCAAAAGATCCTCTAACAACATTCATGTGAGGTATGGGTGTGACTTGGAATCTTGCACACACACATACCGAAAACATGATATCCGCCTAGATGCAAGAAGATACATCAAAGATCCAATCATGGATCTATACAACTTCAAATCAACTTTGGGACTTCCATCATCCGTAGCAATGGTTTCGAGTCTCCATAGTGTACTTGCACTCTTTACATCTTGAAACCCAAACTTCTTCAAAACATCTGCTACATACTTGTCTTGACTAATGAAGATACCATCAGTCCTTTGTTGAACTTGCAGCCCCAAAAAGAAAGTGAGTTCTCCCATAGAACTCATCTGAAACTTATCATGCATAAGTTTCTCAAAATCCTTTCATAGCTCCTTGTTTGTAGAGCCAAAGATGATGTCATCTACATAAACCTGAACCAATAGAATATCATCCTTGTGCTTTCTTATAAACAAAGTTTTATCAATCAGTCCTCTTTTAAACTCATTGTCCATCAAATAAGTAGACATGCAATCATACCATGCCCTAGGAGCTTGATGCAAACCATACATAGCCTTCCTCACCCTATAGACCTTGTCAGGGTGATCAGGATCCTCAAAACCAGAAGGTTGACAAACATAGACCTCCTCATCAATTGTGCCATACAAAAATGCACTTTTAACATCCATCTGATACACAACAAAATCCTTGAATGAAGCATAAGCCAAAAACAATCTAATAGCCTCTATCCTTGCAACTGGTGCAAACACTTCATCATAGTCCAAACCTTCAGTTTGTGTGTATCCTTGAGCAACCAACCTTGATTTTTTTCTCACCACAATCCCTCTTTCATCCCTCTTGTTTCTGAACACCCATTTAGTTCCAATTTCCCTCTTCCCATTTGGAAGATCAATTAATGTCCAAACCTCTTGTAACTTAAATCAGAAGCTCCTCTTGCATTGATTCTGCCCAATTTCTTCGCTTAAAGCTTCTTCCACTCTTTAGGCTCCTTTGAGACAGAAAACAAGCAAACAGCGCTTTTGCGAGATCTTTATGACTGCTTTTTTGGAAGAGATCTTGCAAAGAACTCATGTTCAGAAAGGGTTACGTGTTCTTAACCTTGCTTCTTGTTTGAACTGGAGTATTCAAATTTCCAAGTATTTGTTCCTTGGGATGAATCTTATGAATCCTTGTAGTGGTGATTGGACTTTCATTGATGATGCTTCCAAGTTAGTCAAATCAAGATTCAAGAAATCATCCATGTCCTCATCATCGCAGGAGTATCAATCTCAATCAAAGCGTGCATGTTGGGATCATGGATACTCCTTATCATCAAATAGTGGCTTTGCATGTGGTCCAAAGAAAGTACTATCACCAAGATTTGCAGCCTGTGGTTTCACTTGGTCTATCGGTGGTAGAAAATGGCTTGTCGGTTCTACGCTTGGCTTAGCGAAAGCTTTCGAAGAGGGTTTAAGCTTGCAGAACGCTTTTTCTTTTTTCAATTTCTTCACCGATTAATCGAGTTATCTTTCAACAACTCATCCTTATCTTGATGATGATCAACATTTTCTCCATCTTTCAAGACTTCATCATCGGTGGGACCTTGCTTATCAATGATGGAAGGAACAGAACCAACTTTCCACTTTTCAACCAAATAGAACTCCTTTGGAGAATCGCCTTCCTTAGAAGTTGTTTCACTTCGTAATCCTTTTGTGTACCGCGATTAACATTAGTGGAAGTTTCAGCAATGATAGGCTCATAATTCATAGATTTGGTTAGCATATCAATGTTAAACACCGGCCTGGGTCCTTTGGTCTCAACACTAGGAGTCTTTTCACCGAATTGAACATGTAAGTTCTCTTCAACAATTCTAGTCCTCCTATTGTATACTCTAAAGGCTTTGCTATTTGAAGAATAGCCTAAAAAGTATCCATCATCGCCTTTTTCTTGAAACTTGCCTAGGTAGTCTATGGTATTCAAGATAGTAACAGACACCCAAAAGGTTTTAGGAATGTAATCATTGGCTTCCTATCATGTAACAAAATTACAGGGGTCTTGTTATGAGGCTTCACTACCTTACTTCTATTCTCGCACATAACATGCGTTCCTCAAACCCAAAAGGTAGTTGGTAACTTAGACTCGACAACATGGTCCTAGTAGCCTCAATTAGTGTTCTATTTTTCCTTCACCACACCATTTTGTTGTGGTGTTCTAGCAACACTAAACTGCTCTTTCTATACCCTTAGCTACGTAAATCGATTCATCACATCATTCTTAAATTCGGCCCATTATCACATCCGATTACCTTGACCTTATGATTTACTAGGTTTTCTATCTTAGTAATGAAACTCTTGAGAATCTCACTAGTTTCACTCTTAGCGTACCAAAAAGTATACCCAAGAAAATCTACTAAAATCATCATGATAACTAGGCAATATCGCTTATGGTTTAAACTTTTAACAAAGGTAGGTCCAAATAAGTCCATATGAAGCATAAGCGAAGGGTTGTGTTATGGTGTTTACGCTTTGGTCTTACAAGAAGCTCTATGTTGTTTTCCTTTTGACAGCCACACACAGCTCCTTACACTCAAAAACCTTAGAAGGTAACCTCTCACTAAGTTTCCTTTTACCGCTTTATTGATTGTTTGTAATTGAGGTGACCTAGCCTCTATGCCACAATTTAGACTCATCAATAGATGCTTTAGCAAACAAACATAAGGACCTATTAGGAAGAACATCTTTAAGATCAAAACAATAGATATTTTCCTTCCTAGGTACCCTAAGTTGTATTAACTTCTCATCGGGCATCTTAAACTCGTGAGATAATACCACACACTCATCTTTACCAAAAGTACCTAGTTTTCTTATCACACATTTGAGAAACATCAATAAATTGTACTTAGGCCCTCGCACTAAATAGACCTTTTCAAAGTCTAAATTCCCTGCTCGATTTTTCCTCCGCCAAGTATCTTTCCTCCCTTTGGATCATTGCCAAATGCCACATATCCTCCATCAAAAGCTTCAAACTCTTTCAGGTTGCTCCCATCCCAAGTCATGTGCCTAGAGCAACCACTATCAAAAACTCCTTTGTCTTTTAGCTCATCTTGTAGATTGCCCCGCACATGAAATTAAACAAATTAGTTCCTTATGGACCCAAGCCCATCGACTTGGGTCTCTTCAGGCATCAAAATATTCAAATTTTTTAGGTCCATTGATGCACAGCTGACATGATGTAAAACCTTGGTCTTAGGCTTCCATTGCCAACTTGTCGAGGCCTTAACAAAGATAAAATGATTTCCAACCATCGTGTCGCTTATCACCTTTGGAATCTTTAAAACTTCTTTTGTTTCAAGGGTGATATTTTGCTTGTCGATGGTTTGACTCGCTAGCCGTGTTTACATTTTGCTTAGCAATGGTTGGAACCCATTTAGGTGCAAAGTGACTATTGATTTAGTATTCCCATTCCTCATCAACACTACCCTAGGAATCATGGTACTATTAGGATGAGGGTTTGTTTTCTTTGAAAAGTTTTGATGATTTACCCTCCTCCATTGATTCCAAACTGGTGGTCTGTTTTTATGACAATTTCTCTGTAAGTGCTCAAAACTACCACATGCATAACAAGCCTTTTTAACACATTGAAACTCATCACCTAATCTGCTAGAAATTAGGCCATTTAAGCTTCTAATTTCCTCTAGGTTTATATTGTCTCATCTGCTCCTAGGTATTTCCGCACTCAACTACTTTCTTGGTAACTTTAGCTCCAAATCTAGGTACAAGGTTGGCTTGTTTAGAATCAACTTTCTTAACATGTTCTATCTTTTCAAATTGAGTTGATTCATTCTATCTTCCTCGTAATCGATTCCCGCCTTCAATGTGGGAGCATCAAATGACTTAATAGAATCTATCTTAGTTGTTTCAAGATTACTTGACCCTTCTACAGTTTGTTAAAGTCAATTCACTACTAAATGACAGTTCTTTAGGCGGTGGTGCGGTTTCATTAAAGAGGGTGGTGGCATATTATTGTATCCTAGACCAAGACCATCTTTGAACAATTTTTGACCTAGTGGTTTATTTACTAGATCGAAGCATATTGTGTTTTAGCAACCCTAACAACATGTTTTTCTTTTTCTTCAGGTCTTTTGTTTTACACTCTCGCCTCGCTAGTTGTTCTTAAGCATCTTAATCTTCTATCTTTAAGATCAATTTCACCACCTAGTATATTGATCTTATCTACATACTCAAACTCACATTTAATACAAGATTTAAGCTCTCTTCTACACCTCTAAACCAACTCTATAACCTAAGTTGTCCATAGTCGCCTTTCTACTTCTTTCCTCATATACTCGTTGATAGCTTTTGAGATTCTAAGTTATCATAACATGATTTAAAAGAACAAGTAGATGTTGTAGAATCATTAGATACCTCGAATCGAACCTAAGATGAAGCATAGGCCATTAGAGCAAAGTTATGCTCTTTGAAGCTTCACTAGCAAGAAAAGTCGCATTGGGACCTTCATCAATTTGATCACTCCGGTCATAATCACCAATCCCATCTTGAGCAACCAAAGTTGAAGAAGCGCAGAGCTCTTCCGTAGTCTTTATGCCTTCAATTCTTTTAGAGCTCGACATTCCCTAGCAAAGTGACCTTTCTTCTTACAATTAAAGCACTCCATCTTGCTTTTGTCAAACCCACTCTCCTTTGACCATCATACTTAACCCGCCTTCCAATCCTCCTCGAAACTTCCTTGCTTTGAGAGTCAACATTGCCATTTGCCATTGAAGATTAATCTCTTCAAGATCATCAGATCAATTTGATCCGATCTTGATTCAACACAAGAACACCGTAGTTAAATCACCTAAAAGAACAAATTGCACCATCACCGACATTATCACTAACAAATGGTATTGTTTGCAATAGCCATGGTTATCCCATAGGCGTGAGTGGATACATCTTGTGGGCTCTTGTGATTAGTAGATACAAAAGCAATGTTTTGATTAGCAGAAGATGTATTAGCAAAGTTATTCTCAGACTCATAGACTTTCAAGTTGTTATAAAGATTGTCCAGAGTCATCTTTTCAAAGTCCACCTTATTCCTCCATACAATAGTATGAATAGCCCATTCAGATGATAAGCTTCGAATGAATTTCAAATTAATATCTTCTTGATTAACCTTGTAATCCACGACTTGATTATTAATAAGTTTTGAAGTCTATTGTATGTGCCATCAAGTTTTTCTCCACTAAGGGCAGTGAAGGTTTCAAATTGATGCTTGAGCATATTCATCCTTGACTTCTTTGTAGCTTCATTACCAGCAAACCTTGTTTCAAGAGCATCCAATAAATCTTTTGCAGACTCATATTGTTCAAAGTCCAAGGCATACTCATTAGGTATTCCCATGGAGAGAATACTGTGAGCTTTGATCTCCATTTTCCTCTTAGCTTTATCAACTTCACTGACAATATCAATCACTTTACCATCAGCACCCTTCTTAGGAAGAGTATCACCCTTTTCAACTACATCCCAGAGAGAATAGTCAATCATACGAATGTATTGCCTCATTCGCATTCTCCAGATTTGATATTCACCATGCTTGAGCATGGGAACCTTTGAAGCAGTCACCATGTGAGTTTCGTCAGACATCTTTACTTTCTCGAATAAAACAGAACTTCTTCTTGGTTACAGTTTCTAGATCACAAGCTCTGATACCACTTGTTGATCCCAGTTGAGCAAACGATCTAATATAGAAACTGACTTGTAACAAAAGCTTATTAAGTATTACGCGGAATTTAACACTTAATCTTAAGAAGAAGAACAACTTAACATTCAACACCTCAATATTATTGATAATACGAATACTCTTACAGTATTAGGGTTTTGCAACCTTGAAGTGTATCGACCTTTAGATATAAAACGATTCGCTCCAGACGATCGGTTTTATCACACAAATCAACCACTTGTGAATGGTCAACCGTAATAAAAGTCAAAACAACCGAAAGCAAAATGCAATTAAATCCAGGAGAGTTTAGGGTTTTCCCAGGTCGTTAAGTCCCAACGAGTGTACGATTAAATGACTAAACGCGTAGTGATCGAGTGAAATTGAATGGGAAAAGGGTTGAGGATTTTGAATAATTATACCTAAAGAAAAGTTTGTAAATTACGTGGGCTTAAAGGGCTTAAATGCAAATTAAAGGAAATTAAAAACTAAATTATATTAAATAAACGCTATCACTATTTTTAAAGTTGGATTTTCTTGATTTATAAAACAAAATAACTTAAATAAACTATTTTAATTAAAGCGTAAACCTAAATTATCTAAAACGTGACCTAGAATGAAAACGCGCGTTATATATAAAAATTACGCGAGTACAAGAAAAAACGTAAAATTTGTAAAATAAAAGTCCTACGAGTGTGAAAACAATTTTCTTACTTACTATATGACAAAAGAAAATTTTAGAAAAAGATTTATATTTTTTGACTTTTATATTTTTATTATGAATTAAATACTATTTTAAACTAATTAAATGATTAAAAATACTAAAACTATTCGAAAATTCAAACTTTTTCTAAAATACTTTATAGTAATACAAATCTAAGAAAATTACAAAAGGTGTGACAACTTATTTTAATAAGCTGAAAATAAGCTAAAGTATTCAATAAGCTAAAATAGATAATAAGGGTTAAGATATTAAATGATGCAAAGTATAACCAACAAAGTCCCAAGGGCGTTGGTAGTGTGTTGTGTGGTGAGTTGGGTGGCTGTGGTTCGAATCCCAAAGAATGGACTTTTTATTTTATTTTCTTTTGGACTTTTTCTTTTACAAACTAATTAAGCACAATGAAATAAGCAAATTTTAAAACTAGAACTTTTATAAAACCACTAATAAGCTCGTAATAAGCTTATTATTCAACGCTAATCTTTTGAGCAAGAAATGGAATATTCAAGCTTAAATAAGCTTGCTAATAAGCTAGTAATTAAGCAAGGATGAACCAAAATAAGCTAAGTAAATGATGATAAGCTAAAATGACAATTGAAAAAGCAAATTTACTTAGAAATAAGCACTAATAAATATACTCCAAATAAGCACTATACAAATCCTAAACAGACACTTTTTAGGTTACTAGGCACTTTAAACTTATTTTAAGCACTTAAATAAGCTTGAAATTGAAAAAGAAGCCTTGAATTAACAAGTTAACCAACTAAGCTTTCCAAAAGCTAAAGCTCTCACCGTGGTGTTCACTAGTGAGCTTATGATGAGCTTATAAAAGATTGGTAAACACCGAGTGATCGGTGTACTATATGAAATGGACAAAACAAAAGCCACTAGCAGCTTATCAAATAAGCTAGAGATTGAAAAATAAGCATAAGACTAAAGAGACAACTAGGTTAGCTTTCCAAAAAGCTAAGGGACAAGCCCTAGTACTCACTAATGAGCTCGAATGAGCTTGAGAAAAACTCAACTACTGTGTGAATGATTTCAAGCTTATGAAATAAGCTTATAGAAGCTGCACATGGCAGATTTTTGGAAAAGTACTTAAAAGAAACAAAGAAATAAGCAGGTTTATAAGCTAAGTAGATATAAACTAAAATTTTTCTAGTAAAGATGAGCGACTAAATTTTAATATCCCAAAAGATTAAAGGCTAAATTCAATATTAAACACATATTAAAATTCTTAAGTTTATTCAAAACCTGTCTAAGTGAGAAATTTTGACTTTTTAAGATAAACTAATAAGTTGACTTTGATGAACTTTGAATTGATTCTATGGACTAATTATGTTATAATAAGCTATGATAAGATGAATTTAAGCTATATTATCAAGTTTATAAGCTACTATGATGAAATTTGCAATCTAAAATCCTAACAATTGAACAATTAAGGTAAGATTAAAGCTATTTTGACTTTTTATTGAACAAGCATCGGATTTTATTGACTTAACCGAGTTAATAGAACCTAATAGAACATGTAACAACAACAAGTGATGACACAAATGCCTCTAACACATGTAATAGAAGCAAATCCAAACACCCCTTTATATAAGACCGATTTTGGTTTTCAAAGCAACCTAATGATTTAGACCTCAACTTTGATTCAAGACTTTGTATTAGCATATAACAAGTCTAAATGAGCTTTAAACAACAAAGGATACAACTTAAAACTAAGAACAAATATTATGCTATAAACATTGTAAACTAAGATTTCAAAGTAACTACCAATTCTAAATAACAAGTAAACTATTTTAATTTAGAAATCTAATTAACTATAACTCGAAATATAAGAACACAAAGCTTAAAGCTATAAGCTACTTATAAATTGAAATGCAAAAACACTTATAAAAGGCTTACAATTGTTTTCCACCCAAAGACCATGAACTAAGGACTAAGACCACTCCTAGTAGCTTTCCACAAAGTTTAACCCAAGAGCAATCAAAGATTACCTCGCTTCAACCTTTTGCACCATCTTCAATGATTTTTGATTTTTAACTAATTTTTCTTGATTTTTATGAATTTTTAAGTTTTATAACTACAACCGATTTTTATGGTTCTAATAGCTCGTAAGCTATATAATGAACTTATATGAGCTTATGAGTTCATAATATCAAATACAAACAACTTTAAGCTAAAATTGAGATTTTGAACTTGCAATTTTGCATAAACCGAAAATGTAAATGAAACTTGAAATTGAAACCGAAAATAGGTTCTTAATACACTCAAATACACTTACACAAGTATTTGAAAGCTTAAACTTGCAAATCGAAAACTTAAAATATTTAAAACGACATAAGCAAAATTAAATTACACTAGATTACATATCCATATTGCTTTCTTCTTCTTTATATTGATCTCTTCGAGTTTCTTGTCGACCTCGATTGTTTCCCACTTTGTTTCATCCCTTGGATCATTGAAATTCATCAAAACCATCCATTTATCATTTTGGAACCAAAAGTTGTTTTGAGTGGGATTTTGCATTTATTGAGGTGGTGGATTGGTTTGCAAGGTGGAAAGGGTGAGGTGAGAGGTAGGCATGGAATGAGGTGGAAAGGTGAGAAAAAAGGTGGAAACCATTTTGGTTTGCGCGTATTAGAGAAGAAAGGTGAGTGGAGGGTGGTTTTCGAATTTGACTTGGTGTTTGTGGTTAATAAGTTATTCATTTGGGGGTTCAAAATGGGATTTGGTGGTCAAGTCGGAAGCTCAAGGTCAAGGTCAAGGTTCAAGGGTTCATGGACCAAGGTTAATTTGGGTTGGGCTTATGATTGGGTTTGGGCTCTTAGGTTTGGGTTTGGTTTTGTTAACAAATAAGGTCCGGTTTGGTTTTTAATCACAAGGACCAAATTGTAATTTATGAATTCTTAAAGGAGGACCGAACTCGCCAACATTCCAAAGTTATCATAAGGACCGAACTTGCCAATTTTAAATAGTACAAGGTTACTTTTGATTATTTTCACTTTTAAATTAACCAAGGACTATTTTTGACACTTTTTCAAAGTTGAGGGACCTTTTCTGCCATTTGCCCAAAGATTCATTCAAGGACCATTTTGACAATTTAGAATATTTCAGGGACCTTGAATGATAAAACTCCGTATTTTTGGATTCCGTGGACTAGATTTGACAACTTTTGAAACTTGGGGACTAAAGCGCCAATTATGCAAACTTGATACGCTTTTCATCCGATTTTGGTATTTTGCATTTGAAACACATAAAACACTTATTTGTGATATTTTTATCATTTTGATGCATTTCGAGTGTTTTCGGATGTTTTGCGCCTAAAAGGTATAAAATGATGAGTATTTACACACTCATCAATCCCCACACTAAACTATTGCTAGTCCCTAGCAATCTTTTATGAAAAATTTAATGGATTTCATCTCTTTACCAAAAGCCATTACTTCGAGTAGCCAATTGTTTCAGTTCAAGTAAGAACTTTGGTACAATGATAACCAAATGATTTTGAGCAAATCACCACTTTCAACGGTTTTGATTTGTCTTTACCGAAACCGCTTGCTTCGGACTAGCCAACTCTTAACTAATTAAAGATATGGGAGTTGATTACCATACAATTTTAGGCAAATTGTAAGCCATAAACGGATTTGATAAATCTTTACCAAGAGCCGCTTGCTCTCGGATTAGCCAATCCTTATGTGGTTAGACATGGTGGACTGATTACCATTTGTTGTGTTTAGTACATAGTACTTCCACTAAATTTTTTTAATTTGGCCATTTTGGGGAAAAAGGGACTAAAAGGGTACATTTATGATCAAATTCGCAAAAATTCCCCCACACTTAGAAATGAATATTGTCCTCAATATTCAAAGTCCCGCTATTATGCCGAATCCTTGAACGTAAAAGATAACATTACTAGCTAAGTGTAGAAACACAACAATTATTCTCTTTTTAATATTTACAATTTTCATTCATTTTTTTTTTCAAAATATATACAACATGGGGCATCTCCCACACTAGGGTGGTAGAAAGTAGAAAGAAGTCGTAAATACGGGTGAAAACCCATGTTTAGCTATCGTTTTTGATTCCCGAGTCGCTAGCTTGACTCGATCCCCGCATTCATTGGTTCATGGGGAAAGTTTGTAGATCCGGGACAACCACATGTGGAATGTCCTCTCCAAAATAGTGCTTCAAGCGATGACCATTCACTTTAAAATTTGGACCATCGGGTTGAGATAACTCAATGGTTCCATAAGGAAATATTTTAGTGATGGTGAATGGTCCGCATCAGTGGTTTTTAGTTTTCCGAGAAAATCTTCAATCTTGAATTGAAAAGAAGGACTCGATCACCGACGTTGAAAACGCGGTTCTTGATTTTGGAGTCATGAATCTTCTTTGTCTTTTCTTTGTAGATCAAAGAGTTCTCGTATGCTTGATCACGTAGTTCATTTAATTCATTCATTTGAACTTTCCGGTGATCACCACCGTCTGAATATCGGTTGGCATGTTTCAAGGCCCAAGATGCTTTGTGCTCAAGTTCAATCGGCAGATGACATGCCTTCCATACACTAGCTTGTATGGCGACACCGATTGGTGTTTTATAAGTCGCACGGAAGGCCCAGTGCGCCATCTAGTTTATCCGACCAAGAGGCATGGTTTTCGCCACCGTCCTTTCAAGAATTCTTTTAATCCTCGGTTGGAAACTTCCACTTGCCCACTTGTTTGGGATGGTACGCAGAGAGAGACGGTGAGTTACACCATACTTTTGCATGACTCGATCAAATTGGTCATTGCAAAATGCGTACCACGATCACCGATTATAGCTCGTGGAGTTCCAAACCTAGCAAAAGAGATTTTAAGAATTTCACAACAACTCGGCATCGTTGGTAGGTAAAGCTTTCGCTTCAACCCATTTTGACAAATAGTCAACAACCACAAGTATGTATTTGTTTCCTCGAGATGATGGAAATGGCCCCATAAAGTCAATGCCCTAGATGTCAAAAATCTCACACACTTGAATGGCATTTTGTGGCATTTCGTTTCTTTGTGAGATATTTCCGTGACGCTGACAAGCGCCACTGTGTTTTGACAAATTCGTGGGCATCCTTGTAAATAGTGGGCCAATAAAACCGGAATCAAACACCTTCTTGGCGCAGTAGTTTGGACTATGATGTCCCCTGTGGGTCCAAAGATGGCAAGCTTTGAGAATGTCCATAGCTTCCTCGTCCATAAACACACCGTCGGATGACTTGATCCGCACAGATTTTGAATAAGTAGGGTCGTCCCGAAGTAATGTTTAACATCCTTGAAGAATTTGTTTTCCGCTGGGTCGACATTCCTTTCACTATGAAGTTACCCGCATGGTAATTTGCGAAGTCAAGAAACCATGGGGTATTAGAGTTTCCACGAAAAGTAACCGCATTGAGTGTTTCGAGAGGAAACGTTTCATTTATTTCCTTTTCTCGAAAACATCCCGTGAGGGTTTTCTAGACGGACAGATGATCGCAGCCTGTGTTCTCGCCTCCTTTTTATCACGTATAATGATATCAAATTCTTGCAGGAGGAGAACCCAACGGAGCAATCTCGGCTTTGCATCTTGTTTTGCAAAGAGATATTTGAGAGCCGAGTGATCCGTATACACTACACATTTCGTCAAGATCAAATATGGCGAAACTTCTCAAACGCATACACCACGGCTAATAATTCTTTTTTTCGTAGTGGTGTAATGAGTTTGAGCTTCACCATGGTTTTACTTACGTAGTGGATAGGTGAAAGTGCTTGGTTTTTCGTTGCCCCAGACTCGCACCGATAGCAAAATCACTTGCATCGCACATGAGTTCAAAGGGTAAATCCCGATCGGGGCAACTAGAATGGGTGCCCGTAGTTTTTCTTTAATGTTTCAAAAGCTTCGATGCACTCAGGTGAGAAGATAAAAGGAGCATCCTTCTCAAGAAGATGGGTCATAGGCCGGGCTATTTTTGAGAAATCCTGAATGAATCTCCGATAGAAACCGGCATGCCCGAGAAAACTCCTGACACCTTTGACAGTAGTGGGAGGAGGTAGCTTAGCAATAACATCGACTTTTGCTCTATCGACCTCGATCCCGTTTTTTGAAATCTTATGGCCTAGGACAATTCCTTCCTTGACCATAAAGTGGCTCTTTTCCCAGTTTAGACAAAGATTGGTGTCTTCACACCGTTTGAGCATTTTTTCTAAATGGGAGAGACATGTTTGAAATGAGTCCCCAATGACCGAGAAGTCATCCATAAACACCTCCATTGTATCCCCGATCATGTCGTGGAAAATTGCCATCATACATCGTTGGAACGTGCCAGGAGCATTACATAGGCCAAAAGGCATACGTCCGTAGGCAAAAGTTCCGTATGGGCGGTGAATGTGGTTTTTCTTGATCCATGGATCAATGGGGATCCGAAATAACCCGAGAAACCATCAAGGAAACAATAGTATTCGCTCCTCGCTAATCTCTCAAGCATTTGGTCCATGAAGGGTAGGGAAAATGGTCTTTACGGTGGCGTCATTCAACTTATGATAGTCAATGCAAACACGCCATCCCGTAACCAATCGAGTTGGAATTAACTCGCTTTCTTCATTTGTGACAACAGTTATGCCACCCTTTTTCGAACACGTGGACTGGCTAACCCAAGGACTATCGAGATCGGGTAAATTAATTCGCATTAAGAAGTTTGAGAACCTCTTGTTTGATAACCTCATGAATCTTAGGATTCACCCTTCTCGATGTTGAACTGCCGGCTTGAAGTCATCCTCCATCAAGATTTTGTGAGTACAAAACTCGTGGTTGATACCCTTAATGTCGGAGAGTTTCCAAGCAATTGCTTGCTTATGTGACTTCAAGACCTTTATCTCGAGCAATCTTTTCATCTTCACTCAAGTCTTTAGCAATTATGACGGTAATTTATCGTCACCCTCCAAGAATGCGACTCGAGATGAGGTGGTAAGTCCTTAAGTTCAACCTCAGAAATTCTTCGCTTTCTCAATGGTTTGTCTTCCTCTTTATGAAGTTCTTGAGGAGGGTGATGATGGATCATCATTGAGCAACTCTCGAGGAGAAGAATGTCTCCTCGATGTCAATTGAGCGTGATCAATTTCCGTGAAACCGAATCACTAGACAAGTATGCTTCAATCTCTTCCAAAATGAAATCACTTCCTCAAATGGAGTGAGAGAAGGAGGAGGGTCCGAAATGATAGGTTGAGAGATGTGGTTGGATCCATACTCACGTAATTATGAGAATACCCAAGAAACTCTTGAGAGCACCTCCAAGCAATATCAATTACATCGATTCGGTTAACCGATTCAAGATCATAATTTGAGGAGTACCCTGAGTTTGATCGAGGTTAAAGGTAACGGCTTCATCATCCACACGTAATGTGATTTCATGCTCAAATACATCAATAAGGCATGGCCCGTCCTTAGGAATCCTCGTCCAACAATGAGAGGAACCCGTGGATCAAGATCGAAATCAACAACTACAAAGTCACCGAAAATGGAACTTTCCTACTTTCACAATACGCCCCTGCAATGCCAAGTGGACGGATATTGAACGATCCGCAAGCTCGAGAGTCATGCATGTAGGAGTAAGGTCCCAAGAGAAAGTTTCTTCCATATCGAATGAGGCATCGTGTTAATGCTTGCACCAAGATCGCCAAGGCAAAGCATTCAACCATTCCCGAAATACACAAGGTAAGAGAAATTTTCCAGATCTCCAAGCTTTTCTGAAGCTTTTAACAGATCGCAGAGCGCTCGCTCGAGGAGTTTTAGCCATTTCAAACAGCTTTTTCCTTGTTGCTTAACATGTGTTTGAGAGTTGATGCAAACTTGGGCATCGAATGATAGCATCCGCAAAGCTTATGTCAAATGTAGTTCTTGGAAAATTTGAAAAATTTGTCCATTTGATTACTAGCTTTTCGTGGAGCTTTTGCTCATTTAAACGTGATGGGTAAGGAATAGAAGTTTTGGATTTGGGGTTTTCAACGGAGCTACAGGAGGTTCAAAACAACTCCGGGTTGGATTTGGGTTTCGGACAACTTGAGGATGGACATGTGTTGTGCTCTCGAGAGCTAGTGGGTTGCACTTGGTCCTTTGTCGCCTCGTGTTCACTTTCCACTACCTTCGGAGAGAAGAAGAAGAGGTAGTAGGAATAGCGGGTCCATCATATGAAGTACCACTTTTGGTTGTGATCGCTTTGCATCGCCCCCCGGGTTAGCGATCGTGTTGCTAGGTAAAGTACCGAGCTCGAGGGTTGATCATTTAAAGACTTCTTAATGTCGAAATCTGGAGAACCAACAACCTATTCATTTCTCTTAGGATTTCATGAATTGCTTCAATAACTCATCGATGATGGTCCAGTTGGAACAATGGCTTGAGTTTGATTAGGAAAATTCGACCTTCTATTGTTCGGATTAGGGCCTTGATTTTGAAAATTTCTTGATTATTGCCATGAAAATACCCGGTTGAGATTTGATTCCTCGTTTCGTTAATAGTTTTGATTAAAATTTTTCCTTGATTTTGGAAACCTTGATTTTGACTAAAATTACCTTGGTTTTGATAACCTTGGTTCATTCTAGGTTGGTTTTGATTCGGTTTTGCATGTTATGATTTTGGTTAAACCGGTGGTCCCCGATAAGTATTAGCACGGTAGTTTGGTTCATTTTGAGGACGGTATTGATTACCTCCCCGATGTGAAGTACCGGCTATAGCATTGGCTTCAAATGGACTACCATCGGTGGCGACAGCTTGTAGTATGCATGAGGGCCACCACAAGTGACATGACCTCGACTTTCTTCACTTCAAGATGTGATGGTGTCTGTGTGAAAGTGACTTTCTTTTGGTTAGCAAGAACCAAAGCTCGAATAAAGATCCGTGAGTTTGTCAATCTTAGCATCGGTGCTAGATGTACTCACGTGAGATGAAGTAGAAGGTCCCGCATTAGATCGAGACCGATATGTTTTTGTTCGCATGCAGCGGACCGGGACTTGTTTTCTATGATTTGTAAGGCTTCTTTTGTGGTTTTGCTCAGAAATTACCTCCCGGAGGCATTTAAAGAGTCTTGGTCACTTGGCTCGAGACCATTGTAGAAAGTATCCATTTGCATTAAATCGAAAACCATGATGCGGACACTTTCGAGCAACTCTTTGTAACGATCCCATGCCTCACCGAATGATTCATCAAATCTTTGAGTGAATTTCATTATCTCATTTTTAAGACTTGTAGTTCGGGATGGAGGATAGAATTCGCTAACAAACTTAGTGACTAAATCCTCCCATGTCTCAATGGAACGAGGGGTTGTTTCTCAAGCCAATTCCGGCTTGTCCTCTAAAGAGAATGGGAAATGTAAGAAGCTTAATTGCTTCTTGTGGGACATTCTTGTATTTGATGGTCGATGCAATCTTGTTAAACCATCGAATATGTGCATGAGGTCATCCGCTCAAAACCATAAAATTGGCTTTGGGTTACAAGATTAAGCAACCCGGTTTTGAGCTCGAAGGTATCGCCCACGATGGTCGGGACAACAATGGCATCTCCGTAACCCTCGATGGGTGCTTGGAGAAGCTCTTTCATCGGTTTTCTTCCGCCATTACGACGGTGGTGGTGGTGCTAGACGCTCCTCGCCATTACCACCAAGGAGCGTGGAACGCATCCACTAAGTATTTATTGTGGAATATTTACAAGTTCGAAAGTTGGAGTGGACTTGTGGAGTCGGAAGAACGAGTGCGCATGCACTAAGTATTTAATTGTTTATTATTTAAACAAAGAAAACGGAAAATCTTTTGTATTTTTATCTTTATATATATGTAGAAACAAAAGAAAAATATTTTTGTGTTTTATATGTTTTAAGATGTTTTTGGATTTTGGATTTTTAATAAGAAAATATATATATAAATGGTATGAACAAAGAGTGAATATTCAAATCACTAATCTGCTAAACGGAAGATTATTAGCAAGACCCCAAGAATGGCGCCTAAAATTTGATTCGCTCCAGACAAGTGTTTTATCACACAAATCAACCACTTGTGAATGGTCAACCGTAATAAAAATCAAACAAATTAAAGCCAATGCAATTAAATCCAGAGAGTTTAGGGTTTTCCTGTGTCGTTAAGTCCCAACGAGATGTACGATTAAATGACTAAACGTAGTGATCGAGTGAAATTGAATGGGAAAAGGTTTGTAGATTTAGAATAATTATACCTAAAGAAAAAGTTTGTAAATTACAGGCTTAAATGCAAATTAAAAAATTAAAAACTAAATTATATTAAATAAACGCTATCACTATTTTTAAAGTTGGATTTTCTTGATTTATAAAACAAAATAACTTAAATAAACTATTTTAATTAAAGCGTAAACCTAAATTATCTAAAAACGTGACCTAGAATGAAAACGCGTTATATATAAAAATTACGCGAGATACAAGAAGAAAAACGTAAAAATGTAAAATAAAAGTCCTACGAGTGTGAAAACAATTTTCTTACTTACTATATGACAAAAGAAAATTTTAGAAAAAGATTTATATTTTTTGACTTTTATATTTTTATTATGAATTAAATACTATTTTAAACTAATTAAATGATTAAAAATACTAAAACTATTCGTAAAATTTCAAATTTTTTCTAAAATACTTTATAACAATACAAATCTAAGAAAATATAAAGGTGTGACAACTTATTTTAATAAGCTAAAATAAGCTAAAGTATTTGTATAAGCTAAAATAGATAATAAGGGTTAAGTATTAAATGATGCAAAGTATAACCAACAAAGTCCCAAGGGCAACCTGGTGAGTGTGTGTGTGTGGTGAGTGGGTGGGTGTGGTTCGAATCCCAAAGAATGCTTTTTTTATTTTTATTTTCTTCTTGGACTTTTTCTTTACAAACTAATTAAGCACAATGAAATAAGCAAATTTTACAACTAGAACTTTTTATAAAACCACTAATAAGCTCGTAATAAGCTTATTATCTCATCGCCATTAAGCTTTTGAGCTTAATTTGACTATTCAAGCTCAAATAAGCTTGAAATAAGCTTCACAATTGAAAAAGATGAACCGAAAATAAGCTATAACTAAATGATATAAGCTTAGAATAACTAAAACAAACAAGTAAGTACACTAGAAATAAGCGCAAATTGAAAATAAGCAATACAAATCCTAAATAACCACTTTTAGGTTGCAATGATCTTTAAGCTTATTTTTAAGCACTTAAATAAGCTTGAAATTGAAAAATAACACTTGATCCAACAAGTTAACCAACTAAGCTTTCCAAAAGCTAAAGCTCTCACCGTGGTGTTCACTTAGAGCTTATAATGAGCTTATAAGAAGATTGGTAAACACCGAGTGATCTCAAAGTGTCCTATATGAAATGGACAAAACAAAAGCCACCAGCGTGCCTATCAAATAAGCTAGAGATTGAAAAATAAGCATAAGACTAAAGAGACAACTAGGTTAGCTTTCCAAGAAGCTAAGGGATAAGCCCTAAGGTTCACTAATAAGCTCGAATGAGCTTGAGAAAAACTCAACTACACCACAAGAAGCTATAAGCAAGCTTACTAAATGTCTAAAATTGGAAAATGAGCTCACACATCAAGCTAGCCGACGGGCTTCACAAAATACTAAAAGTTGCAAGCTAAAGTCGATTAATGAACAAATTTCTGCTTATGAAATAAGCTTAGCTCATCGCTGCACGTGGCAGATTTTGGAAAAGTACTTAAAGAAACAAAGAAATAAGTAGTTTATAAGCTAAGTAGATATAAACTAAAATTTTTCTAGTAAAGATAAGCAAGAAAATTTTAATATCCCAAAAGATTATAGGCTAAATCTTAATATTAAACACACATTAAAATTCTTAATTTTATTCAAAACCGTAAATGAGAAATTTTGACTTTTTAATGAAATGAACTAATAAGTTGACTTTGATGAACTTATGATTGATTCTATGGACTAATATGTTATAATAAGCTATGATAAGATGAATTTAAGCTATATTATCAATTTATAAGCAACGAGATGAAATTTGCATCTATAAATCTTAACAAGGAATAATTAAGGTAAGATTAAAGCTAATTTTGACTTTTTATTGAACAAGCACTCGGATTTTATTGACTTGACCGAGTTAATAGAACCTAATAGAACATGTAACAACTAATAGTGATATCACAAATGCCCTTGAACATCAAATAGATAGCAAATCCAAACACCCCTTATCTAAGACTCGATTTTTGGTTTTCAAAGCAACCTAATGATTTAGACCTCAACACCGATTCAAGACTTTGTATTAGCATATAACAAGTCTAAATGAGCTTTAAACAACAAAGAATACAAGCTTAAATCTTAAGAACAAATATTATGCTATAAACATTGTAAAATGAGATTTCAAAGTAACTACCAATTCTAAATAACAAGTAAACTGTTTTAATTTAGAAATCTACTTAACTACAACTCTAAAATATAAGAACAAAGCTTAAAGCTATAAGCTACTTATAAATTGAAATGCAAAAACACTTATAAAGGGCTTACAATTGCTTTCCGACCAAAGACCATGAACTAAGGACTAAGACCACTCCTAATAGCTTTCCACAAAGCTTTAACCCAAGAGCAATCCGAGATTACCTCGCTTCACCTTTTGCACCATCTTTAATGATTTTTGATTTTAACTAATTTTTCTTGATTTTTATGAATTTTAAGTTTTATAACTACAATCGAATTTTATGGTTCTAATAGCTCTCGGAAGCTATATAATGAACTTATATGAGCTTATGAGTTCATAATATCAAATATAACCACTTTAAGCTAAAATTGAGATTTTGAACTTTAAGCTTAAACCGAAAATCAAAATGAAACTTGAAATTTATTATTGATAAAGGTTCACATACATTAAAACACTTAAACTAGTACTTGGAAGCTTAAACGATAATCGAAATTGAAAATTTACTAATTCGACATAAGCTTAATTAATTTACACTAGATACATATCCATACCGCTTCGCTCTTTCTTTATATTGATCATTCGACGATTGTTTCCCACTTTGTTTCATCCTTGATCATTGAAATTCATCAAAACCATCCATTTGTCATTTTGGCGCCAAAAGCGTTTGAGTGGGATTTTGCATTTAACGAGGTCGTGGATTGATTTTGAGTGGAAAGGCGAGGTTGAGAGGTAGGCATGAGTGGGAAGATAAGGGTGAGAAAACCAGTGTGGAAACCATGGTGGTTTTGGCGCGCTTGATAGGGAAGAAAGGAGAACAAAGAATTCGAAGTTGATTAAGTTGGGGGTTCATAATAGGAGTGAGTTCATTCGGGGGTTCAATGGGATTTGACTGGGGTTCAAAAAGCTCAAGTGGTCAGGTCAAGGTTCGCGGTTCATGGTTCAAGTTAATTTGGGTTGGGCTTGTGACTGGGACCTGGGTTTGGTTTTGGTTTGTTAACAAAGAGGGTCCGTTTGGTTTCGTTTAATCACAAGGACCAAAATTGTAATTTGTGAATTCTTAAAGGCCGAACCCGCCAATATTCCAAAGTTATAATAAGGACCGAACTTGCCAATCTTAAATAGTACAAGGTTACTTTTGATTATTTTCACTTTTAAATTAACCAAGGACTATTTTGATACTTTTTCAAACTTAGAGGACCTTTTTCGCCATTTGCCCAAAGATTCATTCAAGGACCATTTTTGACAATTTAGAATATTTCGGGGACCTTGAATGATAAAACTCCGTATTTTGGATTCCGTGGACTAGATTTGACAACTTTGAAACTGGGGACTAAACCGCCAATTATGCAAACTTGATACGTTTTCACCGATTTTGGTATTTTTGCATTTGAAACACATAAAACACTTATTTGTGATATTTTTATCATTTTGATGCATTTCGAGTGTTTTCGGATGTTTTGCGCCTAAAAGGTATAAAACGATGAGTATTTACACACTCATCACTGCTTGCTTTAGAGTTCGAGGAGTGGAGTGCAGTGCGATGCGGAGGAGGATTTTATCCTTAATATTAGTCTCGATGGGTTGTCGGATCGATTAGATGGAGTGACGAGGACCGGTGTAGAGGATTTAAGGATGATTTGAGTAAGATGAGAAGAAGTCGATGGCCTTGAGAGAAGGTCCACGGGGGTTTCTTCGAAGCGGAGTCGGAGACCCGGCATACGCAGTGCTTAACACTTTGAGGCGCACTCAGCGCCCAACAAGAAGGTCGGCGGTTTGGAGAAAGGAGGTCGGAATCTTAGGAAGGATTGCGACTCTCACCGTTTGGGGATTTTGTCACTATGAAGAGTGATGGATGATGTTTGGAGATCATTTAGGAATGCTCGTAATCGTGGCTAGATAGTATTAGATTCATGGTTTTGTACCATCTTGAAACTAAGTAGTACTTGGTTCAAGATGTAGGATTATCCTAGGTGTCTTACTAGTATCATTGTTAGGATCGTTTTTGGATTTCTTCATATCCTTCCATGTATTTCCACTTTTGAAGCCTATGAGTTATGGTTATTGGAACGTGCATCCTTAGTTATCATTCGGTATTTGATTGTTTCGCTTTGATATAGCGTTATCCCTGTTGGCCTTGATTACATATTCAGGCGTTATTGGGTGATCCTTGGAACCCAACTCTATCTTTAGAGCGTGAATTGTGAACTTATGAAATTATTCTTCTTGCCTTCGTAATGATGACAACAAGACAAAACCCGCTTAGAACAACCGAGCCATCATTGCATTGTTGCCCCGTCTGCCGAGGTCGCCGTCCTACCGACCACACCACACCGCTGAGAACCCAAACATTGATAACCCAACCAGAGAACCCGAATGTGAACGATCAGACGAGAATGGTCCTGTTTCACAAAACCTCCACCTGAACCCAAATTTCACATTGACCGACTAGTGTCACAACAGTCGCCGAATCGCTAGCTAAGACTAATCTCTAATACTTAGGAACCCTCAGCTCGAATCGAACTCGGTGTACCTACAAAGAGTTCGGATTACGTGGTCCCATTGAGTTTGGAGGAACTAAGGGAGTAGTTTACCTAACTAGTGGTTGGAGAAAACCGAACTGCGGTTTGCCGTTAGTAATTGCGAGGAGGATTGTAAGGTTAAGTATGCAACATATACCTTGAAGGACGGCGTTAACTAACAGTGGAACAACTACCACGTATCAAGAGGGAATTGATGTAGCTTATATGACTTAGACTCCGCTAAGACTCTCCCATCAAGACTTACCGTCCTAGGAATGAAGTTAAGAAGTTAGAGAGCGAGTTCGGAACCATAAGGTTAAGTAATCGACATGGCGACTTATACTGGCTGCTTCCAAGAGTTATCGTTGCTTTTCCCGATATGGTTCGCATCAAGAGCTTAAGATTGAGAGGTATACCGATGGATTGCCTATAGCTACCGAATGATGTCATCATTGCTGAAGCCGCTTAATTTGCATGAGGCACCACGTGGCTCAGTTTGATGGAATCTTATGTATTAGAAGTGAGACAAGGGTAAGAATGATAGAAGTGATAAGAGGAAGAGGAATGAAGTTGTTAAAGGGAATGGCAACAAATGGCAAGAGACACAGAGTGTTCGCCATAGGAAATGGAGGAAGGAAAGATTATGAAGGTAGTAAGCCTCGCAGTGTGGTCGTTATGTAACCGACACCACCATGGACCGTGCCGAATGCGTGTAGGAAGTGCTCTAAGGTAGGACATTTGGCCAAAGACCGTAGGTCCCACCACTTGTCAGATCTCAAACTCGCATAAGGAGCTGGACCGGAAGGCCACCGTCACCTGCTTTGGATGTGGAAAGAAGTGACACTTAAGAATGAGTGCCGAGAGCCGGATGAGAGGAAATCCAGTAATGTAGGAGGATTTACAACCGAGGTGTAGGAAATAATGGCTTAAACCCCCGAAGCGTGAGGTTGTTGAGAACCAGGGAACCATGGTGCTAGGAATCGCCAGAGAGACATGGGAACAAGGCGTGTTTACGCTATCGGGAAGGAAGTCGGTGAGGACCCCAACGTAGTTACTGCACGCTCTTCACAATAATCGCTATGCTTCCATACTGCTTGATATCGGTGCTGGATATGAGTTTCAGATCTACCAATTTTATGCCATTACTAGGAATCTCCCAAACACCTCTAGGGTTTAGTTACGATGTAGAATTAGCGAATGTAATAGAGAGAAGATAGACACCGTAGTTCGAGGTTGTACCTAAGTTTCCTAGACCTACCTGCTCAAGATAGATCTATTGCCGCTACTTTAGGAAGTTTTGACGTCATTATCGAAATGGATTGGTTATCGAAGAATGGTGCACACATCATTTGTGATGAGAAGATTGTGCTGCCACTAGTATGGCGTAAAAGTTCCGAGCATGCAGGAGATTGAGCTTAATCAGGAAGTCCTTCCCTACATGGAGCATCATCTCTTGTATTAAGGCCCGTATAAATCGACAGAGGAGGTTGTCTTTTCTTGGCTCGAATTTTTGAAAATAAAAGCCAGGAGATAAATGAAAGAGACCTTAATGATGTACCACAGTTGGAGTAGAATTTCGGATGTGTTTCCGACGATCTCGCCGTGTGATTCCACCGTCCGACAAGTGGAATTCCAAATAGATTTGATACTGCAAGCACCCGTAGCCCCGCACCTTATCGACTCGCTCCGCGGGAATTGTAGGAACTGCTCTAAACAAGGTATGTAATTGTCGAAGCGGATTCATTCGACCAAGTTCGTCGGCCTGGGAGCACCAAGATTGTTTGTGAAGAAGAAGGATGGATCGCTTCAATGTGTATTGATTATATGGAATTGAATAAGTTAACGTTGAAGAACCGATATCCGCTACCTAGAATAGATGATTTATTCGACCAACCCTCCCAAGCTAGTGTCTGTTTTCTAAGATCGACGACGATCCGGGTTATCACCAACAGAGTTCGAGTAGCCGATATCCCTAAGACCTGCTTAGAACTCGCGTTGGACACTACGAATTCCAAGTGATGTCGTTTGGTTTGGCCAACGCGCCAACGGTTTTCATGGATCTCATGAACCGAGTTTGTGTCGCACTGGATAAGTTTGTGATAGTAATCATAGATCTACATCTTGATATACTCTAAGAGTAGTGTAGAGCACGAAGAGCATATAAGCTCATTTTAGATTGTTGAGAGGAGAAGTTGTATGCCAAATTCTCTAAGTGTAAATTTTGGATTCCGTCTGCAATTCTTAGGTCATGTGATAGATAGCTCGAGGTGTTCATATTGAGCCGCCTAAGATTAAGGCTATTAAGGAATTGCGCCCTTAAGAACCCATCGAAATCGACAGCTTAGGTTTAAAAGTTATTATAGGAGATTCATCATGGGATTCTCCAAGATAGCTAAGTCACCGAACAAACTAACACGTATGATGTTAAGTATGAATGGGGAGAAAAGGAAGAAGAAGCATTCCAACTTCCTCAAGGAGAAGTTGTGTAGTGCGCCCATCCTAGCTTGCCGAAGGAAGCGAAGATGTTGTCGCAGTACCGCGACGCTTCGCATAAAGGCTTAGGTGCTATTTTGATGCAACGAGAAGGTGATTGCTTATGCATCCCGACAACTTAGTTAAGATGAGAAAAACTACACCACCCATGACCTTGAGTTAGGTGTTGTAGTGTTTGCTCTTAGGATCTGGAGACATTATCTCGTATGGAACCAAGTGTGTAGTATTTACCGACCACAAGAGCTGAAGCACATCTTAGATCCGAGGAATCAACATGAGAACGCCATTGGTTAAATTGCTTAGTGATTATGACGGTGAGATTCTGCTATCATCCCGGTAAGGCTAATGTTGTGGCCGATGCACTTAGTCGTAGAAGAGGACATTCCACCCTACTCGCTCGATCTCAAGAATGACCATTGTTTCGCCTCACCATCTCAAATTTTAGCCCAAGCGCAGGCATTGACGAAGAGAACCGCCCTTATGATAATCTTCATGGAATGGTGGAAAGTGAAAACTGCTGAAGCGTTCCGGGAACCTTGTGCCGGAGACAAGTTGGATACCATTTCATGGTAGAATCCGTGAGTCGATTATGCACGAGTCGCATAAATCAAAAATACTCTATTCATCCCGAGCCGATAAGATGTATCAGACCTTAAGAAACTTTATCGTGGCCTAAGAAAGCCGATATAGCTCAAGATGTCGCTTGGTGCAAGATTTGTTCTATTGACTTTTATGAAATTTGAATCAACTCTACTCACTAATTATGTTATATTAGTCGTAATAATAAGATGGTTTTAGGCTAGAGTACCAAGTTACAAGCTACTATGATGAAATTCACACTATAAATCCTAACAGTGAACAAGTAAATTAAGATTAAGAGCTATCTTGACTTTTTAACAAACAAGCACTAGTTTTTATGTTTTAACTGAGATACTAAATACTAAAGTGACATGAAACAACAACAAGCAATGACACAAATACCCTCTAACACATGTAACACAATGAATCCAAACACCCCTTTTATAAGACTGATTTTTGGTTTTCAAAGCAACCTAATGAATTAGACCTCAATACTGTTTCAAGACTTTGTATTAGCATATAACAAGTCTAAATGAGCTTTAAACAACAGCAATAACAATATGAAACTAAGAATTGACACTTATGCTATTATGACAGTTAAACTAAGGTTTTTAACAATTACCAATTCTAAAGAACAAGCCTACTGTTTTAATGTTTATTTCTAATTAACTATAACTCAGAAACATAAATATACAAAGATCTAAGCTTTAAATTCCTTATACAGTTAAATGCAAAGAATGCTTATAAAGGCTTACAATTGTTTTCCGGTAAAGATCATGAACTAGAAACCAAGAACACTCTAATAGCTTTCATGAAGCTTAACGAAACAATCAAAGATTACCTTGCTTGACCTTTTGCACCATCTTCAAGGATTTTTGATTTTAACTAATTTTTCTTGATTTTTATGAATTTTAAGTTCTATAGCTGGTAAGTTTTTATGGTTCTAATAGCTCGGAAGCTATATAATGAACTTATATGAGCTTATGAGTTCATAATATCAACCCAAACAACTTTAAACTTTGAGATTTTGGCTCAAAAATTGCATAAAGAATTTGTGTAAATATTTGAAATTGGCCGAAAATAAGTTCTTAATACCTGAAATATGATTACAAAGTATTTGAAAGCTTAAACTTGCCTTGGAAAACTTAAAATATTTAAAAGCATATAAGCAAAATTAAATTACACTTGATTACATCTCCATGCTTCTTTCTTCTTTATAATGATCTCTTTTAGTTTCTTGTCGATACGATTAATTCCCACTTCATTCCAACCTTTGGATCATTCGAATTCATCAAAACCACACATGTGGCATTTTGGCGGGAAAAGTTGTTTTGAGTGGAAACAGCTTTGATTGAGGTGGTGGATTGGTTTGCAAGGTGGAAAGGGTGAGGGTGAGAGGTAGGCAGCTGGAATGAGGTGGAAAGGTGGTGAAAAACCACCCTGGTTTTGAGTTGCAGGCGTTGTAGAGGAAGGTGAACAGTGGAGGGTGGTTTTGTAGCGTTTGTTGGTGTTTGTGGTTCTTAGTTATTAAGTTGGGGGTTCAAAATAGGATTTGGTAGGGTCAAGTCGGATTTTGAACTGGGGTCAAGGGTCAAGTTCATGGTCCAAGGTTCAAGTGGTGTGGGTTGGGCTTATGATTGGGTTTGGGCTCAGCTAGGTTTTGGGTTTGGTTTTGGATTAATAACAAAATAAGGTCCGTTTGGTTTTTAGTTAAAGGACCAAAATTGTAATTTATGAATTCTTAAAGGGCTGAACCTGCCAACATTCCAAAGTTATCATAAGGACCGAACTTGCCAATTTTAAATAGTACACGGTTACTTTTGATTATTTTCACTTTTTAAATTAACCAAGGACTATTTTGACACTTTTTCAAAGTTGAGGGACCTTTTCTGCCATTTGCCCAAAGATTCATTCAAGGACCATTTTTGACAATTTAGAATATTTCGGGGACCTTGAATGATAAAACTCCGTATTTTGGATTCCGGGACTAGATTTGACAACTTTTGAAACTTGGGGACTAAAGCGCCATTATATGCAAACTTGATCGTTTTTCTTTGATTTGGTATTTTGCATTTGAAACACATAAAACACTTATTTGTGATATTTTTATCATTTGATGCGTTTGAGTGTTTTCGGATGTTTTTTGATCCCAAAAGGTATAAAAATGATGAGTATTTACAACATTCAATCCCACACTAAACTATTGCTAGTCCCTAGCAATATTTTAAAAAATTTTAATGGTTCATCTCTTTACCAAAAGCCATTACTACGGAGTAGCCAATTGTTTGGTTCAAGTAAGAACTATGGTACTGCGATAACGAAATGATTTTGAGCAAATCACGACTTTCAGCGGTTTTGATTTGTCTTTACGAAACCGTTGCTTACGGACTAGCCAACTCTTAACTAATTAAAGATATGGGGTTGATTACCATACAATTTTAGGCAAATGTAATATAGCGGATTTGATAAATCTTTACCAAGCCGTTTGCTCTGGATTAGCTTGATCTTATGTGTTGAACATGGTGGATGATTACCATTGTTGTGTTTAGTACATAGTACTTCCTTAAAAAATTTAAATTTGGCCATTTTGGAAAAAAGGGACTAAAAGGGGTACATTTATGATCAAATTAGCGAAATTTCCCCCACATAAAATGAATATTGTCCTCAATATTCAAAGTCATTATTATCTTAGAATCCTTGAGCGTAAAAGATAACATTACTAGCTAAGTGTAGAAACACAACAATTATTCTCTTTTTAATATTTACAATTTTCATGCATTTTTTTTTTGGATAATATATACAACATGTGGGGCATCTCCCTCACACTAAGGTGGTACACGGGTGAAAACCCATGTTTAGCTACATTTTTTGATTAAGTCGCTAAACGACTCGATCCCGCATTCATTGGTTCATGGGAAAGTTTGTAGATCCGGGACAACCACATGTGAATGTCCTCTCCAAAATAGTGCTTCAGCGATGACCATTCACTTTAAAATTTGGACCATCGGGTTGAGATAACTCAATGGTTCCATAAGGAAATATTTTAGTGATGGTGAATGGTCCGAACTGAGGTTTTAGTTTTCTGAGAAAATCTTCAATCTTGAATTGAAAAATGACTAGATCTGACGTTGAAAGCGGTTCTTGATTTAAGTCATGAATCTTCTGTCTTTTCTTTGTAGATCAAAGAGTTCTCGTATGCTTGATCGTAGTTCATTTAATTCATTCATTTGAACTTTCCGGTGATCACCGGTATCTGAATATCGAAGTTGGCATGTTTAAAGGCCAGTATGCTTTGTGCTCAAGTTCAATCGGCGGATGACATGCCTTTCCGTACACTAGCTTGTATGGCGTACCCGATTGGTGTTTATAAAAGGTCTGGGAAGGCCCAGTGGGTCATCTAGTTTATCCGACAAGAGGCAGGTTTTAAGCCTCTTGTCCTTTCAAGAATTCTTTTAATCCTCGGTTGGAAACTTCCTTACCCACTTGTTTGAGGGTGATGCAGATGAGGCGGTGAGTTACACCATACTTTTGCATGACTCGATCAAATTGGTCATTGCGAAATGTGTACCACGATCACGATTATAGCTCGTGGAGTTCCAACCTAGCATAAAGATTTTAAAATTTCACAACAACTCGGGCATCGTTAGTAGGCAAAGCTTTGCTTCAACCCATTTTGACAAATAGTCAACAACCACAAGTATGTATTTGTTTCCTCGAGATGATGGAAATGGCCCCATAAAGTCAATGCCTAGATGTCAATCTCGCACACTTGAATGGCGTTTTGTGGCATTTCGTTTCTTTGTGAGATATTTCCGTAGCGTTGACAAGCGTCGCATGTTTTACTTTCAAATTCGTGGGCATCCTTGTAAATAGTGGGCCAATAAAACCGGAATCAAACACCTTTTGGCGGTGTAGTTTGGACTATGATGGCCCCAGTTGGTCGGCATGGCAAGCTTTGAGAATGTCCATAGCTTCCGTATAAACACGTCGGACTTGATCCGCCTGATTTTGAATAAGTAGGGGTCGTCCCGAGTAATGTTTAACATCCTTGAAGAATTTGTTCTTACGGGTCGACATCCCTTTCACTATGAAGTTACCGCATGGTAATTTGCGAAATCGACAAACCATGGGGTATTAGAGTTTCACAGTAACCCATAATGAGTGTTTCGAGAGAAGCGTTCATTTATTTCCTTTCTCGAAAACATCTTGGTGAGGGTTTTCTAGAAGAGATGATCGTGACGGGTTCTCGACTCCTTTTTATCACGTATAATGATATCAAATTCTTGCGGAGGAGAACCCAGCGAACAATTCGACTTTGCATCTTGTTTTGCAAAGAGATATTTGAGAGCCGAGGTGATGGTATACACTCGCATTTCGTCAAAACCAAATATGAAACTTCTCAAATGCATACACGGCTAATAATTGGTTTTACGTAGTGGTGTAATGTGTTTGAGCTTGATCATGGTTTTACTTGCGTGAGTGGATAAGTGGTCTTGGTTTTCGTTGCCCTAGGCTGCACCGATAGCAAAATCACTTGCATCGCGCATATGAGTTCAAAGGTAAATCCAGTCGGGCAACAAGAATGGGTGCTTAAGTAGCTTTTCTTTAATGTTTCAAAAGCTTGATGCACTCGGTGAGAAGATAAAAGGAGCATCTTTTTCGAAGATGGGTCATAGGCGGGCTATTTTGAGAAATCTGAATGAATCTCCATAGAAACCGGCATGCCGAGAAAACTCGACACCTTTGACGGTAGTGGGAGGAGGCGGTTTAACAATAACATCGACTTTTGCTCTATCAACCTCAATCCCGTTTTGAAATTTTATGACCTAGGACAATTCCTTCCTTGACCATAAGGTGGCTCTTCTCCCAATTTAGACAAAGATTGGTGTCTTAGTTTGAGCATTTTTTCTAAATGGGAGACATGTTTGAAATGAGTCCCCATTAACGAGAAGTCATCCATAAACACCTCCATTGTATCCCGATCATGTCGTGGAAAATTGCCATCATACATCGTTGGAGCGTGCGGGAGCATTACATAGGCCAAAAGGCATACGTTTGTAGGCAAAAGTTCGGTATGGGCGGTGAATGTGGTATTTTCTTGATCTGTGGATCAATGGGGATCGAAAATAACAGAAACCATCAAGGAAACAATAGTATTAGGTTCCTGCTAATCTCTCAAGCATTTGGTCCATGAAGGGTAGGGAAAATGGTCTTTTCGGTGGCGTCATTCAACTTCGATAGTCAATAAAACACGCCATCCACATAACCAATCGAGTTGGAATTAACTCGTTTCTTCATTGTGATAACAGTTATGCCTTTTTGAACACGTTAATTGGGCTAACCCAAGGACTATCTCGAGATCGGGTAATTAATCCGGCATCAAAGTTTGAGAACCTCTTGTTTGATAACCTCATGAATCTTTGGATTCACGCTTCTCGATGTTGAGCTGGCGGTTGAAGTCATCCTCCATCAAGATTTTGTGAGTACAAAACTCGGGGTTGATACCCTTTTATGTGGGAGAGTTTCAAGCAATTGCTTGTGTGACTTCAAGACCTTTATCAAAGCGATCTTTTCATCTTCCTCAAGTCTTTAGCAATTAGGACAGACGATTTATCGTTACCCTCCAAGAATGCGTGCTCGATGAGGTGGTAAGTCCTTAAGTTCTGAAATTCTTCGTTTCTCGGACGACTTGTCTTCCTCTTTATGAAGTTCTTGAGGAGGGTGATGGATCATCATTGAGCAACTTCTCGAGGAGAAGAATGTCTCCTCGATGTCAATTGGGCGTGATCAATTTCCGGTGAAACCGAATCACTAGACAAGTATGCTTCAATCTCTTCCAAATGAAATCACTTCCTTAAATGGAGTGAAAGAAGGTGGAGGAATGGTTGAGAAGATGGTTAGATCCCTCACGAATTGTGAGAATACCCAAGCTCTTGAGAGCACTCCTCGAAGCAATATCAATTATCGATTCGATTAACGATTCAGTCATTATTTGAGGAGTACCTCGGAGTTTGATCGAGGTTAAAGGTAACGGCTTCATCATCCACAGCGTAATGATTTCATGCTCAAATACATCAATAAGGGCATGGCCGTCCTAGGAATCCTCGTCCAACAATGAGAGGAACCGGTGGATCGACGCCGAAATCAACAACTACAAAGTCGGTGGAAAATGGAACTTTCCTACTTTAAATCGTCTCATGATGCCAAGTGGATGTGATATTGAGCGATACGCAAGCTCGAGAGTCATGCATGTAGGAGTAAGGTGGGAAGAAAGTTTCTTCCATCTTGGTGAGGCATCGGGTTAATGCTTGCACCAAGATCGGCCAAGGCAAAGCATTCAACCATTCTGAAATACACAAGGTAAGAAATTTCCGGGATCTCAAGCTTTCGGAAGCTTCTTTTGAGACTGGAGGCAGTTCGTTTAGTGGAGTTTTGCCATTTCAAGCAGTTTTCCTTGTTGCTTAACATGTGTTTGAGAGTTGATGCAAACTTGGCATCGAATGATAGCATCCGCAAAGCTTATGTCAAAATAGTTCTTGGAAAATTTGAAAAAATTTGTCCATTTGATTCTGGCTTTTAAGTGGAGCTTTGCTCATTTAAGCGTGATGGGTAAGGAATAGAAGTTTTGGATTGGGGTTTTCAACGGGAGCTACTGGGTTCAAAACAACTCTGGGTTGGATTTGGGTTTCGGGACATCTTGAGGATGGGCGTGTCTTCTCGAGAGCTAGTGGGTTGCACTTGGTCCTTTGTCGCCTCGGGTTCACTTTCCACTACGGGAAGAAGAAGAGGTAGTAGAATAGCGGATCCATCATATGAAGTACCATACGGTTGTGATCGCCTTTGCGCCCTCGGGTTAGCGATCGTGTTGCTAGGTAAAGTACACGAGCTCGGGTTGATCATTCTGAGACTTCTTAATGTCGAAATCTGGATAACCAACAACTTTGTTCATTTCTTCTTAGGATTTCATGAATTGCTTCAATAACTCATCAGATGATGGTCCAGTTGGAACAATGGCTTGTGTTTGATTTGGAAAATTTTGGCTTCTATTGTTCGGATTAGGGCTTTGATTTTGAAAATTTCCTTGATTAGGATTTACATTTCCCTGAAATTGATTCCCTCGATTGAAATTGTTTTGATTAAGATTTCCTTGATGTTGGAAACCTTGATTTGGTCCGGGATAGAAATTCCCTTGGTTTTGATAACCTTGGTTCATTCTAGGTTGGTTCGATTTCGGTTTTGTATGTTCGGATTGGTTAAAACGGGTGGTCCCCGATAAGTATTATACGGTAGTTTGGTTCATTTTGAGGACGGTATTGATTACCTCCACGATGTAAATGCCGGCTATAGCATTAACTTCAAATGGACTACCATCGGTGGCGATCAGATTGTAGTATGCATGAGGGCCACCACAAGTGACCTGACCTCGACTTTCTTCACTTGACATGTGATGGTACGTGTGAATGTGACTTTCTTTTGGTTAGAAAGAACCAAAGCGACGACATCCGTGAGTTTGTCAATCTTAGCATCGGTGCTAGATGTACTCACGTGAGATGAAGTAGAAGGTCACGCATTAGATTGAGGCCGATATGTTTTTGTTAAATGCAGGCGGACACAGGACTTGTTTTCTATGATTTTGCAAGGCTTCTTTTGTGGTTTTGCTAAGAAATTACCTCCAGCGGAGGCATTTAAAGAGTCTTGGTCACTTGCTCGGACCATTGTAGAAAGTATCCATTTGCATTAAATCGGAAAACCATGATGTGGACATTTTGAGCAACTCTTTATAACGATCCCATGCTTCACGAATGATTCATCAAATCTTTGATGAATTTCATTATCTCATTTTTAAGACTTGTAGTTACGGATGGAGGATATAATTGTTAACAAACTTAGTGACTAAATCCTCCCATGTCTCTATGGAGCGAGGGTTGTTTCTCGACCAATTCGGGCTTGTCCTACAAGAGAATGAAACGGAAAAGCTTAATTGCTTCTTGGGACATTCTTATATTGATGGTTGATGCAATCTTGTTGAACCATCGAATATGTGCATGAGGTCGTCCTTCAAAACCATAAATTGGCTTTGGGTTACAAAGATTAAGCAACCCGGTTTGAGCTCGAAGGTATCGGCCACGATGGTGGGACAACGGCATCTCGTAACCCTCGATGGGTGCTTGGAGAAGTTCTTTCATCGGTTTTCTTCCGCCATTACGGCGGTAGTGGTGCTGAGCGTTCCTCGATTCGGTGAGAAGGGCGAGCGTCCTCTACATTTACGTGGAATATCTACAAGTTAGAAAGTGGACTTGTGGGTCGGAAGAAACAGTGCGCATGCACTAATTATTAGTTGTTTTATTTAAACAAAGAAAAGCGGATTTTTTATTTTTTATCTTTTATCTTTTATATATATATATAAATAAAAGAAAAATATTTTTGTGTTTTTATATGTTTTAAGATGTTTTGGATTTTGGATTTTAATAAGAAAATATAAATATGTATAGATGGTATGAACAAGGGTGAATACTCAAATCACTAATACGCTAGCGGATTGATTGTTAGAGCGACTCCGGCGTGGCGTAAAATTGGATTCGCTCAGACGGTCGGTTTATCACAAATCAACCACTAGAATGGTCAACCGTAATAAAGTCAAACGATGCGAGCAAAATGCAATTAAATCCGGGGAGTTTAGGGTTTCAGTCGTTAAGTCCCAACGAGATGTACGATTGAATAACCAAATGCGTAGTGATCGAGTGAAATTGAATGGAAAAGGGTTGAGGATTTTGAATAATTATACTAAAGAAAAAGTTTGTAAATTACAGGGGCTTAAATGCAAATTAAAGGAAATTAAAAAGCTAAATTATATTAAATAAACGCTATCACTATTTTTAAAGTTGGATTTTCTTGATTTATAAAACAAAATAACTTAAATAAACTATTTTAATTAAAGCGTAAACCTAAATTATCTAAAAGCGTGACATAGAATGGCGTCGTTATATATAAAATTACGTGAGTCAAGAAGAAAACGTAAAATTTGTAAAATAAAAGTCCTACAGTATGAAAACAATTTTCTTACTTACTATATGATAAAGAAAATTTTAGAAAAAGATTTATATTTTTTGACTTTTATATTTTTATTATGAATTAAATACTATTTTAAACTAATTAAATGATTAAAAATACTAAAACTATTCGGAAAATTAAAACTTTCACAGAAAATACTTTTAGTAATGATTCTAAGAAAATTACAAAAGGTGGTACTCTTGTTGAAATAAGCTATTAAAAGCTAAATAAGCAATAAGACTAAAGCTGTATTTGTACTTAAGAGATAAATTGTGCAAGTTTCTACGGTCAAAGACCCAAGACAGCGGTAGCGTGTGTGTGTGTGGTGGTGGGTGGCGGGTTGAATCCCAAATGGACTTTTATTTTATTTTCTTTTGGACTTTTTCTTTTAAAGCGATTAAGCACAATGAGATAAGCAATTTACAAAACTAGAACTTTTTATAAAAAAACCACTAATAAGCTCAGAATGAGCTTATGATTGCTAATCAGTTGTGCAAGAAATGGAATAAGCTCAAGAATTAGCCAAGTAGCTAATAAGCTAGTAATTAAGCAAGGATGAACTGAAAATAAGCTAAGTAAATGATGATAAGCTAAAATGACAATTGAAAAAGCAAATTTACTTAGAAATAAGCACTAAATATACTCCAAATAAGCACTAGCTTAACTGTTAAACAAGACACTTTTTAGGTTACTAGGCACTTTCCAGCTTATTTTTAAGCACTTAAATAAGCTTGAAATTGAAAAAGAACACTGGAATTAACAAGTTAACCAACTAAGCTTTCCAAAAAGCTAAAGCTCTCACTGTGGTGTTCACTAGTGAGCTTATGATGAGCTTATGAAAAATCTAGTAAACACTGATTACTCAGTGTACTATATGAAATGGACAAAACTAAAAGCCACTAGCAGGCTTATCAAATAAGCTAGAGATTGAAAAATAAGCATAAGACTAAAGAGACAGTGGGTGAGCTTCAAAAAGCTAAGGTACACAAGCTAGTACTCACTAATGAGCTCGAATGAGCTTGAGAAAAACTCAACTACAGCGAATGATCATTGTACATATTTGGAGACAAACAAGAAGCTATAAGCAAGCTTACTAAATAGTGAAAATTGGAAAATGAGCTTTCACATCAAGCTAGCCAGGATGGCTTCACAAAATACTAAAAGTTGCAAGCTAAAGTGATTAATGAACAAATTTCAAGCTTATGAAATAAGCTTATAGAACTGTGCACAGGGCACTTTTTCAGAAAAGTGTTTGAAATAAGCTAAGAGTTAAGTAGTTTATAAGCTAAGTAGAAGTAAGCTAGAATTTTTCTAGTGAAGATGAGCACCTAAATTTTAATATCCCAAAAGCATAAAACATGAAATTCAATATTAAATCCTATATAAAATTCTCTAGTTTATTCAAAAACTGTCTAAGTGAGATTTTGACTTTTTAAGATAAACTAATAAGTTGACTTTTATGAAATTTGAATCAACTCTACTCACTAATTATGTTATATTAGTGTAATAAGATGGTTTTAGGCTAGAGTACCAAGTTACAAGCTACTATGATGAAATTCACACTATAAATCCTAACGTTGAACAAATAAATTAAGATTAAGAGCTATCTTGACTTTTTAACAAACAAGCACTAGTTTTTATGTCTTAGCGAGATACTAAATACTAAAGTGACATGAAACAACAACAAGCAATGACCAAATACCCTAAACACATGTAACACAATGAATCAAACACCCCTTTATAAGTGATTTTTGGTTTTCAAAGCAACCTAATGAATTATACCTCAATACTGTTTCAAGACTTTGTATTAGCATATAACAAGTCTAAATGAGCTTTAAACAACAGCAATAACAATATGAAACTAAGAATTGACACTTATGCTATTATGACGGTTAAACTAAGGTTTTAATAATACCAATTCTAAAGAACAAGCCTCTTGTTTAATGTTTATTTCTAATTAACTATAACTCAAAACATAAATATACAAAGATCTAAGCTTTAAATTACTTATCGATTAAATGCAAAGAATGCTTATAAAAGGCTTACAATTGTTTTCCGGTAAGATCATGAACTAGAAACCAAGAACACTCTAATAGCTTTCCACAAAGCTTAACCCAAGAGCAATCAAAAGATTACCTTGCTTCGACCTTTGCACCATCTTCAAGGATTTTGATTTTAACTAATTTTTCTTGATTTTTATGAATTTTTAAGTTATAGCTACAAGCGATTTTTATGGTTCTAATAGCTCTCGAAGCTATATAATGAACTTATGAGCTTATGAGTTCATAATATCAACCCAAACAACTTTAAGCTAACTTTGAGATTTTGGCTCAAAATTGCATAAACCGTTTGTAAATAAGCAAATGAAACGAAAATAAGTTCTTAATCTGTTTGAAATATGATTACAAAGTATTTGAAAGCTTAATACACCCTGGTTTTGAGTTGCAGGCGTTGTAGAGGAAGGTGAACAGTGGAGGGTGGTTTTGGCGCGTTTGACTGGTGTTTGACAGTTCTTAGTTATTAAGTTGGGGGTTCAAAATAGGATTTGGCAGGGTCAAGTGGGATTTTGAACTGGGGTCAAGGGTCAAGTTCATGGTCCAAGGTTCAAGTGGTGTGGGTTGGGCTTATGATTGGGTTTGGGCTCAGCTGGGTTTTGGGTTTGGTTTTGGATTAATAACAAAATAGGGTCCGTTTGGTTTTTAGTTAATACACAAGGACCAAAATTGTAATTTGTGAATTCTTAAAGGGCCGAACCTGCCAACATTCCAAAGTTATCATAAGGACCGAACTTGCCAATTTTAAATAGTACAAGGTTACTTTTGATTATTTTCACTTTTTAAATTAACCAAGGACTATTTTGACACTTTTTCAAAGTAGAGGACCTTTCATATTTGCCCAAAGATTCATTCAAGGACCATTTTGACAATTTAGAATATTTCGGGGACCTTGAATGATAAAACTCCATATTTTGGATTCGAGGACTAGATTTGACAACTTTTGAAACTTGGGGACTAAAGCGCCAATTATGCAAACTTGATCGTTTTCACCGATTTTGGTATTTTGCATTTGAAACATAAAACACTTATTTGTGATATTTTTATCATTTGATCGTTCGAGTGTTTCGGATGTTTGCGATCTAAAAGGTATAAAAATGATGGTATTTACACACCTCGTATGACCCGCCTCTTACATCATCCTGCAGCATCACCATGTCTTGGAGGCCTAGATCTCCTAGTGTACCACCGAGTTTACGCACAAAGACTCACTCATGGACTCTCCTATGGATGAGGCGAGGAGGGCATGGAGATTGAGGCGTATGTAGATGAGGATGAGGATACTCGGGAGAGAGGATGATGAGGATATCCCGAAGGGGTACTCCTCCATTGCAGTCTGCACATTCTCCAGACCAGTTTCTCTTTGCAGCACGAGTCCCTGAGACTGACCTTTAGATATTGACTCACCACCTTTCGCCTTATATGGGTAGCGTTGGGATCGAGATACCATCGTGGATTGCTTTAGAGTTCGAGGTGTGGAGTGCAGTGCGATGCGGAGGAGGATTTTATCCAGAATATTAGTCTCGATGGGTTGTCGGATCGATTAGATGGAGTGACGAGGACGGTGTAGAGGATTTAAGGATGATTTGAGTAAGATGAGAGAGAAGTCGATGGCCTTGAGAGAAGGTCCCGGGGTTTTCTTTGAAGCGGAGTTGGAACCAGGCATCTGAGTGCTGCTGACCTTGGAGGCGGACCAAGCGCTTGACGCAAGGTCGGCGGTTTGAGAAGAGGCGTTGAATCTTAGGAAGGATTGCGACTCTCACCGTTTGATTTGTCACTATGAAGAGTGATGGATGATGTTTGGAGATCATTTAGGAATGCTCGTAATCGTGGCTAGATAGTAATAGATTCATGGTTTGTACCATCTTGAAACTAAGTAGTACTTGGTTCAAGATGTAGGATTATCTAGGTGTCTTACTAGTATCATCAAAGCATAAAACCAAAACGATGAACCTAACCAAATCGAGGAACCAAACGAAAATTGATGAACCAAACCAAGATCGAAACTATGATTGATGAACCAAACCAATCGATGAACCAAACCAAAATCGAAACTATGATTGATGAACCAAACCAACCGATGAACCAAACCAAAACCGATGAACCAAATCAAAATCGAACTATGATTGATGAACCAAAATAAACTGATGAACAAAACAAAACAAACACCAACATGTTAAGCTTGAACTATGATGACGAACCAAAATAAACTCGATGAACTATGTTTGATTTGGTTCGCCGCCCATCGCTTTAATGGTTCATCGATGCTTTCTGGTTCATCCGCTTATCTGTTTGTTCATTAGTTTTAATAGTTAAAACTTTAACTATTAAAAATATCACTCTTCGAGTTTTTATTAATAAAATGATTAATGCTGCGCTTTTAGGACAAAATTAGTTCATTTAGCTCAATTTAACACTAAAATCTAAGCTGACATTTCATCAAACACCTTTCGTGCAACAAATATGACTAAACGTCATCTTTAACGTGCGATATTTCACTCATATCATATCGGATTTGAGTGATTCAAATTCTCGGTAAAGAGTGAATCAAAATCTAAAACTTTTATGTTTTAAGTATTTTATGATTCGCAATTTTCAAGGTAAAAAATAGGATCGAAAATAAGAAAATATCAAGATAATCACGACCAATGAATATGTCAAAAAAAAAGTTTCGAAAAAATTAAAAGATTTATACCAAATTAAAGAGAATCAATTTTAAAAATTTTGGTGAAATCGGTTTTTCTAAAAGTTTATGGTTTAAGAGATATGGCTTTGAAATTTGAGTGGAAAAGAAAAAATTGGTCAAAAGACCATATTACCCCTAAGCTTAATTTTATGTATAATTTAGAGTGAGGGACACGTGTCATACTATGAATGGCTTTCTACACTTTTTAAGTTTACCCACTTTGTAATAGATCCTCATTCGTTGGGTTTAATGTCATCGGATCAAATGGAGTAAGTGTGGCATGTGGCTATTGGTTTGATCTTAATTCAAAAAAACTGTGGTCCGCTTGGTTCAAAGTGGGGAAAGGAAAAGGAAAAGGAAAGGGAAAGGAATGCAAGCGAATGAGTGAGGTGGGAATCAATCCCTTACCCTCAATTTACTCTATAATGGTTCATTACCCATTACTGAGGTAATTAATCCCTACCCTCCCCAACCAAGACTAAATTATTTGTGATGTGAGCCTTTTGAATCCTTACCCATTCCCCACCCCCTTAACCCTTAACCAAGCACACCCTCATAAAACCAAAAGCAAACGACCAATTCACAAACCAACCCAAAAGCAACCCGACCCGACCTCGTGATCCCTAACCTTCATTCATTCGTCTCTCATGCTCTTCTTTCTTAAAATTGCAACATCCTAGTGCAATTTCAGTCATTATTTACCTGTATATTGGTTTTGAAGAGATGACGGCAGGTGATCACCGTAACATCATTTACGACGTCGTTTCCGGTGCATCCGCAGGTTCATATTCACTCCTCAATTAACGCTCTTCTATTCAATTTGTTTTTTTAAAGTGATCAGAAGTTTATGAAATTAAATTTCATAATTTTAAAATCATCTTCGTGTTCGTAATGTTATGACTAACATAATGTTGCTGTTCGGAAACTGAGAATGTGATAAAACCTGAAATGGACTTATTGTCTGATAAAATTGGGGGGTGTTTGGATGATCAGAATTTGATAATAAGCTGATCAAGGTTAAAGATAGATAATTTTATCAATTCTATGGATAATCACATTCATAGTAATGAATCATGTTTAGGCTACTAGAAGGGTACCCGCCCAATGCGGCGGCGGGGTTGGTGACTATTTTTGTGCCGAGCAAATGTTTTTCATTTCAAACCTTCCTTATTTAGCATGTCCCAAATGAATGTAGTTGATACGTGTTTCTCAAAAGTAGAACGTCTAAATTATTAATAGTGTAAATAGTTATCACTTTTATTTTTCAAATTTTAGCATTAAATTGGTGATTATAAGTTTAATGAGCTTTTCTTATAAACAATTATATTAAAATATATCATTAATGGAGGAGGTTACTATATGGTTTAAATGAAACTTAGGGGCCGTTTAGTTGGAGAGAAATACTCCATTTTTCCAGAAAATTTTTCTTATGAAAAGGGAAAAACGAAAATCTGCTTTATCGCACTTTTTCCAATAATTTTCCAAAATATGAAATTCTCATTTTCCAATTTCTAATAGAAAAAATGAAAATAAGATTACACCCTTTCTCGCTTTTTTCATTTCCCAAATAATAACACCATCTCCTTTCACCCTTCTCACTTTTTTCATTTCACAAATATAACTCCAACTAAACGGATTTTCAAATTTCTCAACTCTCTTCTGAGGAGAAAATCATTCCCTTCTCTAGAATTTAGAACGAAAAACAAGAAAATTTTCACCAACTAAACGCCCTTAAATTTTCAAATTTTTACATTAATTTTCTAATTTTCCTTTTATAGTAATGTTTCTTGTCGTAAAATTTTAATACTTCCTTTTATAGGAAGTCCTAAATCCTTTATAATGTAGTATAGATAAATTAGCAATATACTTTCATTCATGTTCCACCTTAATACGTGAACTAAAAACCGTCCTTTTTAATGTTAAAAACTTTCAAAAAAGTGTTTCAATATGCACATTTTGGTGACATGTCAAATAAATAAAGTTACACGTGTGACGTGTCACATTTTTTGGAGTATGACATGTCACCGTAATGTGTATATTGAAACACTTTTTGAAAGTTTGTAACATTAAAAAAGACAGTTTTTAGTTCATGTATTAAGGTGGAACATGAAGGAAAGTACATTGCTATGTATGGCCTGCCTAAACCCTCTATAAAATGCAGATAGTTTGTAAAAAACATTATTATAACTATAGGATGTCATTTGATTTTTGTAGCTTCCAGTCAACTTTAAAGATAAAATTGGGATTCGGCTATCTAGTATTGCACATTTTTGTGATTCACTGATTTATGAAATGTTATTTGTAGGTGCTATAGCGGCCACTTTTGTGTGCCCGTTAGATGTGATCAAGACAAGACTGCAAGTTCATGGCTTGCCTGACACTTCTGGGCGCAAAGGTCGTTTATGAAAAAAATTGTATTTAGGGGGCGTTTTGACTAGATTATTTATGATTTTTTTTGGAGTTTTCGAAACAGCTTAAGCTGTTCAAAATAAGCTAAACAACAATTAGCAGATATGTTGTAGTTTTGTTCAGTAGTAACATTATTGATGCTAAACAGGTGGTGTCATTGTCACTAGCCTGCAAAACATTATACAAAAAGAGGGATTCAAAGGATTATATCAGGGACTTTCGCCAACATTAGCTGCATTACTTCCGACCTGGGCTGTGAGTATTACTACATAAACTAACCAGATTTACTTTTCAGGTTTCGAGATTGTATGTAATATTCGTTTTTTGTTTCAATTTTTGACAGATAGATTTTTACGTATAGGTTTACTTTGCTGTTTATGGGCATCTCAAAGAGCTTCTTCATTCACATGGTTGGTGATTAATTCTAACTTTTATGTATCATATCTTTAATAACGTGTTTTAATATACGCAGCCGATAACAGTGGCCAACTTAGCTTTGGTGCCAATATGATAGCCGCTTCAGGTGCTGGTGCAGCAACATCAATTGTCACAAATCCGCTGTGGGTTGTTAAGACGAGATTACAAGTAGGTTTTTATTGTGCCTTTCATTTTACCAGACAAAATTTTGACAAAATTGTTTTGACTTGCAATGGAATGTCTAAGTAGTATGATTATTTTGCTTTGACGATAGTGGGAAAATATGTAAATTTGCATAAAATGTTTTGTTATAGACACAAGGGATGAGGGCAGGTGTGATTCCTTATACAAGTATATCATCGGCCTTGAGACGTATCATGCAGGAGGAAGGCTTCCGAGGGTGGTACAGGTATGCTTCTTAAGTTGCACTTTGACAAAATCGTGTTCTTGCTGACTCATGAACCATGTGTTTTATGTATTTGACAGTGGACTTTTACCTTCACTTGTGGGGATTAGTCATGTTGCTATCCAGTTTCCCGCCTATGAAAAGATCAAGTCTTACTTGGCAAAAAGGGGTAAATACTCGTTTATTTGTTGTTAACAGGGTATTTTAGTAATTTAACCATTAATACTGATTTTGGTTTATTTTGAATGGTCAGATAATACGACAACGAATAAGCTAAGCCCTGGGAAAGTTGCACTCGCCTCATCAATATCCAAAATACTCGCTTCCCTAATGACTTACCCGCACGAGGTATTTTCGTGATTCTGAGTTATATGATTATCTGCTGGCTAATAATATGACGTCTCGTTCTTTCTAGTTTTGCCTTGCGTTGATGTGCTGCTTGTGCTTTAGGCCCGTGCTTTTTTTTTTTTTTTTTTTTTTTTTTTTTTTAGGTCGCTTGCTATGCTATGCGCTTTTCTTTGTTGCCCTGCCTTGTTTGCTTTTTTTATTGCATGTCTTGTTGTTCACCGCTTTGCTTCTTTTCTTCTATCTCACCGCACACCCACACTTGCCGGAGGTCCTCGTTGGGCAGTCTCCTTCTCCCGGATTTTCCCGGGAAGGGTAGGATCCGCTCACGCTTACCTCCCCATACCCGCTCCGCGGGATTGGGTATTGTTGTTGTTGTTGTTGCTGGCTAATAATACTGGAAACAATAATGCATGCGCGCCCTTCAGGTGATTCGGTCAAGGCTTCAAGAACAAGGACAGGTTAGAAACCCTGAAATTCATTATAACGGCGTTGTTGATTGTGTCAAGACAGTTTTTCGCAAACAAGGGGTTCGTGGTTTCTACCGTGGATGTGGTACTAATCTTCTTAGGACGACTCCATCTGCTGTCATTACATTTACAAGTTACGAGATAATCAACAGATTCTTGCAACACATCCTTCCGCCTCACCAGTCTAAACGTGACTCTGGACATTAGGTGGCAAAATGGGCAGGTTTTCTCATAGGTAATAAAGCTTCGGGTCAGAACGAGTACATTTTGGTAATGGTTCATTTGGGTTGACCCTAACATCTTTGACCAAAAATTTAAAAAAATAAAAAAAAAGATTTTCAAGTATGACTGTATGACTACAGAAGTTTTAAAATTGTAATGATACTATATATTTTTTAGTAAGGAGGGCTTTTTTTTTTTTTTTTTTTTTTTTTTTTGTATTTCGTGAGTTTCAACACACTCCCCTTCTAGCTAGAGTTTTACATGTTCAAGTAGTGTTCAACCCATTAGAGATAAAACATTTCCCGGATTGACCCATTGATTTGCCACCTCTACGCGCCACTGATGATTGAATGAAGCCACTGGATGGAATCAAGAGGTGTCAAGAATGCTTCAGGAGTCTGAATTGGAGTTGAAATGTGGTCCTAAGAATTGCTGTACATTTAGGGGAAGCTGGCAATGATTCAGAGCATTAAACTGTTATTTCTCTTTAGGACATTTTTTGACACATAATTAATAAATTAAATGTAGGTACTTTTTTCCGTTCCAGCTATTTTTACTTCGTCAGATGCTTGGAATCCCATTTCCTCCATCATTTTAGAGGGAGAAAAACGTTGATTAGTTTTATTTTGTTTTTGGGTGGAAGAAAAGACCTTCGTCAGTTGTCCCTTTTAGTAAATTTCAAACTATCTATGATGGTTCAAGATCCGAAGTAGTAATTAGTTATGATTGGATATACTGATTCTACAATACACTGAATTGAAGAAAAATCAGAAATGCTAATGGATCTACTCAAAGTTAGCGAAGGTACAAAATTTTTAAAATTTCTCGTATTATTAGTGTTGGAGTATAAAGTGATGCGACTATCAGAACTGATCATTAGTAAAAGACAATAATGCATCTTTATGTTATTTACATCACATATTCCCTGATCATGAAAACTTTCAAATATAGGGCAGAAAGATCACACTCTGCGCATGAACCAGCATAACAATTTTATATACCTATATGTTTCTTTTTGCTGATCTATCTCCACTGCTGCTTACTGTAGTTGATGCACTATCTTCACTTTGCCATTCACCGTTGACAGAGACTGGCGAAGGCGGGAAATTTTTCAACAAAACCACAATGTCATTGGTTTCAGATGAAGGTCGCAGATCATCAGCATCTGTTCTTCCTTCAGCTTGAATATCCATCAACACATCCAACACGTCACTCATCGTAAGTCTCATATCTGAATCATACTGCAAACACCTAAAAGCTAACTCTGCTACTGATGTAATCATTGTCATCAATTCACGATTTGAATCAGTCACTAAAACCGGTCGATTAGTTCATCAACTGCACATCTTTGGATCCTGTTTAAAGCTGTTAGCTAAATTAATCTCATCTTTAGACCTGTTCAAATCGACAGCCACCATTGATGATATTAGTTCGCATAAAACCACGCCAAAGCTGTAAACATCGCTTTATCTGTTAACTGGTAACATCGGTGATATTGGGGATCCACGTATCCTGGGGTTCCCTGAGGAGCTGTTGAGACATGAGTGACATTATTCGGTATGAGCCTTGATAAACCCAAATCTGCTACTTTCACACAGAAGTTATGATCTAGAAGAATGTTGTTGGCTTTTACATCTCGGTGTATGATGTCATTGGCATGAAGGTAAACTAATGCACTGGCGGTTTCTATGGCGATGTTCATACGTATAGGCCATGTTAGCAAGCTTGGATTTGCTCGTTTCCCATGGAGGTGATCAGAAACAATGCCATTGGGAATGTACTCATAAACAAGAAGTTCATGGCTTTGTTGAGAGGTGTAACCATAGAGAACAACAAGGTTGGGGTGACGTAACTTGGTGAGGATCTCAACCTCGTTTATAAAGTGCTGGACTCGTCTGTAGTTGTGTTCATACAGTTTCTTCACAGCAACTTCTCTCCCGTCTTTGAGTTTACCTTGTTAAGAAATATGTGTGAGTGATTTAATGGTGAGTGCGACCCGAGGGGCTTAATACTGTGATAAGCATGTTAAGTTCTTACTATAATAAACAGCTCCAAAACCGCCGTCGCCTAGTTTGTTAGAAGGATCGAAATGTTGGGTGGCGTATTCAAGCTCCATATAGGAGAAAACCGAGACACCATAGAAGAGACTTCGGTCTTCAATGCTTTCAATATTATCCTTTGATGAGAAATTAGAAAAAGAGTTGGTCTTATGGCGTCGCCATATTATGAAGATGACTGAAGAGAGCATGATGATGAAGGCAAATCCAGAGAGAACTAGAGAAAAAAAAAAAGGTAACACCTTCAGGTACAAACAGTGACGGAGCTTGACCGTCTTGATTGGGGGGGGGGGCAAAAATTTTCGATATAAAAATGTAACATTCTAACATTAAAGATTATCCTTATGGTATGCTTATGTGGCAAGTATTGAAGGGGTGAGGAAAGGTTTTTCCCCCTGATCTTATGTACTAGGAAGACAACAAATGTAAGGAATAAAACATTCAAACTACTCCGTAGTAAACTATCAGAAAGTCATAACTGATTACCTAGAGCTACCAATTAATAACCATTTTCTTAGATTCATAAAAGCTTTACACCAAAGTTATTATGAAATAAACTAACTTCTAGTAGAAAAAATAAATAAATACCAAGTCAACACACAACAACTTGTTTTGGTTTTAGAAAATAACTACCCACGTCTTGTTACCACAATTTTAAGATACCATAACACCAAAAATACTGCTTAAATCACTACATCCATGAAAATCGCTAATTGTGGCCCAAATTTTAGGGGGGGGGGCACCCCTTCCTGCCCCTATTATCCTCCGTCAATGGGTACAAACTCAAACAACTAAGTGTGTTTGTGTGTGTGTAATGCATAGGTATAGAGAGGTATATTACCGAGTATCAGTTTTGTGGGTGGTTTGTCTGCAGCTATCAAACAACAAATAAAAAATTATATAAGACAGTCAAACAATTTTGTGAAATGTCAGACATATCAGTTTCATCATTCCGTGTCGACAAAATAAGGATAAAGGAACTGTCAAGTGTGAGGAATAGGAATATAGAGGCGGTACATACCCTTTTTGGCGTCTAAACACTGGTAATTTCCATTATGTGGATGACACTGGCTGCCCTTTTTTTGACACCAAGGACAGAATTTGAATGAAATAGAGAAGTAAGAATAGAGAAGAGAAAATATTTTGGTCTGATCACGTCTTTCATTGTCTAATTGCCATTGCTGTATCACCGGCAACTGTATTACCTGACATGAATGTGGGATATCACTTGGAATTGTTGCATTGTTGACCATATACTGGTAGTAGAAATTGTAATCATTGCATCTTTTGTGGTTATTGTATATAGGTTAGTCAAAATAAGTGACATTCTTTGCACATTTGAAGAAACTGATGAATGGAGCTATTGAAATGGAATACAGAAGAGGTTCTGGAGAAGTGAAATTATCCATAAGCGCTTCACACCTTTCATCTTTCACAAGTTCTGCAAATGTATTGTTATAGATATCGAGGGATGATTCATAATCAATCTTGCCAATCCTATATGACTGGTTTCCAAGTTGAATTTCTGTATAATTCGAACTACAGTTGACTTTGATCAACCCATCACATCGTGTGTCTGTGGCATTGTAAAACGGGTACTTGAATGGAACCATATGTGGACAACTAAAACTTTCTGGGCAAGTGGGTATGGATGAATGAATGAGAGGTAGACTAGAGAGAAGAACGAAGATGATAATCATCTCAAATTTCCAACAGAACAGGTTGGAGAATAACCTATCTTTATGTGTTTTTGAGACGTAATTATAAACTTATATAAATGAGTGCATACATTCTACCTGTTATGGCAGGAAGTCTTTGGTACAGTTGGGCTAAACGATGAACCTTATGAATTATTAGCGACCAGCATTTAACAGGATCTCACAAACTCAACTTGCCCCATCTTCTATGCTAAACATATAAATTCTTATCACTTCTAGTTTTTTCCACATTGACTAACACCATCAAGACTTTTGAATAAGTCTACTCTTCTCCTCCATTCATCCTTAACCCATTTTAAACGCCAAAATGACACCGATTGAAAATTCCATGTGTCCCATTATTAACCCTCCATTCAACGCACCTCAAGTCCAACTACTGTATGCCAAACACATAATAAGGAAACGAAAAAACGATCGAACTCGACACTTTTTTCGATCAGATGTAGCCAACTATTTTTTCTTATTACAGATCGAACTTTCAATTTTCGATCATTGTGTGTATTTAGTAACTTTCTATCATGTAAAATGACCATTTTACCCATAAAAATTTTAAAAATGAAGGGTAAAATAGTCACAAACACACACAATGATCGAAAATTGAAAGTTCAGACACACAATAAGAAAAAATTAATACACACAATCATGTCACAAGTGTCAGATTCAGATTTTTTTTATTATTCGCCCAACACATAATTAGAAACCCCAGCTGTTGACTTGAAAAAATTTATGCATAATAATTAAAGTCTTCTAAAGAAGTTGACTGAAACTCCTGTATGCCAAACACATAATTTTTTTATGTTTTTTATTATTATTATTTTTATTTTTATATCAAATTATCATTATTAATTATGACTTGGTTGTTGAGTCCTCCTGGTCCTTACCCATAATTTATTCCTAGCCTTCCTTTGGAATGAACAATGTTGTAAAAAGCGGGCTAGGCGGCCGCCTAGGCGCTAGACGGGCATACACCGCCTCAATTTTAGGCAAATCGGCCAAACTAGGCAGGGCTAGGCGGCCAAAGCGGTCAAAAAAGTCAACAAAAAGTCAAACATTATTTATTTATTTTCTTCTTCCTGAAAGGCATTTTTTAACTAAAAATTAGGGGTTTTCTTTTCAATATGCCCGACCCATATTTAATTTATCATAACATCTCAACATAAGAGAAAAACCAGAAATTGTAAACACAAGGTCATGGGTTTTCATATGAAATTCGAACCTGATTAATATGGACAAGATGAGAATCAAGAATCAATTTAATCTTTATATTTGAAGTAATATGTTAACGTTTGAAGTTTTTAGTACTTTAATTGTTATGTTTATTTATCTATTTTGCAACTTCAAACTATGTGAATTTTGATTTTGTTATGTTATACATATTATTTATAATATTCATATATATAAAATTCCAATCAGCCTAGGCAGGACCTAGGCGAATTCCGCCCCGAAAGTGGTTGACCGTCCGATTAGCGCCTAGCGATTTTTGCAACATTGGGAATGAACAAAACTACCGCTCAGAAGACACATTAAATCAGATACATCCGCTTCTATGAAAGGAAGATCTGTTTAAATTGACGGGTTCTTAAAGACCAATACTACTAGAAATGATAGGATAGTTGACATGAAGGCCAATACTGCTAGAAATGGTTAGCATCACACTAGTTGATAAAACTGATCTGCTATAAACATATATTACTAGGGATGAGATCATCTCATAAATTATTGCCAGTTGCGGATCGTTCATGACAGGTCTCATCTGTCAGTTGATTAATGTTTTTTTTTTGGAAAGGCAAAAACTCACCCATCCACCATATGATACACAACACGTCTTAACTGAGGCTTGAACCTACAACATCTTGGTTTATAGGTTAAAGTAATATTGCTAGCCTAAAGGCTTTTCGGCCAGTTGAAAATGTCTCTCTAAGAAATGACGACTCGTCGGATTAGCAACAAGATATCTTCACAAATGATGACGAGTATTCACAACAAGAAAATAGACCAATAGTGACAGAGGTTTTAGTGACACAAAAAAGAATCATTTTCCCCGAGAAACAAATATAAAGAAAAGGGGCCATGGAAACTCACTTTAACTAGCACCTGAGTGAGTACAAAAAGGACACAAAGGCTATTTATAATACTTTATGATGTGTTAATCATTTTGTTTCTTTGGACAATTTGTGTGTTTATAATTGCGAATGTGAGCATCAGTGGTTGATTCATACATGACTTGTGATGACGTATGTGGTCTGATAGACCCAACTCGCTTAAATAGAGCATCGGCTGTGGATCGTTCGGTAGACATTCCTTGGCGGTGCTCTACATTCGGCAAGACGGTGGATGAAGAACACACCACATTTACCTCCACATGGGAGACACGACAATATGGCACCTAGATAGGAACGCCGATACCTAGGTGCCTTATATGACGTTGATAGACCGAATTTAAGTATAGCATCATTGACCATAGGCCAACAATACTATACTTGGGGACATGTTGACGTATATGGTATGATAGATCTGATCCGTCAGAACACTGGATGGACGAATGACATGGACGAAGGATGGACGAATGACGATTTAATGACATGGACGAAGGATGGACGAATGATGAGACGAAGGATAAACGAATGGCATGGCCAAAGGATGGGCGAAGGACGATGATGGAGGCGCGTCCGGGACGAAGACCAAAGGAAGCCACATTGTATTGACCACAAGGTAATATGTCCCCATTGATGTGACCACACTACCCTGGTTTTAAGGGGATATGTTCCCTATGATGACATCATCTACACTAACTTAAGTACTATATATACCCCACCCTTGGTGGTTGTATATGGACTCTACGGCTCCTACTTCTCTCTATTTTCTCTCGCTAGAATTACCCCCAACTAGAGGGCGCGTCCTCTCATGCTTGGTCCCTCATCCAGGTCCTTCATACCGGAGGACATCCCTCCATACACACCACATATATTATATGCATACTATCTCAAATGGAGCACTGACTTGACCATCGGAGGGTGGTCTCGGGGATCCAGGCTCGAAACTCCTTCTAACCGGTTCTTTTATGTTTGGAGCACACTTCAAGGCTCGAGACAAAGATGAATGGCACGTGGGAGCCGTCAAGACTTACCCGACAGAATAATGCTTCAACAACTTGTGATTCTTATTAAGCCAATTGTTTAAGCTCATCGTAGTCGACCTGTTGGAAATATAAAGTGCAGATGACTCAATTGAATGGTGTGGTTTGGATATTTCTATCACTACAAAATAAATGACTTTTGCTCACTAAAAAAAGTATGAGCAAAAGATAAGAAAACATTCACTAAATGCTAATTTCTCAACTCCCACTAAAGAAAAAACAGTAAGTAGAAAAGGGATCACTAAAAGTCTTTGCTCACTAAAATTTTAGTGAGCAAAAGCTCAAAATATTTAGTGTCTAAAATTTTTTAGTCACTAAAAATGGTACACCACCTTTCTATAAAATCACTAAAATGACACAAATTATAGCAAATTTCAGTAAGCAAAAGTCTAATTTGCAATGTACAGATGGATGCTTCCTGGCAGAAATACAAATTGAATTATCAATTGTGCAGATTGCATTTCTCAACAAAACAAAACAATTATTGCACAAATAAAAATTGCACTCAAGTTAAGTTCAAATACAAATCTCTAAAACAATCTCAAATGTACAAAATATTATAACTGGTACCCAACTTGACATTTACAAAAAATATTGGTCTATGTAACCTGCATTTACAACTGGAATATTGGACTCTGTAAATGGAAATTTTGGTCTCAACTGGAACTGGAAATGGAAAATAAAATCTATTGTCTTTGTAACATGCATTTACAAAATAAAAAATTGGTGTATTAGTGCCTTATATAAATCTTATTTATCGATCCAAAACAGCTTTATTTATCGCAAAGGCTAAATCGTTTTCCAATAAACCGACCCAAAACAACTTATCGATACAACTATTATCTAACGACTATAATATATATATATATATATATATATATATATATATATAGTTTGAACTACAATATTGATTCAAAACGACTTATGTGCACTTAAAAGTGAAATCAAATGATCACCTTCTGCTTCGGTGAGAAACCCCTCATACACAAAAGCCCTACAAAAAACAAACTTATTAATTACTTATCACATATTCCAAGTTGGGTATTAGATCTTTATTAAAGAAAACAAAACTGTACATAGTTTCGAACGGAACATCAAACAAAATATAATTCAGACAAAAAGAAAGTTTCACAAAAATCCATAATCTTTGTGGAAAACTAGAAGGGAGGGGGGTTGAATAGTTTTTCGATTTTAAGTTTAGTTTCAAAAACTTTAAATTCGATCTTATGTGAATTCGTATGGATGAATAGAAAGTGTAAAGCAATAAGTAAAGTAGATAAAGAAAGCAAGTAAAGTAAAGGATGAGAGTAGTGACACAAGTGATTTATAGTGGTTCGGCCACAAGGACACCTTCCTGCCTACTCCACCCCCGAGTTCCCACCGAGATTTCAAGCACTATGTCAACAAGCTCCTTCAACACGGAGAAGCCTCACAACGTCGCTTACACTTTATCAGGTACAAAGCTAAATACCGAGTCCTTAATATGGCGGACCAAACCAACACAACTATTACACAACACCTATGTAAAATATGAAACACAAGATCTTGCTACAGAAATCTTGTAGAGGAACAAATCAATCAAGGATTATATCAAGAGTTTTACTACTCATTCTAGCAATCTTAGAATCAAGATTATCAACTAACGTTTGAAGTTGAACACAAAGCTCACATTAACTATCTACTTTCTTCCCCTTTTCTAAACGTTTTAATTTATCTTTTAACTCAATGACTTCCTTTTCTAAACGTTCATTTTTGTTTTTCAAAATCTTATTTTTGTTAATTACTTTTAGACTAATTTTGCAAAGTTTATCATATTCACGATGTAATGATTCATCATCTAATGATGAGCTACTATAATAAAGAGATTTGGGACATACCTCGTTTGAGTCATTTGCCATGAGACAAATTTCTTTGTTCTCTTCCTCACTCATTCCCCATGAACCACTTACGAATGCCTTTTGTTCGTCACGTTTGAGACACTCACTAATGAAGTGATTAGGATCCCCACATTTAAAACATGTGCGTTCATCCCTTGCTTTCTTGTCGTTTTTGCCTTTCCGGAACGCTTTCTTGTCGTCATATAGTTGCTTGACATATCTTCCTTTTCTTGTAAAGAACTTTTTGAAATCCTCACCGCCATGGCATACTCTTTCATCACTTTCCAAGAAGATGTTTCTTCATCGCTGAGACCTTTTCGCTTTTAAGGCAAGAGATTTGTGCTTCTCTTTCTTTTCTTTTCGAGGCTTGAGTCTTTAGCGAGGACAAGCTCATAGACCTTTAGATTTCCTATGAGTTCGTCGAGAGTAAGGATTGACAAATCTTTGGATTCTTCGATTGCCGTCACCTTAGATCTCCACTTAGATGGAAGCGCCCTTAGATATCTCCTGACATGATTACGACTAGAAAAAGACTCCTCAAGTGCTTGTAATGAAGTAATGATAGTATTAAAGTTAGCAAAAGAATTATCTATACTATCCTCATCTGATATTGAAAATTGTTCATATTGTTGAACAAATAAATCTATTTTGTTATTTTTAACTTGTTGATTTCCTTGGTGAGTTACAAATAAAGAATTCCAAATTTATTTAGAGGTTTTTAGCATGGAAATTCTTTCAAATTTCTTTTTGGGTAAAGCATTTTATAAAACCATTTTGCTTCACTATTTTTGAAAGCTTTTTCTTTTGATCGTTAAGAAGGCGATCACGAGGATTTTATTTCGCTGTTGGCTTTATCATATTTTGTAGTGGCTCGAAAGTCACCTTCCACAATGATGTACCAAAGATCAATATCTTTTGACTTCACATAAGTTTCAAATCTATTTTTCAATAAATAAACCATTTGTTTCAAGTAGGAGGTCGTTGCATAGATTGCCCTTCTTATAATTTTCAAAACTAATTGTGATCGAAATTTTTTAAAATACAATTTACTTTAAAACTTTTGTAAACCTTGCTCTTGATGCCAATTGTGGAAAACTAGAAGGGGGGGTTGAATAGTTTTCCGATTTTAAGCTTAGTTTCAAAAACTTTAGAATCGATCTTATGTGAATTCGCATGGATGAATAGAAAGTGTAAAGCAATAAGTAAAGTAAGTAAAGAAAGCAAGTAAAGTAAAGGATAGGGAGTAGTGACACAAGTGATTTATAGTGGTTCGGCTACAAGGACACCGTCCTTGCCCTACTCCACTCCCCGAGTTCCCTACTCGAGAGTTCAAGCACTATGTTAACAAGCTCCTTCAACACGGCGGAGAAGCTCACAACGTCGGTTACGCTTTATCCTATACAAAGCTAAATACCGAGTCGTTAACACGGCGGACCAAACCAACACAACTATTACACAACAACTATGTAAAATATGAAATACAAGATCTTGCTACGTAATCTTGTAGAGGAACAAATCAATCAAGGACCCTCGCTTGATGACTTGTAGTATCTCGTGATCTCGCCTTTGAGAAGGACCTATATGAGAATCATAAAAAGAAAGAAGAACAACTAGATAGATCAAGAGATATGAGATTAGAGAGAGAGATAATATATGAGAGAGTTTGTAAGAGAGAGGTGAGTAACAATGAAGAAATGGCTCACTATTTATAGGCAAAATTCTAATGTAGCTTGTTCTGCGGATCCTCACTGGGGATTCGCCCAAAGTAATCCAAGGGATCCGACAAACTGGGTTGTACTAGTCCGGGTTTTGGGTTGCAAACCGGGTCATGGGTCATGGGTATGAGCCTTGGGTACCCAACAAGGTACAGTGTATCTAGACATGGGGTCATGGGTCTTGGGTCATGGGTTATGGATTAGCTCCATGGGTATGGGTCATGGGTCTTGGATAATATCCATCTTATTAAACTATTACAACAAATGAATTAATGTAATATTTTATGTAAATAACCAAATGTATATACTTTACAAAAATAACATGTATTCTTATAATTTTACTTATGGTAACTTTATATTTGTTATCAACAAAACACAAAGAGATCACTAAATATGAATAAACATTTTTACGGTTTATTTGTATTTACAATCTCCCCATTTTTGTTGATGACAATATATAATGTTATGATGAGTGAAACTTAAGATTAGATGTATGTTTTGGAAGTATATGTAACATGTAATATAATCTTGTATGGGACGAGAAACAAGATGGAGAGCCAAGGTACGTAAACAAAGCCTTGTAATAAAATATCAAAGTGTAGTGGTAGATAGGCCACATACAACATGTAAAACTAAGAACAAGGTTTGTTCTTGAAAATGACTAAAAAAAATAGATAAACTAGTAATATCATTCCTTTCATGCTTGCATATGGTTAATTATGGAAGTTTTGGTGAGTGATGATGTTGATGCGATCAAGGATGTGGTTTAGTATGAATCACATCTCGTCCCTTATTTCTATTGCAAGTTCCCTAGTGGATTGACAATGTTCGCAATGTAAATGGTAAGGGTTGTGTTGGTGAATGGTTTCCGAGTAAGTTTGATTTGTGGAAGGCGGAATATGTGGTGGAAATGCTAGGAAATATGGATAAAAGTCCATGAAGTTGGTGAGTGGTGGAGGGTAAAAACCTAGATGTTCTTGTAAAATAATGGGAGGGAGAGGTGGTGATGTTGCAAACTCTTTTTAAAGTGTGTTTGGAGATGTTGGTGGTGTTAAAAAGACTAGTTCTATTGGGTTTAAGTTGGAAGTTATTTGTGTAGTTTTGGATGGTTGAAATGGAGGTGGTGGTGGACTAGACATGGGTAGTGGGATTGGTTTCGGAGTTTTAAGGAGTTCCGATAGGGTGATTTTAGGTAGAGACTCGGTGGGTGAGTGTGGTGATGAGCTTGTGGGAGATGATGGAGGTGCTACAATGTAGTCATTTGGTGAGGAGTTAGTAGTTGGTGATGGGCTTTTTGATAAAGTTTTAGCTATATAACAAGGCCGGATGCTAATCCGTGCGGTTCTTCTAGATTTTGGTGGAGGCACTACGGAAAGTGGTAGGATGAAGTTTTGGATTTCTTGTAAAGGATTGTTTTCACTAGATGGTTTATGAATGTTTGAGGATCTTTTGGATGACATGATGATGACTGTTTGTGAGGTTGAGAGTGATGGATATGCAAGCATTTTGGAACCTTATTTATAGATGAAATAATGCATTTCAATGAATGCTAAAACCAAAATGTGAACTAAAATCTAATGATTAGATATGAATTTAAGGCATTTGATCATGAGAACACAAGCATTAAGTAACATACTAATTAGTGAAAAAGCTAAAATGTTGAAAATATGAAGGTTTATAGCCAAAGTGAAAAAAATAGAAGAAAATTTTTGCTTCTATTCCACGGTTCCCACGGATCCGATCCTTTATGTATCCGTCCAGCGTAAAAGCTGGGATCCGTGGTACTGGTGATCTCAGGCAGCTCAAATTATTCCTTTTGGAAACAATGGTGCCTAGTGTGTGCCTATATGCAAACCATTTGGAGTTGCGGTTATCCCGACTCCTAAGAAAAAAGGTAAAACAAACAAAGAAGTGAAAAAGCATATATATGTAATTATGTGAGATAACCTGAGTGCTCCTTAATTCATTTTTGCTTAAATGAATGTACCCGAAAATACATATTAGTTATGTATTCCCTTTAGCATTCAAAAGACATGAGATGCAATGAAAAAGGTTTTTACTTTCTATTAACAATGAATAAAGGTTTGTCCTAGACGTGAGAATGATTTTAGGAAAATGATACAGGGAGATGTATCCTTTTAGAAAGCATTTTGAAAGGTTTCTTGTATAGAGAAAAAAAATTATCTTGAGTTTTGAAAATCCCCATATTGTTTGTGAGTTGTGTGTGAAATAGAGATCCTAGACTCAGAAATGAAGATAAGGCTAACGTTTACATACCTTGTAGAATGAGAAATATTCTATGACGATTGTTCCACGAGACCAAGACCAAGACGAAGTAAGTTGAATTGTTCCCGCTTCAAAGTTTTGGTGAGGACGTCGGCTATGTTGTCTTCTGATGATACTTTCTCAATAGAAATGTTCCCCTTTTGAACATTGTCTCTTAAAAAGTGATGACGGATCTCTATATGCTTTGTACGAGAGTGCAACACCAGATTTTTGCTTAATTCGATAGCACCTTTGTTGTCGCATAAAATGGCTATGTCACTTAGATGAATGTCGTAGTTAACTAACGCTTGTTTCATCCATAGTGCTTGTTGGCATGCTTTGCCGGCGGAGACATATTTGGCTTCGGTTGTTGATATGACCAATGCCATTTGCTTCTTCGAGAACCAAGATGTTAAACAACATCCCATAAAAGTACATACACCACTTGTACTCTTTCGATCAACATAATCACCTGCATGGTCAGAATCCGCATATACTATAGTTTCTACCCCCGTTCCCTTAGGATACCATAATCCCAATTGAGTCGTAACCTTAATGTATATAAATATTCTTTTGACGGCTTCTAGATGTGAAGTTTTAGGGTCTTCTTGAAACCTAGCACATAGACAAACACTAAACATGATATCCGGCCGACTAGCCGTAAGATAGAGAAGACTACCAATCATGCCACGGTATTTGGTTTTATCAACGGATTATCTGTCTTTATCTTTTGTAATTTTAGTATCAGATGACATTGGTGTTCTTATAGGTTTTGAGTCTTCTAAACCAAATTTCTTTAGCATTTATTTTATGTATTTGGATTGATTAAAAAAGATATCATCTTCTAGTTGTTTGATTTGTAGACCAAGAAAGAAACTTAGCTCTCCCATCATACTCATTTCAAACTCATCATGCATGATTTTTAAGAAATCATCACACATGTCTTGACAAGTCGATCCAAATATAATATCGTCCACATATATTTGAATAATAATTATATCCGATTCCTTTTTCTTTGTGAAAAGTGTATTATCAACTAACCCCATGGTATAGTCGTTTTTGATTAAAAATGATTTAAGTCTATCATACCAAGCCTTTGAGGCTTGTTTAATATCGTAGAGAGCTTTCTTTAGTTTGTACACGTGTTTAGGTTTTTCGAAATCGATAAAGCCCGGAGGTTGAGCTACACAGACTTCTTCAATAATAAAACCATTTAGAAAAGCACTTTTAACATCCATTTAAAAAAGCTTAAGATCATGAGCACAAGCATAAGCAAGAATTATTCTTATAGACTCTAATTTAGCCACGGGAGCATAGGTCTCATCAAAGTCTATGCCTTCTTATTGATTATACCCTTGGGCAACAAGTCTAGCTTTATTTCTAGACACTACACTATTTGCATCTAACTTGTTTTTATATACCCACTTAGTTCCGATTATGGTTTGGTTATTAGGTGGAGGGACAAGTGTCCAAACATTGTTAGAAACAAATTGACTTAACTCTTCTTGCATTGCCATTACCCAACTTTCATCTTTTATGGCTTCTTGTGTATTTTTAGGTTCTATGGTTGAGACAAAACAAAATAAACTACTTTGGTTTTGGACTTGAGATCTTAAGGTTCTTTCATTTAACTTTCCTTTAACTTTTTCTACGGGATGATCTTCAGACTCTTTAATATTGATGATGTCATTGTTTAATGGTTCATCTTCTTTATTTATATTTTCCTTGATTTCTATGGCTTCACTTTCGATTAACTCGTCATCGACAAGATGTAGGGTAGGTTTGGATGGACTTTCATCAAATCTTACATTTAAGGATTCTTTAATCTTCATGGTTTCTTTATTTAGTATCACATAAGCTTTACTATTAGGAGAGTAACCTAAGAAGATACCTACGGTTGATTTAGGATCAAATTTGGTTAAGTAATCTTTAGTGTTAAGCAAGAAGCATTTACTACCAAAGAATTTAAAGTTAGAGTAGGCTTTTTTCCTCGAAGTAACTCGTATGGATTTTTACCTAAGAATGGTCTAATTAGGACAAGGTTAAGTATATAGGTTGATGTGTCAACGACATTGTACCAAAATTTTTGAGGAATAGATTGCTCATTAATCATGGTGCAACTCATTTCTTGTAGGGTTTTATTTTTCCTTTCAACTACCCCATTTGATTGTGGAGTGCGAGGAGCCGAGAAATTGTGAGTAATACCACTAGCATCACGAAACTTAAAACTAGGTAACGTAAAAATATAATACTTATAAAAATGTCTAAACTTATTAATATATTCTAACTAGGTATATTAAATGTGTGATAAGTCTCATAGGGTGTTTCTATGTTGTTAAAACCTAATAACGTAGGTTTGAGTACGCGTCTTACGTAAAAAGTAACATATCTTACTTAAAAATGATAAAATAGTAATAGTTCATATAAATTATGATTATTGGTGAAAATAAAGTATTTTGAACATATAGACTTATCGTAGTCTTGTGTTGGTCAGAAGGAAAATTACCAGTTACTACCGGTTATCGTATTTGCTTTTACATTATGGTAAAAGTCAAACAATCAAAAGTCAACTTTAAAAGTCAAAGGGTAAAATAGTCATTTTTCCTTATGAAAATTACGGTTGCTACAGCCTCTACCCTTATGGAATTCCGTCCGAATTCAAAGTGTGTTATCCGATGTTGAAGTGTTCTAGGAAAAATGTTGGTGTATGCGCCGAATTTTTAATCTTTGCGTTCTCAATTTTCTGGTCATAGAATGTGTTATGTACCATTCTAAGTTTTTGGTGGTGGATTAAGTTGATAATCTAAAGGGTTTTGTTAAAATCTTATAGAGTACAATATACTTCAAGTTTGGCTTTTCCCGATTCTCAAAACGAATCATATGTTATTGTATCGAGGCTTTCAACAAAATCTTAATTTCTAACATGGAGTTTTTGGTAAATATTAACGCCTTACATCTAGGAAAATTTTGTTTTAGGCGATAGTGTGCGGCATGCAGCCTAATTTGTATTTGTATGGTTTCATTAGTTGTTTCGTGTGTGATCTTTGAACACCTTAGTCCAGAAAATGGTTTACTGACACTTTCGTCTATATAGTGCCTTAAATGGAACAGTTTTGTTGTTGTTACGATAATTGTTGTTAATCAGTGGTGTAAGATATTGTTGATGTGAAATGGTTTATAATGATGTGATAATTATCGTTGTAGGAAAGTCTTGATAGTGGCAAGTGGTTGTCCAAACCACTTCCAAAAATCGATCATGATTAGGTAGTTTTGAGATGAAGGCTATATCGTATAGTGTTTATGTCAACTAGTGTTTGAAAGAAACGTGATACTGTGAAGTTTTACATACTGACTTCTAATGGGGTTTAGATAATGAAGTTATATGTTGATTATTAGGAGAGTGTAGTGTATGTTTACCATTATTCTTTGGTAGAGATGTCAAGTTTGCTTTAAAATCATAAGTGAATTTTAAAGGATTACATGAATGATATCCTTGAAACCTAAACAGCTAGTACTTCTAAAAAACGAGAAGATTTGATGACTATCCCACGATAGTAGTTAGGATTATTTCATAAATGAAAACTTTCAAGAATGAAATTAGGTAGTATAAATAAGTATTAAGATCTCGCTGAGTGGTAAGACACTATCATGTCTATAGATCTTTTTAATGAATTCTAGTGGTTTATCAAGTTTAAGTAGGAAATTAACCTGAATATAACCTTTGTATAACTATTCTCAGTGTTTGAAAAATTTAAGTACAACATAGTTAATCAGGCTATGTTCCACTGTCCCTAGGTTAAACATAGGTGATTAGGCTATATTTAACCGAGGTTCGATAAATTTTCCAAATACCTAAATTAGGTATACTTGTGATATGTCCATAGCTTTTGAGAAATTGTCCACTAAGCAAAGGCAATATCAAACCATTTAGTTGCAAGTCCTGGCCATAAAAGACTTGTAACCTATGTTTTCACATTCAATTGCATAGAAGATAGTATGGGTAGATACGTGTGAAAATCTTAAGTAATTCTAAAATAGTCTAGACTTTGCTAGCATCATGGACATTTAACAATGAAGGTTTCAAAAGAGAATTTTTTATGAATGTAGAGAAAGTTTCTGAACTTCAGCTTTTGTAGATGATGAGTCAGTTTGTCGTTTAGAAATCCTATTTCTTGTATTTTCATTAGGAAAATCGTTAGATTGTGACGGGTTTCATGTAAAACAATATCACATAAGGTTTTATAAGATAATTTCTAGAGTCTATTGTATAATTTACAATGTTTGCGAAGTAAATTAGACCATTGTGTAACTCACAATGTCTGAGAAATAGTTGAGACCATTATGAAATTCACAATGTCTAGGAAATAATAGAGACCATTGTGCAATTCCCAATGTCTGGAAAGTAAATGAGACCACTGTCTCACTCACAGTGTCTGAGGATATAAGAGAGGCCACTGTAGGATTTACAGTGTCTGAGAATGTAATTGTAAAACCCTAAGAATCGTAAATGTGTTGAATGACCATTTTTCCCTCAAGATTTAATAATTACGAAAACTCGTAAACACGTCAATCTCGTTGAAAACGTTAATGAATTACACATATGTTTACAAGTTATAATCATGTCACACATTTTAATATCACACCTTATAATATATTTTGGCCTAAATTATGTTAATGTGTTAAATTAATTGAGTAAATGTACAAAGTAAATTTAGTAACTACTAATTGTTGACTTGGCCTACTCAAAATACGCCCCCTCCCTTAATAACGGCCGAATATTTCTCTACCATAACTCCCCTTAATTCTCAATTATTCTTCATTATCCCATCATTTTTTTAACTCACCTTCTCAATTCAAAAAAATCACACCACCAAAACTCTAAACTAGAAAAGACGGCAGCCTCCTTTTCTCCATTTTTATGTCGACATCAAGAAGCTCCAAGGGCATTAGTACGTGGTTGTGAAGCTGCGGTGGTAAAGAGGCTGGTCGTGAGTCTTGCTTTGGGTGTGTCATGGTATTGCTAGGGCAAAAGAGTGTTGGGATTGCTCCGTTTTGATCTTGTTTCTTCTTCCTCTCATTCACGTTGCGAGGTAACATAACACCGTCTCGTCTTCTCTTCATTATTTTCTGATTTGGTCGTGGGGTTTGGCCCTCTTGTGCATGATATTCTCACACATAAACATCACATATAATGGAAGAATTTGGTCACCTAAAAAAATCATCCTACTTGGTTACTTAAACTCATAATATGTATACGTATATACATTGAATAAGAATGTACTAAAGACCATAATATTGAATCTATTTTGGACCTCACCATGCATGACCCATATGTGATCTGTTATGAAATCCTTCGACCTTCACATGCACGATGTAAACATGATCACCTAAAAGTTATCAAGCTAAATGGAATTTATTAGACGATGTGCATCTTGGTTACTTTTTGTGTCGATATCAATATTTGAAATGGGCCTTGTTTGGTTTATTTGTGTCAAATGGGTTGGGAAAAACATATAAATATGGTTTAAATGACATGTTTTCGGGGTGTTCGGGATTTACGGGTACGTTATACTGCTCGCTGCAAGTGTTTCGGGAAATAGAGTCGGGGTTAATCGTTATACGTGTTTATCTAGTCGTTTTCGGTAAGCCGCTTGAACCGCGAACTAGTGTTAAGGTCTAATGAAATGATTTTGAACATGTAACACCTTGAGAGAAACACTAAATACTGTACGTATGTTTTGAATATGGATTTCATGATTTAATATTTAATACTTTCATTTTCAACCCTTATCTTTAAGAATGGTCACATGCAAACCTTGATCTATCATGAATCGACACTTTATACCTTAGACTATAATGGTAATAGTATAGAGTTTTAATATTTATAACTTGTCATAAGTGACCCTTAAACTATGATAATACTTATTTCATCATTTTTATCTAATTTAACAATGATATAATATAAATGACGAAACCTGCTTAATACGAAAACTTACTATTTTTGGAAAGTTACTAATTATAGAAACCTGTTATTTTTGGAAAGTTGCTTAATATGGAAACATGCTAATTATGGAAACCTGCCTAAAATAGAAAGTTACCTTAAATGGAAAGATTACTAAAAGTGGAAACCTGCTAAAAATGGAAAGCCGTCTTAAACAAGTAATCTGCTTCTCATAGAACGTTATCTAATTCATATAGGTTCCGGACGACGGGATTGACCTTCTTTTCTTGGTTTTACTTTCATTGTGATTTGCTCGGAATAAGGTACAGATATTCTATCCCTTTTCAATAGGGATTTCTCATGACTTTTCGATCCTCGACTTTACTTTATTTATGATATTCCTTTACTATGATTTCCTTATGCTATGATTCTTCTGATATGATTCCGACATAATCCTTTGATATGATTCCGTTCGCTATGATATTCGTTTGTTATGATTATGAACTTCGATTATGAACCTTATGATTATGAACCATCCGATTATGAACCATCCGATTATGAACCTCTCGATTATGAACTTATGTTATGGAAATCTGATATGAACCTTTACTCGAACCTTTGATATGAACCCTATGATATGATATGATATGAATATGCTTTGACCCGCCGTTTGATACCCGAGCCAAATATGTTTCCTAGTCGAAGGTAACTCGACCGTGTCATTGATGCACCAATGGCATGACTTTAGTGTGGTTGAGTGATGTTCCACACCGCCCCATTATGATATGATTATGAGCTCACTATATGTATATGATTTGGCCACTATGTTTCGGGCGATGGATGCATCCTAGATATGATATGTTTCGAGGATTTGATCTGTTTGGAGATATATGGTGAATGATGTCGGGTGCAATCCGCGCCTTCACAATTCGGGAGCTAGCTACTCCATTTGTTAATGAGGTCTCCTCCTATTATGTATGGTATTCCGAGGTCACCCTCCGAATACAATGGCTACTACGATATGATATGATATGATATGTTTCCTGCCCTGTAGATTTCGATAACCCTTACACTTTTGATATACCTATATTGTACCTTCCGTATTCCCCAACGCACCATAATCAGACACTTGTTCATTACTCAAGCACTTTATATGATTCACTTTTACCAAGATATAGATACTCCTTTTCATTGATCATCACACTTTCATTCCGTTATTTCGGACTATCGCTCCATTCACGCATCGGGTTATTATATGTCATTGGATTGATTATGATATTCATGTTTATACGACTACCGATTACTTTGTATGATATGTATGTATGCGATATAAGATTACCGTTGTCATCGATGATATGCTATCTTCTTGTTATGTGATCCTTTGATTTGTCCGGTAACCGTGCTTGTGTGAAATCGATTGTTGATCTGTTTATCTTTTGTACCTCGCTCGATTAATCTCGTGGACTATGACTATCCGTGGGATCCTTATCTACTTGTTATTGACCGCCATGTTTGCATTTGCTTATGCTACTGCTTGATTTGGTGGATGGTTCAACTTAGGACGCCTAGCTTGTTAGCTTGTTTAATTGTCCCGCTATGTATTTAATTCATTTACTTATAGTGTTCATACCGTATTCCTACTTGTTACTTATGACCGCCATGTTTTGACTACCGTTATGATATCGATCATGTCTTCATTAAGAGTTTTGACTCGTGTGAATTGCTATGCTCACCGACATTAATTGCTTCCGCTCTGTGGATATCTGTTTGGCTTGTATGTATTTTGATTTCGAATTGATTGTATGGCATATACGTTGTGTGGATGCTATGCCCGCTATGTTTGCTTGTGTTTCAGCTTGTATGTCCGGTTTGTATGTGCTTGTTTATATGTCATCGATGCTTTGCTTCGCCTCTCTCCTTGTTATCCGCTCGTTTTGGATATCGTATAATTGTGTTCTCGCAGGATCCTCTTGACTCATTACTCTCATTTCATTCGCGACTTTGTTATCCGTTCCTTTGTTTCATTTTGCATTTGATTTTATTTAGTTTTCGCTTTGTTATATCCGCTCACTGGCTTTTTAAGCTCACCGCATTTCTTTTCTGCGGTGTTTTAGGTTTGAAGATGGGCTTTGATGGGTGAGAGTTGGATTATTTGAGTGGGCCAACCCTAGATACCTTATTATTCTGATTTATTTTGTTGGGCTATTGTTTGGAGATTTCATTTTATTTTAGACATATTGGATTTTGTATTTTCCTTGTAAGTCATTCGCCTATATGACTTGGTATTTTATTCTTTAAGGCTTTCGCTTGTAAAATTTTATTTGTATGTTCCGATATGACACCGTATCGTGACACTTCTACCCTTGGGTTGGGGTGTTACAAGATAGACACCATTGTATAAATTACAATGTCCTGAAGTAAGAAAGACCATTGTAACCGCCATAATGTCTTGGAGGAAGTTTCAGAATCCTAAAATGCATGAGTAAATATATGATTTGGAAAATATGATTGTGTCGTAATGCCTTAGAGTAGGCATACGCAGATATGTTTAGTACATCGTTTATGATTGAAATTATGTCGAGTGTATATATCAATATACTAGTATGTTTGTGTAGAATAAAATGTTTAAAAGTCACATAATCGTCTGGAGGATGAAGGCACGAAGAACGGAAGGCTATAAATTTTTTTGTTTGTAAAAGTAGTTATAGTTTAGGTCATAATTAGACCCGTTTCTCTATAATTAAGGCTCTGTTACCAATCTGTGTCACCCCCAATTTCGTGATAAGTATTGGTTTATGAGGTGTTGTTTGGTCCCGGTAATTACTAATGTTAAGCCCTTAAGTCACGAAACTTAAAACTAGGTAACGTAAAAATATAATACTTATAAAAATGTCTAAACTTATTAATATATTCTAACTAGGTATATTAAATGTGTGATAAGTCTCATAGGGTGTTTCTATGTTGTTAAAACCTAATAACGTAGGTTTGAGTATGCTTCTTACGTAAAAAGTAACATATCTTACTTAAAAATGATAAAATAGTAATAGTTTATATAAATTATCATTATTGGTAAAAATAAAGTATTTTGAACATATAGACTTATTATAGTCATGTGTTGGTCACAAGGAAAATTACTAGTTACTACTGGTTATCGTATTTGCTTTTACGTTATGGTAAAAGTCAAATAGTCAAAAGTCAAAGTCAAAAGTCAAAATTCAACTTTAAAAAGTCAAAGTATAAAATAGTCATTTTTCCTTATGAAAAATTATGGGTTGTTACAACATGGACTTGCTTTCTACGTTACAAGTATCACAAAAATGATGTTCGTATTTTAATTTGGGTAAGTCTCTTACTAGTTCTTTAGATGATAGCGTTTGAAGAAGTCGCATATTGACGTGACCCAATCTTCGATGCCATAAAGTCGAAGTATAATCCATAGAAGTAAGACAAAGTTTTTCTTTTGGTTCATTGCCGATTTTATTGACATAGACTCCATATTTTCTAATGGCTCTTCCTATAGTAATACCGTTTTTTAATATTTTACTACCGGTTTCACTAAAAAGTACGTTGCACTTTTTATCACATATTTTTCCTATACTTAGTAGATTGAAGTTTAGGTTTTCTACGTGAAAAAAATCGTTAATGGTTAAGAATTTGTTAGAAATTGTACCTTTACCGATGATTTTGCTCTTGCTGTTACCAAACACCACATTTCCTCCATTGAAGGATTCGTATGTGGAAAACAAGTCTTTGTTACCAGTCATGTGCCTCGTGCACCCGCTATCCTTGATCCATTCATCCGGATCTAAGTCGACCTTTAAGCACACCTAAAAAAATAATTAACTCAAAAGTTTGTTCCCCATTTGTTCATGGGTCCATTAGTGTTATACATTTCATTCATGTTAGGCATATACGTAAAAGGTGAGAACACATTCCACGGTGTAAAGTTTTGAAATGAAAACCATTTTGTATATTAGATTCCATCCCATTTGATGGTGGTTACTTTCGGATAAACATTATTTGGCCTTCTTATAAATGTGTTTGGTGTGAAACGATGGATCTTTGTTTTCATAAAACTTTGATTTTGTTTTAGTGGAGGTGGTTGTTGGACATTTCTAATGAGAATATGGGTTGGTTTCTTCTTGTTAACAATAACAAAGTCGGTTCCGGATGATGTAGCTACATTATTTCTATCGCTTGTCGGCATGCACTACCGGATCCCTGGATTTGTACTAAACGGTTCATTTTTCAAGGGATCCATGGGATCCGTGACTACAGTAGCTTGTTTTTCAATTGCTTTAACGAATTGTGTTTCTTTAATCTCGCTAGTTGATGCATTAAGTTCCTGAACACCTAAACCCTTTTGATTATTTCCCGATTTAACACTATCAAGTATTATATCAAGAGTTTTAGTACTCATTCTAGCAATCTTGGAATCAAGATTATCAACTAACGTTTGAAGTTGAACACAAAGCTCACATTCACAATCTACTTTCTTCCACTTTTCTAAACGTTTTAATTTATCTTTTAACTCAATGACTTCCTTTTCTAAACATTCATTTTTTTTTCAAAATCTTATTTTTGTAAATTACTTTTAGACTAATTTTGAAAAGTTTATCATATTCACAATGTGATGATTCATCATCTAATGATGAGCTACTATAATAAAGAGATTCGGGACATACCTCGTTTGAGTCATTTTCCATGAGACAAATTTCTTCGTTCTTCTCCTCACTCATTCCCCATGAATGCCGTCAGCTTAGATCTCCACTTAGATGGAAGCGCCCTTAGATATCTCATGACATGATTACGACTAGAAAAAGACTCTTCAAGTGCTTGTGATGAAGTAATGATAGTATTAAAGTTAGCAAAAGAATTATCTATACTATCCTCATCCGATATTGAAAATTGTTCGTATTGTTGAACAAATAAATCTATTTTGTTATTTTTAACTAGTTGATTTCCTTGGTGAGTTACAACTAAAGAATTCCAAATATCTTTAGGGTCCGTTTGGTACGGGATATCGGGGATATCGGCGTGATTGCATTTTAATTTCAGACAAATATCGTGTTTGGTAACTCAATGAAGTAATTTACAATTCAATGAATTGCCAAAATGGAGAATTAACGCCCAAAATGTGAAAGAATTTTAATTTACTTGGAAAATTTTTATAAACTTTTTTCTTATTGTTTTTATAAACTTTTAAATAGAATATTTATGAATTTTTTTATAAAATTTTTATTAATTTTTATAAACTTTTTTTAAATTTTAATAAACTTTTTTATAATTTTTTATAAACTTTTTATAAATTTTTATAAACTTTTAAAAACTTTTTTATAAATTTTATTTATAAACTTTTTATAAACTTTTATAAACTTTTTTTATAAATTTTTATAAATATTTTATAATTTTTATAAATTTATTATAAACTTTTTATAAATTTTTTTTATAAACTTTTAAATAGAATATTTATGAAATTTACATTTAAAAATAAAAATATTTATAAATTTCATCAACCAACGTATGAAAGATTTTAAATTCGGAATTTTAAATTTCAAAATTTAAATTTTCTAAATTTAAAATTCTAATTTCAAATTCCCAACCAAACGCCCCTTAGAGGTTTTAAGCATGGAAATTCTTTCAAATTCCTTTTTGGGTAAAGCATTATATAAAACCATTTTTGCTTCACTATTTTTGGAAACCTTTTCTTTTGATCGTCGGTAAGGTGATCACGAGGGATGTTTATTTCGTTGCCGGTTTTATCATCTTTTGTAGTGGCTTGAAAGTCACCTTCAAGAATGATGTACCAAAGATCAATATCTTTTGACTTCACATAAGTTTCAAATCTATTTTTCCAATAAATAAAACCATTTATTTCAAGTAGTGGAGGTCGTTGCATAGATTGCCATTCTTTATAACTTTCAAAACTCATTGTGATTGAAAAGTTTTTAAAATACATTTTACTTTAAAACTTTTGTAAACCTTGCTCTTGATGCCATTTGTGAAAAACTAGAAGGAGGGTTGAATAGTTTTCCTATTTTAAGTTTAGTTTCAAAAACTTTAGATTCGATCTTATGTGAATTCGTATGGATGAGTAGAAAGTGTAAAGAAATAAGTAAAGTAAATAAAGAAAGCAAGTAAAGTAAAGGATATAAAGTAGTGACACAGTGATTTATAGTGGTTCATTCTGCGACACCTTCCTCGCCTCTACTCACTCCCTCGAGTTCCCACGAGAGTTCAAGCACTATGTCAACAAGCTCCTTCAACACGGCGGAGAAGCCTCAAACGTCGCTTACACTTTATCCGGTACAAAGCTAAATACCGAGTCCTTAACACGGCGGACCAAACCAACACAACTATTACACAACAACTATGTGAAATATGAAATACAAGATCTTGCTACAGAAATCTTGTGGAGGAACAAATCAATCGATGACCCCTTGCTTGGATGACTTGTAGTATCTCGTGATCTCGCATTTGAGAAGGACCTATATGAGAATCATAAAAAAAGAAAGAAGAACTACTAGATAGATCAAGAGATCGATATTAGAAGAGAGAATATATGAGAGTTTGTAAGAAGAGGGTGAGTATGATGAAGAAATGACTCATTATTATAGTCAAAATCTCTCATGGCAGGTTGCCTCGGATCCTCACTGGGGATCTCGCCCAAAGGTAATCAAGGGATCCAAAACTGGGTTGTACTAGTCCGGGTTTTGGGTTGTAAATCGGGTCATGGGTCATGGTTATGAGCCTGGGTACCCAATAAAGTCAATGATTCTGACATTGGGTCATGGGTTATGGATTAGCTCCAGGGGTATGGGTCATGAGTCTTGGATAATATCCATCCTACTAAACTATTACAACAAATGAATTAATACAACATTTTATGTAAATGACCAAATGTATATACTTTAAAAAAATAACATGTATTCTTATAATTTTACTTATGATAACTTTGTATTTTTTATCAAAAGAACACAAAGAGATCGCTAAATATGAATAAACGTTTTTACGGTTTATTTGTATTAACAATCTTGGTAACTAATAATTAAGACTTGTAACACTGAGTATATGTCTAATCAGTTGGTCCACTTACTTCAAACCCATGATAATAGCACTTATGCATGACCCATATATATATGCTAGCACCTTGTTAACAACAAATAACACTTAAATTTCAAAATAGATCACTAACCCTCATACGACCAGCAGTTGCAAGAAATAGCCAAAAGTTTAAATAAGATGAAGCCCGAAAATGTTGTCCTTATGGCGATCATGGTGGCATTTTGTTACTATTATGTGGCTGCAAGCAGTAAAAGAATAAAATTAGGTTGTTTCATGACATACCATGGAGGTAAATTATATGGAATAAAGAAGACATGCCAAATATTGTAGTTTAGATTCATTGACCTATATGGATTGAAACCATCACTTGATAGAGCCAAATGAACATTTCGAGGATCTCTTGCAAATTCAGAATGCTTCTCATCAAAGTGTTTCCATGACAATGCATTGGCCGGGTGTCGTAGTTTACCATCTTTTACCCGTTCCAAATGATGCCATTTCATAAGATGAGCCGTTTTTGAAGACATAAACAATCTTTGAAGCCTTGGTTTTAGGGGAAACCAACGCAAAATGTTCATTGCTTTCTTCTTTTTCTGTTGTAGACCTGCCTCATCTTGTATGCCCGCCTCATCTTGTACACCCGACTCATCTCCAGAGTTATCTGAGTTATCTTGGGTGGGCCTCCATCTGGAAGCATTACAAACGGAGCATATTTCTTTGTTCTCATTTTAATTCCAAAATAACATGCATCCGTTAGGACATGCATGTATTTTTCATACACTAACCCCAACTTCTTAATGATGTTTTTCACCTCGTGATGTTTCTTAGGCAGTATATTCCCATCAACTCTTCTTGAAGAAACTCCAATAACATAGAAAATGATTTGTTGCTCCAACCACAAAGAGATTTTATGTGGTATAAACGAAACAAGGCAAACAAATTGTTATTCTTAGCATAAGGATACACCTTCTGATTAACATCTTTGACCAAATCATCAAACTTCTTTTTATCATTTTGCTTTTCATGGTTCAAATTAGGTTCAGGTTGAGGTTGAGGTTCTCCTTTACCCATACTTCCTTCCATCGACACCGTAGGAAAAAGGTCATGTAGTATCTCATGCATTTCATGATCGTCGCATCCTTCTTCATCATTTTCCATCATACTTGAAGATGATACCTCCTTACTTTCCCCGTGATCTGTCCAATTCAGGTACCCTCTCTTGAAGCCAACACATATAAGGTGATCATACACCTTTTTTCTTACATGGTGAAATAGATTGTGACAATTCGCGCATGGACACAAAATCTCTCCATGTTGACTCGATTTCACAAAAGCAAAGTTCATAAAATATTCCACACCATTTACATATTTTGGACTAGCTCTCGGTGCAAGATACATCCAAGGTTTGTCCATAATGATGTCAAAAGTAGAAAACGTGAAGTAATATTCAAATCTTACATGCCTAAAAACAACAATGTAACTCTATTAGCTACTTAAAAAAATCTTTTTGATTGTGTATGCAACATTATCATCAAACAAACACACAAACTTTTAAACACAAGTAGCGGTATTCTTATTGAGGGCAAAAAAGTTAAGTCTCTACTACATTACGTTAAATTACAAGCATCAACCTAAGTTAACTTCAACTCAACTATAATCGGTCAATATCTATACAAATTTATTTATCTATTAAAATTCCATCATTCCTCAAAATATTTTATCAAGCGTAAATTTAGAGTGCTTCAATCTTCATGCCTATGTTAATGGTTTTTCACATATGAGACAACACAAGCTCGTTAAATTATCTAGGCTTTAGCTTATGCGTTTCAACTAGAAACAGCCTACTAGCAACGGTACAAGTCGAGCTAATTATACAATCGTATCAACTCGAAACAACCTTTAAATTAGTTAAGCCATAGCATAGTAACCCACAACAACAATAAAATCACTTAAACAGAATTTTACAATGCCTCATCAAAACTAATAATCTTTCGCAAACCATACAACACTAGCTTGCTAAGAGCACTCGTTCCTAAGACGAAGTCTCTCCTATACATTTCAACTAACCAGCAAATTTATTAACAAAACAGCAAGCATCAGCTTATTAACAAATCAACTATCAATTTATTAACAAAACAGCAAACATCAAAACGCTTATTAACAAATCAGCTATCAGTTTATTAGCAAAACAGTAAAAATCAAAACGCTTATTAACAAATCAACTATCAGTTTATTTGCAAAACAACAAACTTACACTAGCAAAGATATCAGAAACAACAAATATCAAAACACTTCCGGTGGTGGTGGATAACGATGGTGGCGGTGCCCGAGTTAGTCTTATCAAACAATTCCGGTGGTGGTGGATAACGACGGTGGTGATGCCGGAGTTAGTATAATTAAACAATTCCGGTGGTGGTGGATACCGTGGTGATAATGTTATTTATGAAAACAATTGATTGATGGTGATAACATGGGGATAACCATGGTGATAACGACGGATGTTAACGGTGTGTGGGATAACGATGGGGATAATTGGAGAAGATGTGACCAGACCTGCACCAATAAAAGTGAATCTGCCCCAAAGTGAGAAGATGTGTGGGTTTTGGTGAAATATAAATTTTACATTTTCTAGATCCGCTTTTTCTCTTTTTTGAGAAATACAAATTTTTTATTTTAGTTTTATTATTTAGTAGTTTTAGTAGGTAAAAGTTTTATTTGGTTACATTTATAAGTTGGAGTTAGACTATGTTTATCGGTGAAATGATCCAACCGATTGGAGGGAGTAAAACAAAAAAAGCTGAATATTATATTAAAAGTATACAAAAGAAAGAAAGAGAAAGTCACGATCTGATCGGTTTGTGATTTCCAAATCCTTAAGCCAACTTTGCCACATGTCACTCAGTTAAGCCACCGTTTGCTTGTTGTCTTGATTTCCAGCTTGCCGGATAATATTTGTCTTGATTTCCAGCCCATGTTTCAAAATCCTTTCAATCTATCTCTGTCAATGGCTCATATTTAAGCATCCTCATCGTCAATTACGCTTGTCGGATAATATTTATTTGTTGTAGTCACTCAGTTAAGCCGCTGTTTGCTTGTTGTCTTCATTTACTCAACTATTCGAGTAGGTATTTCATGGTTCACAGAATTTAGAAATGGGTTTGAGTGTTTAAAGTGGTGGTTGAAAGAGAGAGGTGCTTGGAGGAGATGCAAGACTGCAAGTAAAGGATAAGAACTAATATTGGTAAAGTTGAATATAAAATGATCGGTTTGTGTGTGTAATAAATTTCTCACTTTTTGTCAGATGGCATGGGGACTCATTTTCATTGTTTGCTTTTATTTGTTACTCCTATTTTTTATTTACAGTTTTGAATGCTTTTAGTTGATTATGTTTAAGATTGTTGTTGAGTAAATGTATCAAAATCTAACAAAGCACATGCCTAGTTAATTTAAAGTGTTTGGAAAATAATATTATATGTTAGGTTGAGTTGTTGATAAATGGTAAAAAGTTGTGATTGATTCTATGTATAGATTGTATATGTGGATGAGTGAGAAAATAATATTTTAATGAAAGATTGGGTTGGATAAGGTTGTGAATAAATATAGTCTTGGGATCGAATAAGAAGAAAAATTAAAATAAGAATGATAAAAAACTACAACCACTCATTTCGGATGATCTTCCTTTAAAATTCTCCTCCTTATTTGAAATGTGTGCTATAAATCCTTCTTATTCTTCTCATTTTAGTTTTTTTCTTCATTGAATATAAGTTGTGGGTAAAAGTTTTATTTGGTTACTTTTATAAATTTTAGTGGGCAAAAGTTTTAGTGAGTAAATGTCACAAATTTTGTAGTGTGTACGGATAAAGCAATAGTACTATTATAATATCGTACAGTACTACACAATGATGCACATACTTATGGACCATACATAAACAACTGCTTTATACATTCTTAAATTATATGAAGTACCCAATAACAAAATTTTGTTCAACAAAACTTACATGACAAAAACATTTCAAACTTACATGAACAATCAATCCATAGATGGGGAACCAAAAGACCTTGATGGAGAAGACATATACGGTTTCGGAGGGAACTCTATTGATGCCAAGTCATCTTCTAACATTTCTAATACCTTAGTGATGTTGGGGCGGCTCAAGGGATTAGTTTGTATGCACCACAGCCCAACGACAATCATCTTCCTTACCATCTCGTTTTCTTCATCGCTCCCAATCCCATGTAGTCCAAGTTGTTCTTCATGTAACTCAACCTTTTTGTATATCCAATGAGGAAAATATATTTCACTTGTATTATCAACTTCAACCTCTATATTTTTCCTCCCGCCAACCATTTCTAGAATCATCATGCCATAACTATAAACATCAGATTTGTGAGAGACCACTCCAAAACTTCTGGAAAATAGTTCAGGAGCAATATACCCGGGCGTCCCTCTCATATTTGTAATGGATATCATGCTTCTTTTCTCGGGGAATAACTTAGCCAACCCAAAGTCGGATATCTTAGGACAAAAATCTCGATCCAACAGAATATTATGAGGTTTTATATCAAAATGCAAGATACGTGTGTTACAACCCCTATGCAGGTATTCTAAGCCTCGAGCAATCCCAATAGCAATTTGGTGTAATTTTTCCCACCCAAGGTGGCTATTACTTGAAGGACCTCGGCCATATATGAACTTCTCAAGAGATCCATTGGGCATAAATTCATAGATCAAAGCTCTTTGACGACCCTCCAAACAAAATCCCACAAGACTCACAATATTAACATGGCAAGTCCTGCCAACACTGGCAACTTCATTTACAAAATCTTTCCCATCACCTTTAAGTTGACTTAGAACCTTCACTGCCACAAGGTTTCCATTGCTTAGCTCTCCTCTATACACAGAACCGAAGCCACCTTGTCCTAGTTTGACTTTGAAGATGTTTGTCATCTTCTTGATTTGTGAATAAGAGTACCTTTTTGGTGCCATGAAAGCTTGATTCTTTAGAAACATTTCCACATTGGCGTTGTACTCTGCCTTTTTTCTCCATCCAAATTTCCATTTTAAGCATAAGATTATAGAGATTAATATTATTACAACACCTACACCGAGAGCTGCTACATTCAACAGATGTAGTTCATTATATAAAGTGAAATACAGGTGGGTTTAAGGCAACAAAAAGTGATACTGATTATAAATAAATTACCTAACAGAAGTTTCACCCATGGTAAATTTCTTGCTGCTTCTACAAAATAGGAATTATTCAAATACCACGTCAGAAATGTTTTTTTTAAACTATAGAAAAATATAAATAGTGTATAATCTGGCCTAGGAAGGTTTTTTTAGTTAGACTAAGGGGTAACAACCTGAGCCGAAAAAAATCATAGTAATCAAAACACAAAATCGAAAAAATAATTTACTATGTGATGACTCAATCCCTAAAATCTACTATAATAAAATAGTCAAGAAATAAATACCCTTTTTGGCGTCTAGACACTGGTAATTTCCTATTAGCTAGATGATAAATAAGCCCAAACTCGTTTGTGAGTTTAGGGTTTCCACTCATGTAACCTGTTTATATTGAGTCAATAGATAGAGGTTACATGAGTGAAACCCTAAACATTTGCGGGCTTGAGCTTATTTATCATCTAATATTTCCATCATGTAGATGACACTGCCTGCCCTTTTTTTGACACCAATGAGATAATAAAAAGATGTAAATAATATGACAATAAATTAATTTCAAGAATATGTTAGATACATCAATTTTGGTGTAACTAGAATTAGAAAGGAAGAGGAAAAAAGAAAATGAATACCCTTTTTATTCTCTATACACTGAAACTGTCCATTATTGTTTGGATAACACGGGTTGCCTTTCCTTTTACACTCTTCACATATAAGTGGTGGCCCAAATGAAATAGAGAAGGAAGATGAGAGCAGAGAAAATATGTTGGTTTCATCAACTTCATTATAGTTTTTTGAAAATTTCACTTTCACCGGCAGCTTTATTTCTTCACATGTATGCGGGAGGTCACTGGAAATTGTCGCATTGTTGATTGAATACTTATAGTAAAAATTGAAATCTTTGCATTTGTTGTAGCTCTTGTAATCAGGTTGGTCAAAATAAAAATCTGTGTAACTGAGATTGTTTCTGCACTTGAAGAGAGCTATGAAGGGAGTTATTGAAACAGAATACAAAAGAGGGTTTGGAGAAGTGTAATTATTCATAAGCGCCTCACAGCTTTTAGAGTTCACTAGATTTTGAAATGTTCTGTTATGAATCACTACTGAAGGACCAGAATCCACCTTTTCGACAATCTCATATGACTGTCCATCTCCAAGTTTAATTTCTCCACCTTTCGTATTACAATTGACCTTGATCAACCGACACCCCTCGTCAGTGGCATTTTTGGTAAACGGGTACTTGAATGGGGCCAAATTTGGGCAACTGAAACTTTCTGGGCAGTGATCAGGTGTAGAAATTTTGTCGTTTGTAACAGCTTGAAGAAGAGGGAGACAAGAGAGAATTAAAAATGTGACAAGCATGACTATAATCATTTCGAATGTCCAACAGAACTTGTTACACAACAATCTAACTTATAACCTGTGTTCTTGAGACTACATTTATTACATTATATACATGACAACAAGCTTTCACATTCAAAAATTCAACTTGACCCATCTTCTATGCCAGTAATACATATAGAAATTTCCATCACTTTTTAATTCTTTGTCCACATTGTCCAACAACACCATAAAGACTTTTGACTAACCCAGTCTTCTCCTCCATTCATCCTAACCCCTTTTAAACGTCATGGACTCATGGGCACAGACATGGAATTTTTTGGCACGTGGCTCCCATTTTTATCCCCCATGCAACACGTCTCAACTTAGTAGCATATTTCAAAAGTTAACAAACAAGACTTTTTTATATACTTCAGATCCCATTTTGTTTGCTTTCCAATGTCACACACAACGGCATACAATATATTTCGATCATTAAATTGACTTTAGGGACGAGCTTTAGACCACCCATTAAGGTTACTTCTTTGTGACCATAAGGTATTTGCCATAGTAGGAAAATTAGTTTGAGTCATTTACATGGTTTTAGGATAAGGAAACCCAGTAGTTAGTTTCATAAAAAATTGAAGTCATTAACAAGTTGATCAATTTTTATTGATCAAGACAAACTTTCAAGACTTGGAGGGTGTTTACTTTTTTAAGTGATTAGCTTTGAATGTCTAAATGAGACTCTTAATTGGAAGAGAGAAACAATTGTGTGTTTCTCAATTAAGAGGGACCAAGTGTTTTCAGCCCACATATAGTATCAAGAGTAAATTACACGGATGGTCCTTAAGGTTTATCCAAAGTTTCACTCACAGTCCCTGAAAGTTTAAAGTTGCATGGATAGTCCCTATCTCTGAAAAGAATAACACCTATGGTCCCTTATTTAGCTTCTTTGTTAAGTAAGTTCATTATAATTTACACTTTTAGCCCTTTTGGTTAACAATCGTTGCCTCGTCGGTCCTTTATCATAACGGACGTTTATAATTTAAAGATTTTCAAATTTAGGCACGTTTTATACGTTTTCATCCATTTTCGTCCGTTTTATACGTTTTAAATGCATTTTATACGTTTTGTCCGTTTTATCGTTTTCGTCCGATTTTATTCGTTTCATCCGTTTTATATGTTTTCATCCGCTTTTCTTACGTGTTCATCCGCTTTAATACATTTTATACGTTTTGCCGTTGCTTACAATATTTTTATATTTTGGTCCGCTTTTGTACGTTTTATTTGATTTTATCGTTTTCTCACGTTTTATCTGTTTTCTGCTTTTACACGTTTTCATATGTTTTATCGTTTTCATCCATTTTATACATTTTCATCCGTATTTATATGTTTTATCCGTTTTGTCCTTTTATACGTTTTCATCCGTATTTACGTTTTATCCGGTTTTGTCCGTTTTATTCGTTTTCGTCTGTTTTAATTCGTTTTGTCCGTTTTATACGTTTTCATTCAGATTATACGTTTTATCCATTTCGTTCATTTTATTCGTTTCGTCTACTTTTATCCGCTTTTATATTTTTAAAATATTATCGTTTCTTACATTTTATACGTTTTCGTTTGTTTCGATACGTTTTAATTTGCTTTTATCCGTTTTTATACATTTTCGTTTGTTTTTCTAACGTATAAAAAGGTATGAAACGTATAAAAACGTAAGAAAATGTATAAAGACGGATTAAAACGTACAAAAAAATATAAAAACAGACGAAAATATATAAAAATGGATGAAAACGTATTAAAACATAAGAAATCAGATAAAAATGGATGAAAACTTATGAGAACGTGAAAACGGACGAAAATGGATAAAACGACACGCGGATGAAATTATATGAAAACGGATAAAACGTATGAAAATGTATAAAACGAAGAAAACGGATGAAAACTTATAAAAAGGACCAAAATGTAAAAATAATAAGCAAACGAGCGAAAACGTATTAAAACAGATGAAAACGTATGGAAACGTAAGAAAAATGGATGAAAACGTATAAAAATGAACAAAAACGATAAAACGGATGAAAACGATAAAAGCTTACTAAAATGGATAAAACGTATAAAATTAGGCGAAAACATATAAAACGGATAAAACGGATGAAAACGTAAGAAAACGAATAAAAACGTGCCTAAATTCGAAAATCTTTAAATTATAAATGTCCGTTATGATAAAGGACTGACGAGGCAACGATTGTTAACCAAAAGGGCTAAAAGTGTAAATTATAATAGAACTTACTTAACAGCAGTTAAATAAAGGACTATAGGTGTTATTCTTTTCAGAGATAGGGACTATCCATGCAACTTTAAACTCTCAGGGACTGTGAGTGAAACTTTGGACAAAACTTAGGGACCATCCGTGTAATTTACTCTAGTATCAATTAAGAGGTAACAATGGAAAAATAAACACACCCTTAGACTTTTTGACTACATGGTCGTTAATCGCATAAGTTATTATATAATTTTTTTTTGGGTAAATTGCAAATTTGGTCCCTAAAGTAACACGAAAACGCAAGGATCATATCGAGACGATTTTTGTTGCAAAAAAAAACATTAATGTTTAAATTTTTTGCAAAACAACCACTGAGAGTAACTTTTTACTAACGGTTGTTAGTTATCTCATTCAGGGGCCCCACCCGCGAGGGTATTATCGCCATTTCACTCGTTTCAATGGCTAAATTTGCAGATGAAAACTTAACTTCTGAAACACTATTCATCATCTTCCTTTTTTAGTTTTCTATTGAATTTATATTTAATTTTAAACAATTATCAAGAATATCAAAATGAAACCCAGATTTTCTAGATTTTTAACACCCAAAAAACACCCAAACCCGATTGTGTGTATTTATTTTTTCAATTTGAGTCTGTCTCATTTAACGAAAAAATGTATTCAACCCATTAGGCTAGTTTTATCTATGTTCACTGTTTGGAATCCGTGAGACTCGTTCGTGACTATCATTTATAAATTGGTAATTCCAAGTACATTACACGCCATTACCACCACCACCTCTCCGTCCAAACTACCGCTGGCGACTCAGATCTATTTTTACATCATTTTGAGATGCAATGTTTTTATGCATTTTTTAGATGATTAACTGCATTTAACTAGAAGATATAATAGATAAGAAAGACGGGGAAGAGATAATGAGAAATATAGAGGCATGGCTTTGAAATCTAAAAGCGGTTATGAGTTCTCAATAGTGAATATGCAAATTACTTGCACATGTGAATTATATTTTTAGGCTGAATGCAATGGTGGTCGAGGGGGTTGGTCGAGCTAGCGGTCGCCTTCGGTCGAGCCATTGTGGCTAGGTGGTCATGATCGGTCGCCAAGTGACAAAACACAAAACTCGGTCGTTTAAACGACCGAGTGTTTACACACAAAAAAAACAAACCAAACCCCCTTTTTAATACATTCGACCTTTTTAATATATTTGTTTTGGTGCAAATGGTGAAAATTATATTAACCTCCAATGAAAGTACATCATAAGGACAAAAAACAGATTTGGACATATCCCAAATCTAATGCAGACAAAACAGAATACTAACCAAAAACAAAATCAAACTAAACATCTAGTCATATCCGATATCTGATAACAGAACATCCTTATGACTACTGGTCCCAGAAATACCAAACAGAGCATTTTCCAAATCTTCTCAGCTGCAATGCTCAAAAGACCATGCTGCATTTTAATCAAACCATGCCAGCATAGACTTAAAATCACCATTTTATGCACCAACCATCTAGCTACATTTCCACATCACTTCCACATCAATCCATTCAACCATCACCCACAACAGAAAGATGTGAGAAGTGTGTGGCTTCACTAGGAACCCTTACCCATCCATGGAGGGGCTCTTCCAAATCAGCCTACATTTCCTTCTCTAGAAAGGCTTCAGCTAAATGGAAACACTCTCCCCCCATGATGACCACCCTTTCCTCCTGTGATGGTATATTGGGTGGACCAAGAAGGATCATCTTTCATTCCTCTCTATTCCACCCATCATATACCATCCTCCAAAGCCATTTACCCTTCACGATGGGAGAATCTACTTTATGGTACATTCATACCAATTAATCCTCCTATTTAGCCAATCAAGTCTGCATAATTTCCTCCCTAGGCCAAATTATCACAGACAAGAGGTTATCATAGGTACAAATTAATCAGTTAGAACTCCAAGATACAAGACTTCTACCCATTGTAATGACTTGATTGAATCATCAGTACTGATGAAGAAGCAGAACCAGATGATATCCAGATAACCAACCACCCCATATTTCATCAGGGCTTAACATACAGAATTACCTCAGAATCAGACTCCCCTCATGATATGCTTAAAGCTATATACAATTACTCAGAAAATCTTCTTTAGCTTAATTCTCAAACCATTTTTATGCCACAAATATCTCTTGACCACTTCACACATAGACTGATTATAGTTGCAGGCTATCTTCATCCATAATACTTTCCTTACCATTTTGGATATTCATATGCACTTTCTATTTACTTGCCATATCTTGAACTTCTTTAGTCTTTCTCACTTTCAAACTTGTCATTTTGAATCTAATCTCATTCATAATAGTCTTCACCAATTCCATACATCCCCTCTGCACATGAGTGAACAATCTTTTATTTCTCTCTTGCCATATGTGGTATACACAAGCAGCCACTACGCATCTTCTAACAATGCTTGCAATGTTGTTGTTGCATTTCATTGAGCAGACCTTTAAAATAATACTTTCCCATTCATAGCTAAAATCACCTTGATCCAAGTAATTGACAATTTTACTCCAAACTTTCCTAGAGTATGAGCAATCAAAGAATAGATGGGAATGACTATCACTGCATTCCTTGCATAATGGGCATTTCAAGTCACAGTTTGGGAGCCATCTTCTAACTCTGTCTTGAGTGTCAAGCCTACCATGGATTGCAAGCCACAGGATAAAGGCATGTTTAGATATACAATGTGAGAACCAGACCATTCCACTCCAAAGGGTATCTTGATCATCTTGTCTTAAGTCTTGCCAAGCTCTGCTTATTGTGAAAGGAACACATTCACCATTGTTATTTATCCACATAGTCCTGTCTTTTATACCATTAATCAAATTTGGCATTGCAACAGAAGCTCTTATATTATCTTCCCTGAACCATCTTGGCCAGTTCCATCCTTGATCATCAATCATGCTACACACCCTTATCTTACTTTCTTCATCATCAAAAAAGCCATTCTCCATAACATAGTTACTCATAGGACCTTGATCACACCATTTATCATGCCAAAAGGATGTAGATCTGCCATCTCCAAGTTGTTTGAAGATGTGAGGTCTAATAACATCCCTAAGGGAAAATTTTGCTTCCACAGCTAGAATTGGCTTCACCTTTCAATGTCCAAATACTTTGACCTTTCAACCTCATAGTATTGATCCATTTAACCCATATAGATTCTTTATTGCATGCTATGTTCCACAGGTGTTTTGCCATAAGAACTTCATTCCATTTCCCTAACCCTTTCAGTCCTAAACCTCCTTGAGACTTTGGTTTACAAACTTGTTTCCAGGAAATTTTGGCCCTTCCTTTAGCACTATCACTTTGGCTCCAAAGAAAACCTTTTAGGAGCTTATCAATCTCCTTAACAGTCATTTTTGGATTCATAAAGACAGATGCCCAGTATAAATGCATTGAAGCCAGGACAGAAGCTATAAGCTGCAGCCTACCTGCATAAGTCAAGAGCCTATTCTTCCAATTAAACACTTTGTTTCTCACTTTATCCACCAAGCATTTGCATTCATTGATTCTAATCTTTTTAGATATGAGAGGGACACCTAAGTATGTAACTGGGAGATTATCTACTTTGAATGGCATAACTTACGGAACTTGAGCTTTCACTTGATCACTTAAATTCCTAAAGAAGATGGTGCATTTACCAAGGTTAGGAATGAGCCCAGAAACCTTACTAAAAAGATCCATAGCGTGCTTAATCACCTTAACATAAGCCACATCACCATGACAAAAGACCAAGAGGTCATCAGCAAAGCACAAATGTGAGATTTTAAGATCTTTACACCCCCAGTGACCTTTTTAATATATTCGGTTATTGTTGTGGCAACTTGGTCATCTCAGATCGTCAGAGAGAGATAGCTATGTGACAGAGTCGCCTCAAGTCGCCATTGTGTTCAGCGAATTAGCTGAGAACCAATTAGTAACAAAACTGAAAATCAAAGCACTATCATTGCAGTTACTATCATAAGTGACAACAACTGAGTGCATTTCTTTTCTTTTTTAATTGGTGGACAAGTATTCGGTTGCTAAAAAAATAATCATGTCCGTTGAATGGAAATACAAGTTCGTATAATGAATATTTGACTATTAGTTACTAATTTAAGTAATTGGGCTCAAACGTGTCAAAAACAAGTCAACTGTGACATTTTTAATAATCAGCTTAAGAATATCTAAGAAAGTGTCTATGATTGCGAACATAATGTTTTCTGCATAGAAAAAGAACATCGAGTCATTCAGACTTTCAGAGAGATAATATATTATGGTCGTCTAGTAAACGATCGATTATTGTAACTCTTAATATAGACCAAGTCTCCATTGTTCGGAAATGAAGGTGAATTCGCAATAATCAGCGTCTACCCAGCTAGAACATCATGCAGAGACTAGCTATCTTGATATTTATATGATTAGGCAATTTCTTACCCGTTATGTATAATTGTGTTTATTGGATTGTGGTGCTTCTCTAAACGGTCTAATCAAAAAAATTAATTTAACATGTTAATGTAGATTGATTAAATGATGTATTTCTGAGAGGATTACGTGTCATAACAAGCATCACCTTTTCATTCGGGGCCAACGGGTGTCACATCACCTCCACATCACTATAACAAACCTTCACAACTAACCCCCCTCACTCACAACAAACCTCAACTTACTCATTTGGGCCTACCACTTACAACTTTATTTTTTTTTTCAAAATTCCATATAAACTAAATTTATTTCATTAATAATTAAAATACATTAAAAACATAATAATAAGAAAAAAAAAATACGATACGAAAAAAAAAACGATACGGGAAAAAAAATACAACACATACTAATAATAAGAAACCTAAACATTTTACTAGTCATCTCTTTCGGCATATTTCTTCATTATTCTTTCTTGTCTCTTTCGGATGATCTCTGCTTTTGCCAGGTCAGTAGCCAAATTGGGATCTATCACGAGAAACTTCATCTCTAACGCATCAATTTCCTTCTCCCGCCTCGCCTCGTAACAAGCCATTTGAACGTCGACTTTTTGCGCATACTTTTCGGATAATTGTCCCGAAAAGTACTCGATTGACTCAACCGGAGCTCGCGGCCTTCGATGTTGAAGTCGACTTTTGTTTCTTTGCACTCGACTCTTCTCGCCTCCATCTCTTCGGACGAGGTCGTTTGTCCTGGCCGAATATATCCTCGAGACATGTAATGTCAATCGGATCCTCGGCATCCCACTTCGGGTAATTTTTCAAGATCTCCCAAGCATGAACATACCCAAACTCCTTCCCACCAAAGCGTTGCTCAAAGTTCAGTTTCGCATTCTCGAGATGATCTTGGTCATTTTCACCACTTCTACGCTGCAAATGTTTGTAAATAGCATTGAATTTTTGACGATCGCCGTTAATCCTCGACCATTTACCCGTGATCATATTTTTGGTACGAGGGTCATCGGCAGTCTGACCGTTGAACAACTCCGAAATGTCGTTTCAAAAGAAATCTTCGGAATGGTCATTTCCCATATCTCTGTCTTGCGAAATTTCTATCCAACTTTTCGCAAGCAACCTTTCTTCGACCTTGTTCTATTTCCTCCTTTCTGCCCGGCCTACTACTTCCACATCATCGTCATCGTCTGCTTCCAAATCCACAGCTTGTTTTGATTTTTTTGCCTTCGTCTTTTTCCCTTTACCTTTGGCCGGTTCACGTGCTTTTGATACTTTGAATTGTGAACCGGACGGTTGTGATTCAATTTCGGGAAATGTTGGAGATTGATGAAACTGTGGAAATTGATGAAACGTTGGAGGTTGTGACAGGTTAAAAAACTGTGGTGTCAGAAATCGTCCGCGGAAATTTGCGAATCCTTGTTGAAACGCATGTTGTTGGTTAAGAAAAATTTCTTGGGGAGACGGGTTGGAATTTTGCGTGGAGGGGCTAGATGGGTTTGAATAACCCCTGTATTGTGGTGGATTTGAATTGAGGAGGTTCGTGAAATACCCTCCGTCATTCAGGTTTTGAGACATTGTTTTTTTGTTTTTTTTTTTGAACTAGAGATATAGAGAGTTTATAAAAGTTGGTTGAATTGTAGTGAGAAAAATGGTGGTTTATAGTTTGGTATTTATAGGGGTGTTAAGTTTATTTATAAAGAAAAAGTATTCGTTAAAAAACGGACACAATTTTTGAAAATGAATGTTAACGTTTGGTTTGTCAGTGTGTATGCCTTCGTTGTGCAAAAGGGGAGCCGCCTTATGGCGAGCCACGGCGAGGGAGCACGGTGTCACAGCAAGGGCCGGCGAGCATGCCACCGTGGCACGACGAGCCACGGCTAACTCGACACCTAGTGCTCTTATGATTATAATTTGATGTTGATATGATGAGATAAAGGATATGTTTTTTTTTTTTTTTTTAATTTTTTGCATTTACGGGTTTGATGTTCTTCATTTGAGATTAAAAATAATTTCAAATTCAAACGGGAAGAAGAAGAGGGTATATTAGTCATTTCACTGCATTTGACCTTGAGTTAACGAGAGAACTAACGCCCGTTAGCATTCAGTGACTGTTTTGCAAAAAATGTAAACGTTAATGTTTTTTTTGCAACAAAAATCGTCTCAGTGTGATCCTTACGTTTTCGTGTTACTTTAGGGACCAAATTTGCAATTTACCATTTTTTTTAATTCTTCTATTTAACCAAACAACGCTGACGCAGGTTTTACTGACCAGGTCTTAATATTTATAGTGTCTCGCTATACCTATGGTCTACCCTAGTGCACTAACGGGCAGTGTACCCGGTCGTGTGTAGTGTAGTAAATGGTAAAGCCGAGATCGTCCCAAGAGCTATGTGTGTTGGATTATTACTAAGTCTAGTGTCACAGAATAATAATGGTTTCGATAGGGATTTAATAAATTAAACTACTAATGCAGAAATAAGTAAATAAAAGCAGATAAAAGGTAAAGGGAAATCAATAGAGAGAAGTGGTGCTAACCTAGTTAATCCTCCTAGCTAGTTATGTCTATGTCTACTTACTTCCAATTACTTGGATGGGGTCAAATTCGAGAGGACGACATTTGGTCAATTCGCCTCTAACCTATCAAGCAAAGATGGCACCACAGGTGAAATCGACCACCGTCATAAGTCCCTGTTGTTCCCGGTCCCTAAGCCAAGTCATTAAGTACCGCTACATGCTAGATTCATAATAGTGAGTTCCGGCCGTTAGGAACTTAGACACTACACCCCAATTCTTAAGTTCATCCAAACGATATGTGATCGGTTGGTCAAATCGCACAAGTAGAAAGGGTCGTCGGTTGGTCATATCTTACCCTTCCGTCTCGATCCGCTCACCTAGGTGGGTTGGTCATATCTCCTAGGAAATTGGCCTCTACCGCCATTCAAAACTACCGAACCAAGGGTGGCTACCAATGAACTATGAATGCATACACTTAGAAATAATTGTACGGAAATAAAGGTAAACGCAAACAAAACAATTAAGGAATCATAACTAGGCTAGCACCAAAAGGTGCTTAGCCGCTCATATTAATCATGCAAATCAATTCAATATTCAAAGGTACGAAATACATGAATTGAAAGTAAAAGAAATATAAAACGCTAATGCTTATCGTAATGGAGTGACAGCTCCGTATGCTCCTCTAGACCGCCTTGAGCATTTTCCCACGTTCTCAGTGTTGTGTGCGGAATGGGATGATTAGAAATCTTTGGAATTCGGGGGTATTTATAGGCGAGATCACGGGTTTGGCGTAACCAATATAGGAGTTACGCCGTAACCTTCTATTTCTTCGTAAAATGCACTAGATCTGCAGGTTACGGCGTAACCTAATGAGTGGTTACGCCGTAGTCTTCAATAAACTCGGTTACGTCGTAAGAGATGCAGTAGTTACGGCGTAGTATCAGCGACGTGGACCCTCTTTTGACCTAATGTAGTTACGTCGTAACCTTTGGGAAGGGTTACGCCATAACCTTCTGATAAGCTGGCATATTGAGTCACGCAATAGTTACGGCGTAATGTGAGAGATGAGTTACGCCGTAACTTCTTCAAAATAACATACCGTGATAAATCTTTAGATATGTTTCCATTTCGCGTCTCTTTAGCTCCAATGCTCGTAATTTACACGAAAGTGGAAAACAATGGAAAACAAGCGTAAATCCATATAAATGATATAAATAATGAGCATTATCGGAAATTGACACTTAATATTGAGGACTATTTTATGTTATCAAATATCCCCCACTTGAATTCTACTTGCCTCAAGTAGACCTTATTAGATAGATTCCTAAAAGATATCTCCCATAACACGGAAAATATGAGTTTACAAATCCCTTATGCTAGAATAAAACAAAGCCGAACACCTCACGAAAGGGGAACAAACACTCAAATCTCTCAACTATTCTAAGTGTCAATTTCGGGGTGATCACTCAATCGCACAGTCATAGCATGTATTCTATCATAAGCTTGGCGGTTACACAAATCTCCACCACTAGAGTTAAGGGGTGACTTGTCATTACTAACATGTCACGGCGAAATGGACAAAATCAATGATACATGACCAAATCCATGGCCAAGACACCAAAGAGTGCTCGCTGCATCACCTAGACATGCTTCATGACTAAAAGGGTAGGATAAGACATTGGATATATAATTGATGTAAAATAAAAAACAAGCAGGTAGTCTAAATCTATAACCAAGTCATCACCACTTACCGTCCGCCCAAAGTTCAAGCTTAGAAGTCAAGAAACCGGATCATGAAATGCAAGGTAGATGTGTCATTAGAGGACGTCGTGATGGGCACACTACCTTTTTCACAACTGTTGGCATAACTACCAACTCCAATCTTCAAATGTGACCGAGGTGGCCTCCTCAATACTAAATCAATAAAGCTCATACAACAGTGCTTATAACATCGCACTTTACAATAACGTAATCATAACAACTTCTTTTCTTTTTTCTTTTTTTTTCACATCATTTTTTTTTCAACATAACAATTGTTAGCCTTAATAGTTTTTATTGGAAGTGATGGTCATTCACATTTAGGAACTTTGTAACGTGTGTTAGATATCGTGATAGAATAGTCATCGGGCTCGTGGATTGGGCTAAGCTAAATTGCTAAAAGTTATGTTAAGCTAGCCTTGTATAAGTTGTCATCCAATCCAAGTCCAATCCAAGCCCATCCCAAAGCCCATTAGGGCATCTTGTATTTAGAGTATAAATACCCCTCATGGTCATTTGAGGGGTGTGCTTTAGTGTGTTGTGTGTGTGTTTTCTTTCAAGTAATAAAAGTTCTCTTTTCATCTTTAGTTCATACGCATAACATTGAAGTCAAGTCACCAATCTTTCTCATCTTTTCTTTCTTCATCTTATACGCATAACGCGTGTGTTTGGTTTTACGTGTGTTCATCTTGTGAAGGGTGGTATCTGGCGTAAGGTTGGTGTAAAAGTGTGGTCCTACAATTGGTATCAATCGCCTAACAATGGTTTAGGAGTGTTTGGTTGAAGTTTTTTGTGTAGTGGTTACGCGTAGACTCGTTCTCAAAGTTATCTTGCTTAAAGCTTTACTTTTTGCACTAAAATCTTCAAGATTCTTATGGTTTAAGGTTTTTTGACACACCTCATGAACAAGAATGGGAGAAATTCTTTGAGTTAATGTTCGATGAATACTATGGTGGAACCTCGACAAATGCATCAAACCATCATTCCGCTGCACCCGCTCAACATCACCTACCACCACCAACAGAAGATGCATCTACAACGGTCGAAACCAATGCACCAACTCCATCAACATCATCTACATCTACTTCAACAACTCCAATTCTAGAAACAGTTCTTCCAGCAGTTGATGAGCAAAACCAAAACATATCATTTCAAGAAGAACCTACTCAAAACCAGAACGATGCAACGTTAGATGAAGACTTATTTGAAAACCCGTTTGCTACGGAATCGGTGAATCATCTTCAAGCTTACGAGAACCATCTAACTCTTTCGTATAATCTACGGTATCCTTCACTACTCGAAGTGGACAAAAGACCATCCCTTGAACAAATTATTGGTGAACCGTCAAGGCCAATTCAGACGAGACGCCAACTTGCCACCGATTGCGACTTATGCATTTACCTTTGCTCAATAAGCAATATAGAACCAAAGAACATTCTCGAGGAAATGGCAGAACCCGCATGGATAGAAGCAATGCAGGATGAACTTCTCCAATACCGTCTACATGACTCTTGGGATATGGTTCCAAGACCAATTGACATTCGAGTCATTGATCTCAAATGGTTATGGAAGAACAAAAGGGATGAAGAGATGACTGCTATTCGCAATAAAGCTCGTCTTGTGGCCAAAGGATACATACAGGAAGAAGGGATAGACTTTGAAGAGTCATTCGTGCCGGTAGCCAGACTAGAAGCAGTCAGGATTTTCTTAGCCTATGCCGCCACAAAACATCACGGTTTATCGATGGACATTAAGACCGCGTTCTTGAATGGAACTACGAAAGAAGAAGTGTACGTCGGTCGCCCGAAGGCTTCGTAAACATGGAACATCCGGACTACATCTACAAACTCAAAAGGCAATCTATGGTTTGAAACAAGCTCAAGGCGTGGTATAATGACTGTCCTCTTTCCTTATTCAAAAAATTTCACCAAAGGCGGTCGATCCTACCTTGTTTACACAAAAATGCAAAAATGACATTTTGATTGTTCAGACTTATGTGGACGACATCATTTTTGGGTCCACTAATCCGAATCTTTCAAAACATTTTGAAAATCTCATGAAAAACAAATTTGAAATGTCCATGATGGGAGAACTAAAATTCTTTCTTGGTTTACAAATACATCAATCCCCACGTGGAATTTTCATAAATCAAGCTAAATACACAACTGAGATTTTGAAAAATCATGGTATGGATAATTGTGATTCGGTTGGAACACCAATGGTAACTTCACCAAAAATTGGAGCCGATTTGTTTGGGAAACCTATTGATCCGAAGAAATATCGAGCATGATTGGTTCTCTCATGTACCTCAACGCTAGTTGACCGGATATTCATTTCTGTGTTTGCTTATTAGCACGGTTTTAGGCAAAGCCTACTGAACCGCACCTCAAAGAGGTTAAAAGGATCTTCGGTGCACGAAGACATCCATTCACATGGGACTTTGGTATCCGAAGGAATCGGTTGATCTAATTGCCTTTTCGGATGCGGACCACGCGGTGATCAAGTTGACAAAAAGCACATCGAGGAGTACAATTTTGGGTGAAAAGTTAGTAAGTGGTCTTCACGAAACAAGATTGCCTTGCACTTTCAACCCCGGCCGAGTATGTGTCTCTATCTGCGTGTTGTGCTCAAGTTCTATGGATGAGAACACAACTCACGATTATGGCTTTACTTCGATAAAATACCTATGTATTGTGACTCGAAAAGTGCCATAGCCATATCATGCAATCTGTTCATCACTCAAAGACTAAGCATATCGAGTCCGCTATCACTTCATCAAAGAACATGTGGAAGAAGGTCTTGTTGAATTATTTTTCGTGAAGGCGATTACCAACTCGCCGATATATTTACTAAAGCTCTTCCAAAAGAAAGGTTTGGCGATTTTGTTCGACAATTGGAATGCGAAGCCTAACCCACGAGGAGTTAGAACGTCTTCTCGAATCTTCTTGAAAATGATTTTCCAAAAGCTTATTTGTAAATATTTTGAAAAACAAAATACAAAATTTGAAAAACCAACAAAAGCAAAATATAAAATATAAAAACTTTCAAAAATACAAAAACAATATAAAATCAAAATCCAAAATATTCTTCTCACGACATGTCTCTCGTATAATCGATATTCATGACGTTTCTAGAAATGTCATTCAACAATGATACGGGCATGTACAGATGCTTGAGCGAGAGTTCTTTAATGTTTTCTAAAACATGTCGTTTCTCAAATTTTCTTTAAAAAAAATGGCTTTCGTATTACGAAACCTGAACAAAAATGATGACTTTTGATTATTTCAAATCAAAACTCGTGTTTCTAAAGAAAAAATCAAGTGTATGCTTCAGTGCACTACATTTAAAAAAGGTGAGAAATCATCATCATCTTGAGCACCTTTTCAAGATTGTTCAATAAGATTTTTCAAAATCTTTCAAAATATTTTGTGCTCAAGATAACTCCTCTAAAACCCTTTAATTGATTATGCATTATTAAAGGGGAGTATAAAACAAAATGTTCCAAATTCATGCTTAAATCAAATCCGTTTATCTCCCAAAAGATTCTAAAATGATGTTTAATCGTTGATATCAAAAATATCACGAATATGCTATTTTTGAGGGGGAGAAGACGCGATTAAAATGTGATCAAAATGTTTAATGATCTTTGTTTGAATCTCAAAATGAGCTCGACTCAGTCGGAACAAATGAATTGACGGGAATCAAAGTCAGTAAATGTACCATCTCGAGAAACTTGTGATAGATATGCACCTTCATGGGTCTAACCTCCTTTTCAAGGAGTGTTTACAACTTCAAGTTTGTTATTAGAGCTAGTTGTCACCTAAAAACTGACAATGGAACTCTTTAACCATGCAACGTAATCGTGTCTCGTGGGAATTGTCTATCATGAGCCGATCAAGTCAAAAGTGCGAACTCTACCTCTATATGCGATTTGTCAAAACTTATAAGCACATGTGAAGGGGAGTGTTTCGAAAATATAAAACTCTCGAGTGTTCCAAACATGTTTTCAATCATAAACACTCTGAGAGATTTTTCAAGAAAAATGGTTTTATGGCAACAATAGGACAGTTACGGAGTTATAAGGTGTCTAAGGATAGGAAAATCCGTCCTATGATCCGCCAGAGCCAGAGGGATCTACCCAAGGACACCGCCAATAGTTAGTATTTGAAGTCATTAGGAATGATTGAAAAAAGGAGTAAAGTGAGAAAGGAGAAAGAAGGGTTGAAGAATTAAAAGAAAAGTAAAAGAAAGGGTGAAAAAAATAGCCCTCCATATTCAACCTTAGGGCGTAAACCGGGTTCAATTTATACACTCTTGGTTGTCACTAGATGACACCGGTATTGAAGACAAAGACGTCATGGACCCGGTGGACGACTCGCGATAAACCTTCTAGCCACTCAATTCCTCTTAAAAGGATTTGTTTCATTCTCACTGGGAACCCTACATAATCTATTTACCTTCTTTTAGAGTTGGTTGGTATTGAAGAAGGAGACCCTCCCTAGTCTCCGCTTAGGAAAACCAAAATGCACTAATTGAGTCTAGAGCCACGAGATTCATCAAAAGATCTCATAGGAACACATGACATTTCATCGCTTGTTCAACAATAAGAACACGGTGATACATTCTAGAGTCCCTGAGATCTTAGCAATCGCCGAACATTTATGAGAAGATTCACATTTGTGATCTTGATGATTGAATGGAAACTCTGCCGGGGTCAACATCAAGCATCCGACAAAGCAGTCACCGGTAACTCCCGTGGATTACGCTTAGTGTGTCTCAAGCGGTCTCTGATCGTGGAGTGATGCTTCGTGTACTTGACTGACTCATCCGAGCTGTAGATGTACTTCGGTATATCGCGTTATCTCACTTGTGGGACTCGGTTCGAGAATGAGACTTTGTGAGAATTAGAGGCGTGTTTTCACACTATCTGTGTTAACACCCTCGAAATTCAAACTAGTAAGTGCGGAATCCGCTTATTACTAACCTGTTTTTATGTTTTCTTCTTATGGAAGCTCCGGAGCGGATTGATCGTCTGAGACTCTCCACATGCTCATACCAACAACACATGAAAGTTCTCATCAAAATCAAAGGCTACTCAAAGTTAAAGATGATTCTTCGTCAATGTCAAAGAATCTACAAAGTTTAAAGACTCGAGAACTACATCATTGGTAACCAAAACACAAATAGAAGTGTGAGCATGGTGGAGAAAGACGTGGAGACACCAAACCAACGAAGTTGACAACGGCAGACAACCACATAAATTGATCACAAAGCATGAAGGAACAAAGAATTAAGACTATTCTATATCTACACACAAAGTTCAAGCTCGATAAAAGTAAAGACCTAATCAAGTGGAGCATCATTTGAATGACCACCCCTTAGGGGGAGATTGTTAGCCTTAATAGTTTTTATTGGAAGTGATGGTCATTCACATTTAGGAACTTTGTAACGTGTGTTAGATATCGTGATAGAATAGTCATCGGGCTCGTGGATTGGGCTAAGCTAAATGGCTAAAAGTTATGTTAAGTTAGCCTTGTATAAGTTGTCATCCAATCCAAGTCCAATCCAAGCCCATCCCAAAGCCCATTAGGGCATCTTGTATTTAGAGTATAAATACCCCTCAAATGGTCATTTGAGGGGTGTGCTTGAGTGTTTTGTGTGTGTGTTTTCTTTCAAGTAATAAAAGTTCTCTTTTCATCTTTAGTTCATACGCATAACATTGAAGTCAAGTCACCAATCTTTCTCATCTTTTCTTTCTTCATCTTATACGCATAACGTGTGTTTGGTTTTACGTGTGTTCATCTTGTGAAGGGTGGTATACGCGTAAGGTTGGTGTAAAAGTGTGGTCCTACAACAATCAATACTAACATAATATCCCCCCACTTGAGATGAACAATGGGAATTCAAGGGGTCTTCAATGATCTTCAGAAATGTTGTCGATGAAAGCGTGATTTCCGAACCTTTCCACTCGAACCTTGAACTTAGGCAAATGATGACTTCCCAATCACAAATAAAGACTACAGGGTAGGCTAAGGTGTATAGGTGTATCGAAACAATATATCGGTTTAACAAAATGAAAGGAATGGCTCAGAAGGGTATATCTAGGGGTATCTTGCACTAAAGATGAGTGCAACAAAAGGGTTTCACATGGGGTCGAAAAGTCGAGGTGACTAATCGATAGACTCACAATGGTAGGCTATTTGGGTGATAATCCTATAATATTGCCTTCTAAACCGAAAAGTCCAAATACATCGAGCTAACTCAACATACCTCGTCTATGGTCTCGAAATGATGCAAAGGCCAAGTTCTAAAGTTTACAAGCTACCAAACACACTCATAATTTGGTGGATTTGGGGTAAAATATTGGAAGCGGATAAGGCTAATCTCACCATATAATATCAAGGGTTGTATGTGCTCGGCTAAGGTCTAATCTAGTTAGGTTAAAAACACATGTCAAAATTTTAAAATGGCATAATTTTTCAAAATAAATTAGAAAAATGAAAGCGAAATAAAGTTCAAGAGATAATTCTACTCCGTCCCCCACTTGAATTGTACAAAGTCCCTTTTGTACTAGGCATTAAATAAAGGTGAAGAGAAAGGTAGAATTAGGCGAGAACTTCGAATTTGCTCTATAAAGAAGAAGGCCCACGAACAAGAGGCGTGCCTTCAGATAAGCATCATGAACAAACTTCAATCCACGAAATCACAATACCGACAAGCATAATTCTAAAAGAAAAAATGAAAAATGAAAACCTAACTCACTTTCATAGGAATCACGGTTGCATTTAGCAAATGCAACAAGTTTTAAACCACTTGGTATCCCAGTGGACGAGTGAAGTCTCGTGAGGGTTTACATGGAACACACCCACAAAGTTCATTTAAAAACTAATACAAGGTTCTGTGTTTTAAAATGAAAGAATTAAGCGAGAGGAAAGTTACGTCGTAACTCTTTTGAGGAGTTACGCCGTGAATCGGTAAAACCTGGTATAAGTCTGCAAGCGAGTAGTTACGGCGTAACCACCGAGATGGTATTACGCCGTAATTGGTAATCGTCAAGAATTACCGCTAAAAGGTTGGTTACGGCGTAATCACCAAGATGAGTTACGCCGTAACTCGTTTCATATCAAGAATCGCACAAAGACAATTAGTTCCTCGTTTCGCAAAATGGTTAGAAAACACAAAACCCTACGAAATGGAAATAAAACAAAAGAAAGGGATAATTGGGTTGTCTCCGAAAGAGCACTTTTCTTTATTTACGAGTCTTTAAGTTAGACTCAGAACCGCGAGGCTACCAGTGCTTGTTGGTCATTTTGTGGACATGGCAATCTCCACGCTGGATCCAACTTACCAAATTCTCATCCCTTTTGTAGTCATTTCCCAATTCTAAACAGCCTTAGTAGAAACTTTTAATTTCCGGTAAGGGTGATCAATGTCTTTTTCTTTGTCTTCCTCACTGATATCGAGTAAAGGTTGAGCTTGGCATAACTGCCTCTTGGTCCAATTTCTAAAGTTCTTGATCGTTCTCGGCATTTTGAAAATAGTCTTGTCATCGTTAATCTTCAACCATACTAACCCTTCTTTTTCATTTTTATCTAAACCCGACATTTCCTGAAAGGGCTTCCCTAAAATTACTCCCGTAAGACCATCCTCCACAAATTCACTTACGTCGTCTAGAATCATAAAGTCTACCAAAAATGAATGAGTTCCAACAAAGACATGGATGTTAGTTGCAAATCCAAGAAAATTATTCCCCTTATATTCTAACTCTTTCTTCATAACTTGGTTGTAGCATTCTTTTGACATGATGTTGACTGGGGAAGTAGTGTCAATAAATGGGTGGAAGTCGATGAACCCGATTTTGCATGAGATCTTAAGATAATATCGGTTTCTATGATGTATGCGTGTTCCTACCTCATGAAATTTAGGTTGGTCTACTTGCGAAAAAGTCTTACCAGAGTTATCTTGCCAATGGGCCATCTCGACGTCACTAGAGAGGTCTTCAGCACTCAATCCTAAGTTATCCGCTTCCTCAAAATTGACAAAAACATCAAAATCTCTCCCCGAGTCAACCTCTCCAGGATCCGGGGGGTCGCTAAGAAATTTTTCTAAAGCTTCACCAAAATTGCCTACGGGGTCAATTGCACATACCTTCTCTGGGGTAGAAAAATGTTCATTAGGTCTGAAAGTAGCAATTTCTCCATTAGCTTCAAGAGTCAACTTTCCAGCAAAGACATCCACTTTAGTATGAGCGGTGGCAAGCATAGGTCTTCCTAAAATAACTGGTATTCTGTTGTCTTCCGGAATGTCAAGAATCACAAAATCTACTAGGAAAAGGAATTTCTTAATCTTCACCAACACATTTTCAACAATTCCCAATGGCGATTGCATAGATCGATCAGCCATTTCAATTTTCATCTTGGCCGGCTTTAAGTTACCAATCTCCATACGCAAAAACATCAAACGAGGCATTATGCTAATACTTGCTCCAAGATCAGAAAGGGCATTACACATGTTTAGACTCCCGATATAGCAAGGGAGAGTGAAGCATCCTGGATCTTTTTCCTTCTGCGCATCTTTCGTTGAGGTGAATTGTTTCATCAATACTTAATTCCTGCGCAATATCATGATGATTAGTATTAACAGAATTATTGATAGGAGGGTTTACCAAGCAAAGTTTGGTCCGTATTTGTCTCTCCATCTTGATTCGCCGCTAACTTTTTCCGAAAAGGTCAAAGGTTCTTCGAGGATAGTGTCTACAGTGTGGACAACTTCCTCCTCCCTAGCTGCTAAATAATCAGAGATAGCTTCTGAACATGAACTAACACTCTTCTCCAATCTTTTAATCCTATCATCGTGCATTTTGAGAGAAGAGATTGTATTATCCACGAATGTCCTCATCAATTTTTCAATCCTATCATCTCGTTCTCTTGATTCCCTGATGTGGTCAAGAATTTTTCTTTCAAGATCGCTCTCGGTTTTGGTCCCAAACACGCTCTTAACCCTTTCAACCCCGCGTGCTGACCTTCTTTCTAACCTTCGTTTTTGAAAATTTCCCGTGTTGGGAATTATGCGAAGTAGGATTTATCTTTGTCAATCACGCCGAAGGATTCTGTGAAGTTGAAGCGTAATCTGAAGAAGAGATTCTCTTGAAGTGTAAAAGCCGTGCCGTGTTTCTCTTTGAAGGGTGGAAGTCGACTAGGATCGACTCACGCTTTATTATTTAAATGCTAACCCATCATTATTCTTGAACCGCCCGAGGTTAGCATGGGTATTATTGTCTTGCTCAATATTGTTTAGTGTTTTAGTCATTAAATGCATACTTGCATGTTTAGTCGATTGACTAGTAATAGTTTAGGGTTCCTTGTCTATAAAAGGAACTTCATAGTATGTAATAGATAACGGATCATCGAAACATAGTGTTTCGATTAATAAAAGATCCATAGAGGATCTAAGTGTTCTTAGTTATAACAACTTGTATTTACATTCCGCTATAGAATACAAGTTGTAGAGATGTTCTATTAGTTTGCTTATGATTACATAGGCAACACTAACGATCCACGAGTGCTCAAGATTTGTCAAGGTCCGATTGTTCAACAAGTGGTATCGAGCCTCGGGAGAGTCTCTACGATACTAAGAACCATTTTTACCTCACCCCATACAACCAAAAACACATTCACCATGCCCGAACCGATGATGAATCAAGTCACAAACAATAACATCAAAACACCACCTCTATGCAAAGAACTTAGTCATTCCAACAAGAATGGTAAGTTTCCTTATCTTAAAAAGGAAGAATATGATATGTGGACAATGAAGATGCGAATGGATCTCCAATATTGATTGGAATCTTTGGGAGATTGTGAAGAATGGAAACATCTAAAGAAGACTATCCCGGATCTTGATGGTAATTTTACCATTGCTCCTCCCAAAGCTCTTTGAAGAGATTCTAGGCGTGCAAAGAGAGCACAAAGTAAGAACCATCCTTCTTCAAGCCATTCACGAAGATCACTTGGGTGATTTTCACCACATGGATGATGCAAAGGACATATGGATGGCACTTAAAGAAAGGTTTGGTGGAAATGAAGAGTCCGAGAGAATGAGGAAGTCCATCTTGAGACAACACTTTCAAGAATTCAATATCTCGGAAGAAGAAGGTATCCACAAGGGATACGATAGGTTTCATAAGACTCGAGTCACTAAACCAAATTGAATGCTAAACCTAACAATGATGATTGCAATTCAAAGTTCCTTCGATCTTTGCCTCCATCATGGTTACATGTTAGTATAGCCCTTAAAGGCTAAAGGTGGGTTGGACATGCTCACTTTTGATGAGCTATACAACAAAGTCAAATCTCTTGAACACGATGTCGATCTCCCTACCGTGCATCCTCTTCGGTCATCTGACCTTTGTTGGGACATCTCACTCCAATATGATGATGCATGCTTCAAGTCCAACTTACTTACCATCATCATCTTATCGTCCCACTCCATCATGTCCTCAAGCTAAAATTGGTAGTATATTGGAGGATGTTCTTCATTCATTTGTTGCTAATTATGATACTCGTGACATCTTGTTTATGAAGATTTTGATCGGTGGACCCTCTTGATATGGAGGAGATGGCGAAATGGCGGTGGCCATGCTTTCGATGAGATATCAAGAGGTTTGAGGAGAGGCGGGTAGAAAGTTTGGCTTCAAGGAAAGGATCCACTCGCTTTGACAGGAGAAAGGTCAAGTGTTTCTCTTGTCATCGGATGGGTCATTTCTCGAGGAATGCAAAGATAGGAAGAGTGGAAGGGAGCTAACTATAATTCCTATCGGTGAGAATCGAGAAGGAAGCTAGAACTTGACTCTTGTCACCTTGGATGAACAGGTCAACTGGGTTGCACATGAACCTATGAATGAGGAAGTCTGACGTCTTGAGAAGCTTGGATTCTTGGCAAGATGTACATCGGAAGATAGGCACGATCAATTTGCCTTGATGAGACTTTCTCGGTACACAAGCTGTATATTTGGTTGTAGTGAAAGATACAATGAACTTAAAGAAGCTTATGATACTATGAAACCTAAATACAATGAATGCTATGTTGATAATGAAGCATATAAACTTTTGTTAAAAACATTAGAAAGACAAAAGGTATGGTTTCAAAAGAATCGATAGCTTATGAAGAAAAGATAAAGGGTTACAATTTGATCTAGATATTGTAAACATTAACTTAAAACGCACCGAAAAGGAAAAAGATGATGCTATTGTCGAGAACCTAGAGCTTAAAGAGAAACTAGTCGAGGAAATAGCTAGACATAAACAATGGTTTATATCGGTGACAATCTAGCTAGAGAACTCTATAGTAGTCAATCGATGAACTCGGAGTAGGTTTAGGTTTTCAAAAGTATGTAGGATTGGAAGCTAGGCAAGATGGGCATAAATCTACACTGCAGCTTAGCAAATTTTAAAAAAAGGAAGGTGATTTACATGTTGTCCCCGGACCTATTAGAGGTGAATTCATGCCCTTGACCATCCATTATGTTGACTTTGATGGATCACACCATTTGTATGGCAAAAGTCAAAAGACTTGCGGACATCGATGCTTCATCTAATGACTTTGTCTCTTTCTCCGACGGTGACAATTCATCGGATCAAGGGTTTACTTTCACCGTGATTCAAGTGATAAGTCGACCTTCCCAAGCCCTCACCGAGCCTACACCCAAGCCTCGCACCCAAGTCTATCTACAAGCCTTCTAGGATAGCTGTTGAGGAATCAACTTCAAGCTGATTCCCCGAGGACTTGTCCTTTAAATCTTTGCATAATAAGTCCGTTAAAACAATTCCTTTAATGTTTACGGTTTAAGTACTTCTACATGTAATAGAACATCTTCTTTGTTGAATAAATCTTCCAAAAGGAAGACATGTTTTGTATGTGGAAGTAAATTTCATTTAATTAAGGATTGTGATTTCTATGAGCAAAGATTGGGTGTTTGTGCTACTCGTGAAACCTAGACCGGTGTGGACCAATGTTAAGAATATTCCACCTTATGTCCCATTAAGCTACTTATCTCGACTCTCCTTGGAGGAGATCGGTGATAGACCTTATGTGCAACCTACTAGCCCATATTTTAAACATGGTTATTGGCCTGCATATGTTGACACTATGAATAATGGGAAAGGATGTTGGGGTACTACTTGTCAAGCCCTCGTGAGTTATTCTTGGAATAATAAGGGACCTAAATTTCAATGGAAACCCAAGAACAATGGTGGATCTTTCTCCGCTAGACCTATTGGAATGCTTAACCCTTAGCGCAAAGTTTAAGGGAGGCATATGCCTCAAGGGAGGCATATGCCTCGGGAGGAAATTGTAGTAAACTTTGTGTATATTACATTTGCTTACACTATCTTGCTAATAATATTTTAGTCTGTTTGTCTCTGTTTTGTTCTTGTGTTTCTACGAGTTTGTTTTGCGATATGCCATGTTCATTCAAATTCATCAAGTGTGGTCCTTTGGTATATGGTCAAGTAAGCTTAAAAGCTTGTTTCCTCCGAAAACTAAGTAATGATGTAAGCAATTTGATTCCTCTTAAAATAAAGTTTCAAGAGAAGTTTTGAAGTCAAATTGTTCATTCATTCATTCAAATTCTGACTTACGACACAACTTACAATCAACTTCAATGCAACTACAAGAAAAGTACTATACATGTTCTACTAATCCTATTCTAGTTCATAGAGAATAGTCCAATGGTCTGTTGGATATGCATGATCGCTCATATCATCCATTAGATGTTGGATATGCATTCGTGAAGTCTTGCATAACCACCCATTCCTTCTATCTCGATGGTCGGATATGCATGACCGATCACGACGAAGATGCTAAGGATCAAAATGGAAGGATGGATTGATGCAAACGATGATGATAAAGATGACCACGTGTTGTCCTTTGTGCTTCATCTACTTGGTTTCACCAAAAGCAATCCATCCACCTTCCTTTAGCTCTTCCTCTATACGATGTGAAGATGCACCAAAACATGGCGCAGTAGAGCAAGCACCACCTCCCTTACGGAAAGAGGCCTTTATTGAGGTTGAGGCGCTGGAGGTTGGGATTAAGAAGTTATCTCAGTAGTGGGTTCCTCTGAGTCATCAGAAGACTCACTTGGATCCACTACACTATCATCTTCAGAAGAAGGGAGAAATGGGGATGTCAAAGGACGAGGGTCAGGAGGACATGACCAAAACTGGAGGAAATCACTGGATGATGATGAAGATGGAGAAGAGGTTGGGTTAACAACCTCTGGTGTAGTATTCATGGTTAATTTTGGTTGATTGGGTTTATGTTGATTCTAGGGTTTGTGATGGTAATTGGGGTAAAATTATGAGAGAAGTATGCATTGGGATGATTAAATGAGCGGATGCAAGGGTTAATGCAATTTAATGCGAGTTAGTTGGCACGATAATTCTAGAATCCTTAGAAGATATTCTAGTCTTGGGGTGGTTTCTGCTGAAGTATATTGTTTTGATTGATTGTGCTTCTGTTTGACGTTAATTTGTCGTTGGTCAAGTTGAAGTACATGTAGGATATGGTCAACTAAAGTTCTCATACTTTTGACTATATTCTTGGTAACAGTTACCATTCCTCAAATCGCATTTCTTCCATTTCAAAAGAAACAATTCCTCTTCTCCTACATCCAAAACTCGTCACTTCAAAATCATAACCATAAAATCACATATCTCTCATGGCTCTTCATTTCAAGAAAGATCACAATAAAGTTGCATTTACGGGTAAAGCAAAGGCGATGAATTATATGTACCAATGGTGGAGTTCTGAGCGGTCTAAAATTCACTTTGCCCTAACACATTCCCCTAATGCGATTTATGAATCGTTGGTTAAACAATTTTGGGAATACTTTAAAAACAAAGTGAACAGATTGTTGCTTGATTGATGGAGCAGAGCACGTGGTGACAGAGGACACGATAAGGAGAAAGCTTAGGTTGGATGATCTTGATGGGGTTTATCACTCAAGTACAGAGGTGATTCTCGGTGGTGAGAGCCATTGGGTATCAAGGTACAAGAACGGACATATGGTTGAAAAAGTTTTTTTGCCCTATGTGGAGATTTTAGTTCACACTGCCTTGATGCATTAGCAACAAATGCGGAGCGTGGGATCAATTCTCACTTAAATTGGCTTGTGGTATTGTGTGTCTATCTCAAGGGATAACTTATAATTTTTCTAAATTTATTTTTGATAATATGGTTGAAAATATAAATAGGAAACAACATAAGTTTTAATGTACCCTAGATTCTTACAAATAATCATAGACACATCTACCCAAGTCCGTGCCTTTAATCCCATAGGAGCTCTTTCGGCTAAACTATTTGCCTCTATGAGAACTAACTTTGAGGGGCACATCATCCGTTGTCAAGACTATGTTGCCTCAAGGCAATGAGGTCTGGCGATGAGGAGAATGTTGCTAATATCCCACCTCTTCAAATGTTGCTACCGATGGCAATCCATCGCTAATATAGATGAGGGTCCTCTTTTCTTCTTGAAGCATCTCATATTGCTCGACCATTCTCCACTGCACCATCACCCGGACCAAGTCCACCACCTACACAAAGCTTCAATTGATGAGTTTGAGTCTAACGAGCAGGATGACCACACCCGGTCCTCAAAGGAACTTTTGATGAAGTACCTCCTCATTTTGAGCATGACCATATTTCCACCGAAGGTCAAATGAAACTCCCATTACCACAGAGCAATCTGCTGGTGGAGCTGAGGAACCTATTACTCTTACATCTGTCTATGCTCTTGTTAACAGGTATGCAGCTGAGGTGATTGATCTCAAAAAGGAGCTTACAGAGACCAAGTCTACTCTTGGTGATAAGATTGAGGAACTGCAGAATAAAGTTAAGGACCTAGAGGAGCGACTTGAAAAGAGTAGCAAAAGGAAATTAGTCATTTCTTCTGATGAGGAGGATGAGGACTCTCGGCTTGCTTCTCTAAATATCTTAGGCGATGTAGCTCAGAGATAGTTATTCCTTCCTCGGTGGTTGTTGAATCCTCAAAGGATGAGGAACAATTAGGTTCACTAGAAGAAGAAAGAGATCTCACTTGTATAAAGGATCTTCAAGTATCCAAGAAACCAAGTATTGACAAAACTACATCTGCTTGAATCTCAAAGGAGGACGTTGCATCCGAACTTTATAATCATGCATCTGCTCAAAACCCCATGTCCCACCCTCGCAATAGATCTCTCAAAATGTTTCTTCGCAACCGAAGCTCAAATTGGTGATACTCCTCTTGTTGATGTTGTTCACGAGTCAGCTAATAAAGGGAAAGGTGCAATGATTGAAGATGATCTTGGTTCAGATCTGATATCTGAACAAGAAAGACAAGCACAAGAAAGTCGGATGGCTGAATATGAAGAGTTAAAGAAGAGTGAGATATTGGCCAAACAACTTGAAGCAGAGGATTCTTCTTCTTTGCCTCCTGAGAGACGAAGAGAATTGGATGAGTTAGCTACTCAGATGCCTACTGCACAATGGGATGCTCTTACTAAGCAAACCACTTCAAATCCTACACTTGCTCAAAGTATCTTAGGTGCGGACTTTGATAGTGAGAATTTTGTGGCTCGAATGATGGAGCTTGGAGAACAAAGGAAGCAAGAAGCATTGCGAAAAGGAAAGCCCTTAATCTTGAAAAGAATAAGGCAAAGAGAGAGACCTCTTCATCAAGCTCAAGAAAGCAGAGATGAGGATTGCGGTGTGAAAATCAAAGTTCTTGATTGCTTAACCGTGGTTTGACAATGAAGCAAGTCTTGGCTTTACGATGCAAGATTGTTTTACCTATACAATATGATTATGAAGACTTCTTCCGCTTTAACACCATCTTCCAACTTGAAAAGAATTCTTTGAGAATGAAGTTGCACCAAAGGCCAAAAGACCCAAGTTTGTTGAGATAGTGGATAATTTTGATGATATTCCACCAAAGACGATCTCTCAAATGGTTTCTTTCAAGCAACTTCAAGCCACTCCTTCGTCGACAAGGTTCCTTCTGTGAACCATCGGTTGTTTCCCCTCAAGCACTAGTTATGCCCTCATCTAACCCAAATGTGGCATCTGCTGCGCAAAGAAGGTATTTTGGTTAGGAAGATGACCGTGTTACTTCACGAACTCATCGTTGTATCTCTTTGAAACTTCTACCAAGTCACTAGCTCAACTGGAAAGATCTCATCTGTTGAACCGACCACCATTTCCTCTAAAGCACCTAATGTACAAGCTTCGCTCCATCTCGTGGGATCTCTCGATACGAAGGAGGTGGTTCGATTAAGGAAGCTAAAACCACAATTGTCAAAGCTAAAATGGCAAGAAAGGTGCTTGAAAGAATGCATGCCCTTCGTGATGATGTCTCACCTAAACCACATCTACTTCTTCAAGTCCTACTACGAAGTTAATGAAGAGACCAAAGATATTCCATCTTGAAAATCTATTCACCGGTAGAAGGATGAAGAGGATGGCTAAGAGAAAACACACATCTACGAGAAGATGCATGAGAAAAGCAAGGTCTCATGCATCGAAGAATAAGCCATCACCCAAGCATGTTCCTTTGGACCTAAAGGCTGATGACTCAACCTTTATTAAAGAAGGGTCTGCTACTAATTTTCCTTAGGGATATCAAAATGTGTTGGTCAAGTGGTCTCTGATAAATGATGAGATTAATGTCATTCATCGATTGGACAAAACTTCAATGAAGTTCACCTTTTGAAGGAAATACTCCATTTAACTCTCGTCACCAACCATTACTTCAAACATTACCGCGCACCACAAGGTTCGGGATGTGTTTATTGGGAGATCTTCATGTCTGATTAACTCTCAATCTCCCAATGGTAAAGGGCATTTCATTTGGAAGAACTCACATCTATGGCGGGTTGAGTCTCGGAGATTTTATCCCTACCTCGTGTGCATGTAGTTGAGACAAAGGGTGGAATCACGATGCATGTTTGCATGTTTCCATTGTGAGAAGAACTTATCCGATGGGAAATGAAAGTCTAGAAGTTTGAACGATGGTTGGCTTGATCAAGGCTCAACTTCGCAAGCTCGTCGCATCTTCATAATGAACGCGGTAATCTACATTGTCTTTTGTTCTATGTACATCGTTTGTGTTGTTTATTTTCTTTGTTTTGTTTGTTAGTTTCTTAGTTAAATAAAAAAATAATAAAAAAAAAAAAAAAAAAAAAAAAAAACAAACTTTCTCTTGCGGGTTTGTTGTATTTAGTTGATGGTTTTAACTCACCGATATACCTTGAGTATATCAAAGAGTTGGCTAGTCCAAAGGGTATAGCTTTGGTAAAGACACATCAAATCTGTTGATAGTCGTAATGATTTGCTCAAAATCATAGGGTCAAGAACCACCCATGCTTAATTGTCGAGAGTTGTATGGTCATCAATTCACCATGGTATATTCCTTTTGGAATCCAAGAATTGGCAAGCCCACAAGTATATGGCTTGTGGTAAAGGCAAGCGAATCCATATCGGTTATCAATTCACCAATTCTAAGAATTGACTAGTAAACGGCTATAGTGTTAGGAATTAGAAAATTCCAGATTGAAGAGTCGGTCACCCCAACTATTATCTAGCATAAGATAGCTCGTAGACTTATCGTTAATTACTTATTTATGTAGTTATTTAGTTAGTCGAGAGCGTAAAATAGTTTAGTGCAACACCGTGGAGGAAGGACGGGTCTTTACCATTGTATCCACGATCCACAGCCGTCGGGAGGTCGTTTAGTTTTAACCTATAAATACCCTCTACCTTGCAAGGTAGAGGGTTGGATGTTCTTTGGTAATCTAATATTCTACAAGTTTCTCTTACTAGAATGTCCCACTCTTTCTCTCTAAAACCATCTATGTGCTCATTGTGTTAATGTTGTGATGTGTATGTGAAACCAATATCCTACAATTGGTATCAAGAGCCATGGTTAGATCATATCTTGCACATCTTTGGATTTCTAGTGGTTTTAGGTGGTTTTGAGTTTGAAAAGTTTAGTGGTTTTGCATCATTTGGTTGATTTCTTGTGTTAAAGTTTGATTTTGTTAGTACTTTTATGTTTAGAATCATCACAAGTGTTTAGGTTTTCATTTGGTAAGCTTGAATCATCTTGGTTGGGTTGTTTTGGATTGAAAAGTGATGTTTATATGGTTTTCTTGCTAGCGACTTAGCTCACGGATTACTTTCTTCGTAGCGACTTGCTTTACATATTTGTAGCGAGTTACGTCTTAGACTTAGCGAGTTAGATCTAGCGAGTTACTGAGACAAGTAGTGGATTCTCCACTACGGGTAGCGACAGTGGTAGCGACTTGGTGCATGTAGCGAGTTGCTCTTTAGCGACTTGTATCTTTAGCGATTTAAGTAGCAATCGCCAAAATTTTGCTACCGACTTGAGTCTTAGCGAGTTACTACTTAGCGACTTGCATTTGTCTAGCGACTTGGGACTCTAGCGACTTAGTGGTGTAGCGAATTAAGTGTTAGCGACTTGGTGCATTACCTGTTAGCGACTTGGATGTTGATCTAACGACTTGGGATTATTGCCATTTAGTTGGTAGCGAGTTGGTTCTAAATATCAAGAGACTTGGGGAGTAATTCATAATAACACAATGTCTGTCATCACGGATCCTTTAATCACCAAAGTACTTGCTCTCTATGACCACGACCAGAATAGTGAAATAGAATGCTTATCGGAATGCCATACACTTAATGATTCAAAGATCGATTAATCAAAACAACTCAAATAAGTCACACTTAATGTCCGCAAATGATGCTAAGAATATGGAATGCACTTGTGAGCCGTTTCAACATCTCGATCGACTTCTCAAATTACTCTTATCTACAACCATGGATCGAACAAGTTGTGCCATCCTTCGTCGAGATTTTCCCACTTTAACAAGAACTGTTTTGCTTAACTTAGAACGATCGAGGTTTCAAATTACCAAAGAAAAGCTCTCAATGATGATTCTCGTGTCGCTCTCCAAACCATCTTCAACCAATTTCACCACTTACCCGGAAGAATACTCCTCGATTTTGATAATGTCATGGTGGAATGTCTTTCAAGAAGCACACGGAATGGAAATTCATGAGTTCGAAACTCATTTATTCAACTTATGAGTAATATGGAAACATACATCAAGGAAGCGCTAAAGAAAAGAACAAGTGAAGGAATTGAATGAGTGCCAAGAGTGTCCATGGAGCAATGATGACGTGTCATGCTTCATTCCAGTTGAACCATGAGAAGACACCGATTGCGTAATCTCGGTTGTGATGGAAAAGGATGAAGAGAACAAGACCGATCTCAAAGTCTCGAGTCGAAAAGGTATCAATCAATAAGGTACACTTATCCGATCACACAAGTTCTCATAAAAGGTACATGACTCTTACTCTAAACATAACAATGTGGAATCAATCTTTGTTTTGCACGAATCTAATGCAAGTAACATGATTGAAAAAGGGTATATGATGAGCTTTCAAACAAATTTTCAATTCTTGAAAACATCGTATCTCATTGCAAATTGAAATACAACAAAAGGATGAAATGTTTTATGCAAAAAAAAGTGTACTAATCGGGAACTTCGAATTTAGAGAATTTTTGAAATTAATCAATTAAAATCCAGATTCGGGACAAAGATTCAACCATAGGCAATCAAATCACTTCTTTCGAAGCCCGTAAATATGATTGTCATGAGATGAGTGATGCACTAGAATCTAGAAATTCGAACTAGCTCTATGTGTGTCCAACCTTCTAAGAGAAAATGAGCATTTAAGAAAGAACCTTGAGGAAACAAACTCTATGTTAGTCAATCAATCTAACCTCTTGATGAAAGATATTAATGACCTCAAAGCACAAATTCGGGATAAGAGCTTCAATATTGTTGCCCTAAAAATGAGCTCGGGAAGTATGCTCGGAAATAGGATGAACACTAAGTTTGCAAAACCTTCAACTTTGGGAAAGTCAAATGTTCGTAATCATTTGAAACGAGCAGTTATTAAACAACCTAATGCCTTTAGGTGCGAAAGAGCTAAACCATTGAAATCTAAGCTTACATCCCAAGTTGATAAAAAGTCCGTTTTGTCAAAACCGGTCACTTCATTGCCTAGTTCGAGATATGATGAATCCCAAAAATAGGACTAATGGTCAACACTCACAGATCAGAAATGCAATAAGTTTAACTAGGTCTCATGTAAAACATCATCTGACAGATCAATCCCCAAAGAAATTCTCTGATCACAATGGGACAATTAGTCAAAACAAGGCTGTGCACTCACTTAGCTCAACTTACTGTGGTTTCAAATGGATTCCCACTGGCAGATTATTTAAGTTTACAGGACTTAAACGAACTTACATTCCTAGATCATGCCTCAAGTGGATTCCCACAGGTAAACTTTTCAAGAATATAGAACCTAATAGGATCCCCATTAATGATACGTCTGGATTATCTTGTGATGCATCCAAATGTGAGACTAAACATGTTACTAACCCTTCTATGTACAAGTCTACATGTGCTTCAAGTACAATGTGCTCTCGGTCTTTTCGGTACAATGCTCAACTCAATCGGGAACTTCATGACTTGGTTCCTCAGATATGAACATAGCTCATTCAGAGCTATAGCTTGCAGAGTTGATGTACTTATTACTTTGACTCCTATTCATCTTGAATCGGGACTCGCATTTTATATATTTGTGTATCAAAAAAAAAAAAAAAAAAAAAAAAAAAAATTACACCAATTTTAAAATTTTTACACAATTTTATGTCATTTCTTTATATTCAAAATTTTATCATTTTTCTCAAACTAATAAAGAATATATTCCTTGTTATCGATAACATCTACGGTCCTAGAAATGTCATTCAATAATGGCACGGGATCATAGATGAAGTTCGAACAAATGATATATTCTTGGCTTTATCATGGGATTGGTTAATATCAATCAATGATCTTTGATGACATTGATTGAGGGGGAGATTAGTTTTATATGCCATTGGCTTCTGTGCTGGTTATGATGTTTGCTTATTTGTATGTTGTGGTTGTTTCCTGCTTGTGTGACTAACTGGTTATGCTTTTGTAATATCTGGTTATGGTGTTTCTCTCAGTTATAGGTTGTGGTTGTATCTTGCTCATGTGATTTTCCTTGTGTGCCTTCGTATTAAGTGCCTAACTTAGCTTTAAATGCTTATGTGTCTAAATATTTAATTGATTCATGGTGATCAGTGTGATAATCAATGCTAGAGACTTTGTCTATAATCCGTGTTAGCGACTTACCACTCGTTCATCAATACCATAGGGACCAAACTTGTCATATAGTGAAAGTTATGTTGCATTAGCGACTTACCTCACCTCATGTTAAAACCACAAGGACCAATTGTGTCATACTGCCTAAGATTGTTTGTATACCCCTAGTGTATTACCACTTAGCGAGTTTCCATTTTTTCCCAAACAAGTTTTTTTTTCTCTCTCGTTTTTCTTCTCTTCGTCATTTTGCTCATCCTAGCGACTTAGCAAGAGGTTTGCCTCGATTCCCTCTTATCTTTGTTCTCTTAAGCAGTTGTATTAAGCTTCTAACTTGTCCTTATTTCCAGATCCTTTCGAGCTCGTGATTTGTGACTATTTGTCTCTCGCTTAGGTTCGATTTGTCATGTAAATCGTGTTTGTGTTGTTATTATAATGATTGAACGTGTTCAAATTGTTTGAAATATATTGATTGCTTGATAATTTAACTAAGTGGTGATCATGGCGATGTTAGCGGCGATTTCATATTAGCGACTATGTTCTTCATAGCGAGTTAGTGTTCAATAAGCTCGCTTAATTAGTTCACTTTTTCCTAGCGACTTGGTTAGCGAGTTAGTAGTTAGCGACTTGTCTTTACAAGTTAGCGAATAGGTAACATTAGCGACTTGTTAACAAATTTGTAGCGACTTGGTTGTAGTTCTTGTTCATGGCGACTTGTCTTCACAAGTTAGTTAGTAGAATTAGTAATCTTAGCGACTTAGTTAACCCGAGTTGTAGCGACTTGGTTTAATTATCGTTCATGGCGACTTGTCTTTACAAGTTAGCGAATTAGCATAGCGACTTAGAGTGCAAAACAATTAGCGACTTGTCTATGGCTCTAGTGATGGCGACTTGTCTTTACAAGTTTGCAACATTTTTCACTTTCATGTTGTGAATGGTCTTAGGGTCAAGGGTTATTAAAATGTTCAAAGGTTTAGTGCTAAAGTTGACCTCATTCTCACAACACTTAGGATCTCCTAATACAACTTGTTGTGTCAACTTACTCCATGTAATCTGCTATGTCATATCTGTTTAGGCTAAAGGTACTTGGTTTCTCTCACGACAACCAAATGTTTTCTTTTTCCTCATGCATAGTTGTTATATCACTTCTACATTTGAATCTTGGCTCATGACATGATCCCTTTGCAATGCACTAGTTTGCCTGTTAATCCCTTTTCAGCTCGTCATGTGATTATTTATCTGTAAGATTATACTTCATTGTAATATCTCACTTATGAAAGTTGTCATATATCTGAAACCTGTGCTACTCAATCTTTCTCTGTATGTGTTTTGGGGACTCCTTCCGAGTTACTACTTCTATGTGTCTATGTCATAAGGGTGCTCTCAATGTTGCCTCACTTGTCATTTATCATCTAACCTGTCCCATTCATTCTCGTTGATTGTATGATTACTCGGACCATAAATGGCTAGTTCAATCCCGAAAAGAGCGCTACCCCTGGCATCATCAAAAGTTCTCTCGACGAAGAAATCCTTCCCGTGAGTCAATGGGCATATTGGAAAAAGCAAGCATTATGTGGACCTACAAAGGCTTCAACATAACCCGATACTCAAAGTTTCTATTGACATCCTCAAAAACAAACTTCTTTGAGCAATTACCAAGCAATGCTCAATTCCGACCATTTACATTCAACAATTCTGGAACACCATTCAATGGAACAAAATCACAGCACAATACTCTTGCAAACTGGATGATATGGAGTTCACAATTGATTCTGATATTCTGAGCAAGGCTCTTGGAATCACCCCATGTAACCCTGACTTTCGTTCTGAATCTCCACCGTGTCGACGATCCGATTGTCTTTCTAATTGGATTGGGTTATCATAACAGATTTCAAGAGCATCGACATCATCATCGGACACATGTATCAACCATGGAGAGCCATTACAACAATTCTTAACTTGTGCTTATCCGGCAAAACATCGTGGTTCGATAAAGTGAGAATCCCTATCTTGCAAATCCTATGGGAATCGTTAATAGGGTTGATGTGAATGTATCGATCGTATTTGGGAAGAATTTTCGTTATCAATGAACACATTCATATCGATGTAATCAATTTCGAACAAAGCTCAAGGCCGAAAGAAAGCAGAACAAGCTTGTAATTCCCAAAGATCGATTCTCTAAGCTTGTTATCCAAGATTTACAACAAACTCACAAATTCAATCCTAGGGTGAATCAACTCTACATAATGCGAAGATGAATATGTCTTGGGAAACACGAAATATGTTCCTAGAGGTGTGGACAATGAAATATTTGGTTTGCCAATTCTCGATCGTCTTCTCACGTAAGATATCAAGAAGAAGGACTACTTCAAGCAATACAAGAAAAGAGCAACCAAACTCTCTGCTAATGTCACACCTCTCCTTTACAACCAAATGCTCCCATGACCAAGTCACCTCACAAGCATCCTATGCCTCTTCCTAAAAAGAGACTTGAAAGGTCACAACAATGACACCGCATCCAAGAAGCGAGAATGTAAAAGGAAGAAAGTGGAAAAGGAAATTGGTGAGAACACCGAGACACCAAGGAATGTTACCAGTTATCGATGAAGATGATCTTGATCGCAACTTGGAATTCAAATAAACCTAGAAAGTCGAATGTGAAAGCTCCAAGTGGGTGGAATTGTGTTAAGAGAACCCGATCAACTACCTCGACAAACAACCCCAATTACACATGACAAGGGTAAAGGGTTGCAAGTGTTGAAACCGAACAAGTCGCTCACATGCTTTTAACTATCTCATCATCTCCATCAAGCACCACAAATCAATATGAGTCAAGAGAAGAACAGAATCATCTCATACAAAAGAACAATGGAGTGGACAAAGTGCACGACACGTTTAAGGAAACTCCTACACTTAGTGAGACTCAATCGACTTGAATGTTGACGCTCTGTTACAAAAAGACTCACAGGAGAACCTTGAGACTAGATCCGATGAGACCTTGAAGATGGATGAACCAAATCGTCTACTAACTCTCTATCCTCACTTAAGAATCTTGATGAAGATTTTCTTTTGGTGATCAATTCATTAATGACAAAACCTTAGATCTCGCACAATCCATGTATATTGTCAAGATTCAAGAAGATACGCCAACTATTCCTCCAATGTCCGCATCCTCACTATCAACCGCACTTCCACCTCCTTACCTACTCAATCAATCTGTACAAACACCACCAACATCGTCACCAAACCCCGAACCCGTCATTACAATTGCGGATGAGGTGGCTCCACCGACTTCCCTCCATGATTCTCACCTCGATCAACTCTTGGATAAAGCCATTAAAAGGATAGAAGCTCGAAAGGCAACTTCCTAAACTGTTGATTCTCCGGTGGATCGTGTCTATAGATTGGAGCACCTCAACTTCAATGAAGCGGTTCGCCGCTATTGAAGGAGAAGTCAAGAATCTTTGTGGAATGGGCTATGGAGGCTCCACTTAGACGATTCAAGGACCTCCCTATCACCGATATGAGAGCACTCTGTTTGAAAGGATGTATGAGGTCAAGAGGACAAGCATGAGGTTCACAAGAAACTCTATGAGGCACTTGAAGAATCCATTAAGTTCGACAATTATGAGCGGTTTAAGATGGACGTTGGGAAAGGAAGCTAGAAAGAAAAGGAGAACAATTGTGATGGAAGCATTGATGAAGGATCGCAAAGATCCTCCTCCACCCCCACCACCAACGGGCGCTGGAACTTCTAGATCCGGTAATCCTCTACAACAACCAACACACCTCCATCACAACCACCATCATCACCGCCAAAATCCTCTAATCAATCGGATCCTATAAAAGAGCGAGTACTAAGAAGAAATTTCTGCTGCACGACGACGGTTGATTCAAGGTTCATGTCCACATCCACCTCAATTCACGAAGATCAAATGGTTCACGAAGAGTCTCAAGTCATGGCGGACTCGTAACGAGATGAAGATGATGCATCGATGAAGCATATTCCTAAGCCATCGAAGATTGGTTTGATACTTACATGGTGGGAATCGCACTAGCACATCCGAGTAGCACCTTCAAGAGACATAATTCAAAGTCGCATTATGGAAGATAGACCTCCTTCTCCGTAACCCACATGGACCATCCCGTAGTCGACTCTATGATTCCCGACAACAATTGGGCATCGTTATCACCAATAATTATGAAGTTCCGGTGAAGACTCTCTTACACTACACCGGTGATATGGGAAGTTTTATTAGATGGTTTTGTGAGCGGAAGAGTATCTCATCCATAACTCCAAGAGATCTAGAAGGACAAGCTTACGAAATTGTCAAAGTCTTCCACTCGATGCAAATCATCTTCAATATCGATGGAAGAATGTCATAAGATGCCGAATGACCAAGTCGGTGATCAAATCGATTGCTTCAATGTCAACAAATCTCTTCCTCTTAGTGGTGAACCCGGTCGATAACCATTCAGCGTGAATTCTTCTTCAATCACGACTTGGACTATCGTGTGCTCGCTCTGCGAAAGAAGACCCGCTCTATCAATATCAAAGATGAAAGCGCAACCTACTCGATCGGGGCTTGAGCAGATGGTTCCCGATCAATTCTGGGCAAATGAAGAACAAAAGTATGATATTGCCGCTTCTTATGGTATTTCTCACCGGTGGTTCAAAAGAAGAAGTTCTACATCGAAAGACATGGTGTCGATAAAAGACGCAATGATGTCGATCAAAGTCGCAAATCTTAAGTGTTGTTAGTGTAGAGATCTTCCCTATCTATGGATATGAGTACTTGAAGAAGATTGTCCTTAAAAGAGCTAACTTCAAAGTGTATACTATTGAAGAGAACGACTTCAAACATCTTTTGCCAAATGATTTCAAGATCTCTATCTCTTAAATCTTCAAGGACACCTTGAGCATTTACCGTCGTGAGAAAAAGGCCCTCTCTGCGGTGTCACTCTTTGGATCGGGGCTTAGTCATTCAAAACGAGTTGAGGACTTTCGACTTGGCATTGAAAGCTACCAAACCAGATCAACCTTACAAGTCCTCAATGGAATGCAACGGGCATGAATTTCATCGAGAATACAAAGTCCTTGACACCCCTAGAGCCGTCATCTTCACCGATGATATGGATCTCGATGCTTATGCGTCTATGTGAACTCTACAAGTTTAGTGATGGTACGCTCAAATTGGTCAAGAAGAACTTGACACCGAGTGAAAGAAGCCAAACTTGATATGAAATCTTGGGTTAAAACTATGTTTTGGATGATGATGACGTGAAGAGATGTGAACATTTCATTCTCGCAATCGACGAAGACTCAAGACACGAAGGATCTTCCGCACCTTGAAAGTTTTGTTGGTGGAAGGCTTCATGATGGTCACTACAAACTTCTTCGTGAGGACCTGAATGAAGACTTCTTGGGATCCGATTATGGTGTGTTTTTAACTATGTGTAATATGTGGTGTAATAAATATGAACAACTCGAAATACATGTAATAGTGCTAGGATTTGTACTGTGGTTTCCCCTTGTAAAAAAGGGAAACATCTGTGTTGTCCATATTTGATCATATAAAATCGGACACATTTTTCTCCTACAAATATTTTTCCTCATACATATTTAAATCACTTGAGACCCAAAATCTCAAAGGATTTAAGATTTTTGATCGGGGGAGAAAATGTGATATAAATATGAAAGATGTTAAAAGATAAGATGACCAATTTTTGTGCAAACTTCTCTCTTATATGTGCTAAACAATTTTCGAATCTCGAAGCATATTTTAAGGGGGAGAACTCTCTTTGCAAATTCAAGTCATCAGGGTACACAACACTTAAATCTTTGCAAAATTCAACTTTAAATGTTTTTAAGGTACCTTGATCATATGGCTTCTAATCCTTTGATGATAAAGGGTTCCCTCTAGTATGTGCAAAACTCTTTTCAAATCTCGAGGCACATATTGAGGGGAGCGAATTTATGGAAACCTCATCCTTCCCGAAATGCTATATCTACTTGATTTGATGTGGGAAGTGATGTTGATATCTTTATAAAATGGTAATCAAAGAAGTTAATTCTTTCTCTTGCCTTCGTGTGCAAAACATTTTCAAATACTTGATGCACATGTTGAGGGGAGTTCTCGTTCTAAAATATCAAAAACAATTCGGTACAAAATGCTTTGATAATATATCACAAGTATCCGAATTGATTTTCAAATGGTTTTCAATTGGTTCCAATGGCGGATGAACAATACCAAATAGACCGACCAACTTTACTTTATGTACGGTGATATAAGGATGATAAGGTTAGGTATTTGTTCCCATGATCCGCGAACCGGAGGGATCTACCCATGGACAATCCACTAGTTAGTGTAGAAGTCCTTAGGTATGATGATAAAAGGAGAAAAATGAGATATGGGAAGAGTGCGAACTAAGACCGAGCTAGTCTTGGAATAAACCCAACAAGGTTCTAGCTATGAAGTCTCGGTAAGCACTTGAAGGGTTGAAGAATTAAAAGAATTGAATGAGAAAAGGGTGAAAACAAATAGCCCTCTATTTATTCAACCTTAGGGCGTAAACCGGTTCAATTCATATGCTACCGATGGTAACATCGGTATTGAAGACAAGACGTCATGGACCCGGTGACGATCGCACTTCAACTTTCCAAACCACTCAAGTTCCTCTTAAAAGGACTTGTTTCATTCTCACGGGAACCAACATTATCTATCGACTTTCTCTTAGAGATGGTTGATATTGAAGAAGGAGACCTCTCCCTAGTCTCCCAAGACGGGATCCAAATATGCACATATTGAGTCTAGAGCCACGAGATCATCAATAAATCTCATTAGGACACTTTCAATAAAGACTCTGTTTCACACAATGTGGAAAGAGAGATTATATCTTGAGTCCCACGATTATCCTTGTGGTATTGCGAACATCCGAGTGATGTGTATACATATTCACAATGAAGATGGAAAGCCTTCGAGCCTACATCAAACAAGCTCTCGGTAGGTGGCATGTGAGATCTATTATATGGATCAACCATGTGACAACCGAGCAGAAACAATGGGCGATTCAATCTCATGAATCTATCCCGGTTCGAGATATGGATTGACGGATACCTTTGAAAACCGGTCTTTGTGCTTAAAAACTCTTTTCTTTAGCACATCGACCGTACTCATTTTTCAAACCAAAAGGTTTTTATGATTGATAATTGATTTTCAATAAAACCTTCGTTGTATTGCAAAACAATTTCTATTGAGCAATACATGATTGTTTTTCAAATCTCTTTTCATCAATTAGTGGACTTAAAATTATTTGGTTCACTCACTCCGTGTTGTCTTCTTTGAGATGTTCGGTGTGAGAACAACTAGAACATTCGCGAAAACCCGTCAAGGAAATTCTTGAATTATACCGATCACAGCAAGACATGTATCGATCAACGGGAACCGTGGGCGTGTACCTCAATTCAACGAAAGTGATCAAAGACACTTTCGTGCGATTTATTGCTAATCGTTGTATGCGTGTACACCCGACGCTTGCGGTGATCGTAATGAAGCGGTCAATCCATAGCCGCATGCTCACCTAACATATTCAACTCAAAGAAATCATGATTAGTGCATCAATGACTCGATATTTTCACTCCAAGCTTCGCTCACTGCCGCCAATATCATGATTCAACAAATGCTTCCGCTACTCGATGAGAAGATATCATGATCCAAAAGTGAGCATGTCGGTCCTAAAGTCACAACATCACATAATACCAACACCACAAAGGATGTCTCGAGATTGATGATTGTCGATGATCTCAAAAGATGGCTCCTAATTATTATCTCATGGATCATTAATGACCTCCACTTAAAGTACAAATCATGCGGACTTTGAAGTTGCACTACTTATGCACAAAGATTGCGATGTTGAAGATTGTTTTATCTACGAGCTCAAGAACAAAGTCAAGAATAGAATGCTAGGATTTGAAATGTAAAACATGGGGTGACCTCCTTTGGGGAGATTGTTAGGAATTAGAAAATTCCAGTATTGAAGACTCGGTCACCCCAACTATTATCTAGCATAAGTTAGCTCGTAGACTAATCGTTAGTTACTTATTTATGTTGTTATGTAAGTTAGTCACTAGCGTAAAATAGTTTAGTGCAACACCGTGGAGGAAGGACGGTCTTTACCCATTGTATCCCCGATCCACAGTGCCGTCGGGAGGTCGTTTAGTTTGTAACCTATAAATACCCTCTACCTTGCAAGGTAGAGGTTGGATGTTCTTTGGTAATCTAATATTCCACAAGTTTCTCTTACTAGAATGTCCCACTCTTTCTCTCTAAAACCATCTATGTGCTCATTGTGTTAATGCTATGATGTGTATGTGAAATCCAATATCTTACAAAAGGCAAATCGAATCCATATTTGGTTATCACTTCACCAATTCTAAGAATTGACTAGTCCGAGCAAACGGCTACGTGTAAAGACACATCAAATCCGTTTATATAGTTGCCGATTTGCTCATAAATTAGATGGTTATCAATGTACCATAGTTTTCGGACTTAAACATTTGGCTACTCCGGTAGTGATGGCTATTGGTAAAGAGACATCAAATCCATTATTTTCAATGATTCACCTCTCACAGGAGTTAACACACCGGATGTGATGAGAATAGTATGCAACTATTAAGTTTTGATGTACAATATGTCATGTGTTCTTTGCAAAGACACGGCGTTTCAAAGTTTACTCATCATAGAGATGAGATTATTATTGGTTCTTTGCTATCGATGTTTGAGAACAATCCTCTAGTCTGCAAGTCTCTAACGATCTATCAAGGTAGGAAGCGGAACTTAACCAAGTCAAATTCCGGTTTAGGGAGGATTGTTGGGAATTATGCTAAGTAGGATTTCTGGCGACAATTCTTGAAGGATTCTGCATTGAAGTAGAAGAATCTAATCAAGAAGAGATTCTCTTGAAGTGTAAAAGTTGTGTCGTGTTCTCGTGAAGGGTGGAAGTCGACTAGGATCGCACACGCTTTATTAATTAAATGCTAACCCATCATTATTCTTGAACCGCCCGAGGTTAGCATGGGTATTATTGTACCGCTCAATATTATCTAGTGTTTTAGTCATTAAATGCATACTTGCATGTTTAGTCGATTGAGTAGTAATAGTTTAGGTTCCTTGTCTATAAAAGGAACCTCATAGTTTGTAATAGATAACTCATCCGAAACATAGTGTTTCAGTTAAATAAAAGATCCATAGAGGATCTAAGTGTTCTTAGTTATAACAACTTGTATTTACTTTCCGCTATAGAATACGGGTTGTAGATATTTTCTATTAGTTTGCTTATGATTACATAGGCAACACTAACGATCTACGAGTGCTCAAGATCTGTCAAGGTCTGTCTGTGTTCAACACCCCGTAATTGTATTCTTGCTTTGTTATCGTCTTCATTACCTTATGATCGAAATTGTCTCTCGGTCCAGTCCCACTCGTATCCATGTGCCACTTGTAGCAATGTTCGAAATCCACGAATACATTTTAGGGCCGGTCGGGAGTCATGCTAGGAATAGGTCTTGGTGAATCGAGAAGTTCTCGTGTTCGCGCATCAATCCCACGATAGAAGACGTATACGATCTGATGTTTGTTTAAATCATGGGTAGGGCATCGATAGAGAAGCTCATTAAATCTTTCCCATGTTTGGTGAAGTGTTTCTTCTCCAACCTGAACGAATTGATAGATTTTCCCAAGAAGCTTGGCCATTTTTTAAGGAGGGCAAAATTGCAGGACGAATTCTTTTCTAAGTTTATCCCACGCTCCTTTACAATCGTTAGGGAGTTTGTTATACCATCTTTTCGCTGTCCCAGAAAGAGTCATAGGAAAAATCCTTGCGGTGATCGAATAGCTCGGAGTACCTCGGCGTTGAAAAGAGAGGACAAGTGGAGAACTTCATCTACGTGATCCTGGCGCCCTCATCTTCGTTTTTGAAAACTCAAGTTCATGTAACTCTCGAATAATATGATCCGGAATAGAGTATTTTCAGTGTGAGAATCTTGAGTGAAGCTTCGTTGGCGATTCTCATTACGCTCTAAATATCGCTCCATAGTTAGGTCATCGATATTATTTTCATTGATGACCTCCGGCTCGCATCTAAGCGGTGCGATTCGTAAAATGAGAAGATGTTGTGAATAGGAACCGAGAGTAGACTTTCCTTCTTCAAATTGCTTCTCCGGGTCATCGAATGGGGTGCCGAAAAGGCCTCGAGCTTTGAGTCTTGTATCCCGACATTATCGAATGAAAATTAAAAGCAGACTTAATATGAAATCCTAAAATAGCTCCCGGCAATGACGCCAAAAACTTGATGCGTGGTTTCTTGACTGTGTCTTAATATTTATAGTGTCTCGCTATACCTATGGTCACCCTAGTGCACTAACGGGTAGTGTGCCGGTCGTGTGTAGTGTAGTAAATGGTAAAGCCGAGGTCGTCCCAAGAGCTATGTGTTGGATTATTACTAAGTCTAGTGTCACGTAATAATAATGGTTTCGATAGGATTTAATAAATTAAACTACTAATGCAGAAATAAGTAAATAAAAGTAGATAAAAGGTAAAGGGAAATCAATAGAGAGAAGTGGTGCTAACCTAGTTACTCCTCCTAGCTAGTTATGTCTACGTCTACTTACTTCCAATTACTTTAGGTGGGTCAAATTCGAGAGGACAAGATTTGGTCAATTCGCCTAACCTATCAAAGAAAGATGGCACCACAGAGAAATCGACGCATCGTCATAAGTCCCGTTGTTCCCGGTCCTCTAATCCAAGTCATTAAGTACCGCTACATGCTAGATTCATAATAGTGAGTGCCCGGCCGTTAGGAACTTAGACACTACACCCCCCAATTCTTAAGTTCATCCAAACGATAGGTGATCGGTTGGTCAAATCGCACAAGTAGAAAGGGTCGTCGGTTGGTCATATCTTACCCTTCCGTCTCGGTCCGCTCACCTAGAGTCGGTTGGTCATATCTCCTAGGCAATTGGCCTCACCGCCATTCAAAACTACCGAACCAAGGGTGGCTACCAATGAACTATGCATGCATACACTTAGAAATAATTGTACGGAAGTAAAGGTAAATGCAAACAAAACAATTAAGGAATCATAACTAGGCTAGCACCAAAAGGTGCTTAGCCGCTCATATTAATCATGCAAATCAATTCAATATTCAAAGGTACGAAATACATGAATTGAAAGTAAAAGAAATATAAAATGCTAATGCTTATCGTAATGGAGTGACAGCTCCGTATGCTCCTCTAGACCTGCCTTAAGCTTTTTCCCACGTTCTCGAGTGTTGTGTGTGGAATAGGATGATTAGAAATGCTGGAATTAGGGGTATTTATAGGCGGATCCGGGTTACGACGTAACCAATATAGGAGTTACGCCGTAACCTTCTATTTCTTCATAAATGCACTAGATCTGAGGTTACGCAGTAACCTAATGAGTGGTTACGCCGTAGTCTTCAATAAAATCGGTTAGGTCGTAAGAGATGCGAGTTACGGCGTAAGTATCAGCGGCGTGGACCCTTTTTTGACCTAATGTAGTTACGTCGTAACCTTTGGGAGGGGTTACGCCGTAACCTTCTGATAAGTTGGCATATTGAGTCACGCAATAGTTACGGCGTAATGTGAGAGATGAGTTACGTCGTAACTTCTTCAAAATAGCATATTGTGATAAATCTTTAGATATGTTTCCATTTCCGCGTCTCTTTAGCTCCAATGCTCGTAATTTACCTGAAAGTGGAAAACAATGGAAAACAAGCGTAAATCCATATAAATGATATAAATAACGAGCATTATCGGGGGAAATTGACACTTAATATTCAGGACTATTTGATGTTATCAAACGCATCCATAAGTCACATAGTTTCTTTTCGGGCAAATAGCATAAAATGGTATCGCACTTAAGGTCAATTATAATTTTAGGTACTCAACTATTTTTCTCTCAATTTAAGGTATCGAAGATATTTTTTGTGCAATACAAGGTTTTTTCGACTTTTCAAAAGCGATTACAATCATAATTTTAGCCGAAATGACTTTGAAATGCTCAATTATAACGATATATCATATTAATTAACCAATTCAGCTGAAAAAATATTGATAACGCATTAAAAAAATTCGAAAAAACCTTATGTTACACATAAAGTAACTTGGATATCTTAAATTAAAAAAAATAAAGTTGAGTACCTAAATTCAAATTGATTTTAAGTGTGATATTTTTTTATTCGATTTGCCTTTTTTTTCTGGCATCATTTTGTGCAAATAGAATTGGGAGTAAATTACACGTTTGGTCCCCAGGAATGTACCAAAATTGCACTTTCGGTCATTTTTCAAAAACAACTACAACACTAGTATGTGACGTTTCCTCCACTTTTGCACAATTCAGTCTAAAAACCAACGTCCGTTAAAATTAACTCAAGTGCTTCGCACATAAGGGTATCTTAATCATTTCCTTTTGAAACATGTGATATTTTACATAACACCTCATTTTTATGCTTAGTTCTAAAAAATAATTTAAAAAAAAAGATAAGAAATATGATGTGAACAAGAGTTGAGGGAATGAAAAGTTTTCTTCAATTGATTATAAATTAGGAGATTACAAGGAGTATATATAAGATAAACTAGCATGGTACCCGCGCAATGCGGCGGCGGGTACCCTGTGACTATATTTAGCGGCGAGCAAATTTTATTCGGTTACATGCTTTTTCTAACAATAATTATACAAATGAATAATAATTTAAATTAAAATAAGTTTAAGCAATAACAATGTAATCTATTTCATATCGAAAATAAACATAAGGTTCAAACGAAAGAAAGGAACATGTGTAGCATCTTTGAAACATAAGTTAAAATAAACGTCATTACAAAAAGAAAACAACATAATAATGTTTTCTAGCCGAGTAGCTATGCCTAGCGGCTGCGGTATCTAACCGAGTACCCATATCTAGTGGCAGCGGTGTATAGTTTCGTCAAATTACAGATGCATCAATTTGTGCTAGTTTGATTTAAAGGTAACAATTATTTGTGTACAACAAAACATATGATCGTTGAACCCATTTTCTTTGTTAGTGGTTCAATAACAATTTAGCGGTTGACGTATTCTAGGTATGTGTTTTTATTGTTCCATTACAAAATCTATGTTGGCATCATTTCTTTAAGAAATTGGAGTGGTAATGGTTTTTTATTGTTATATGTATTATTAGCAATTAAAAAAACTTTCAATTTAAATTGAATTCTTCTAAATTAAATCTTAATCTTGTCATTCAAAAAAAAACCCCCCCAAAATTATAGTTAAATCCAATACTACAATACTATCTTAAATGTACAAATTCCAACAAAAAATTTAAAAGATAAGCAAAAATTCGTCCCTTTAATATAACAATTCAAACCGAAAGTTTTATAACTAAAAAAAAATCCGGATTATAATTTGCTGAGCCCAAAACTCGGATAGTGAAGGTCCAATAAGGTCTAATTACCCTAAGCCCGATAACATACCCTAATTTTTTGGCATATATTATCCTCCTATAACTCACTTGCCCTAAAATCTTGTAAACCTAAATTACTCTAACTATAACACGCAGCCATTCTCTCAACATAAATCTTGCAGCCACATACACAAACTAAAATTCGTTTCTTTTTTCCTCGCTGGTAATAATCGAACACTAAACATGCCCTCAATCTCTTTTGTTTCTCTGATATCACGTAGCTACTACAAACAACACTCACAAATAGCTCTTAGTTGGTTTCTTTCTTGCTAAAAAACCGAACACAAAGACTACTTTTATCTTCTCGTTTCGTCTAATTTTTGCTTGCCAAAACCGAACCTCAAAACAATATTTTCTGTTCTTGTTCTTCGAAGCAGAAAAAGATTTCAAGTCTCGGCTAAGATCTTTTGTATAAGGTCTCTTGTATGTGTTTTTCATATTTCGTGTTTTTATTTCACGAAACAAAGTTGCTCGGCTTCAAGATCTTTTAAAGATCTAAGGTAGGTGCGTTTTCCTTTTATGCCCAATAAAGATCGATGATGGGTTTCTAAAAATCTTTAAAGGTCTTCTCTTTATTTAATAAAACCCGAGATCTTTTGAGTTTTTTTTTTTTTTTTTTTTAATAATGTGACGGTACATTCTGGTTTTTTGTGGAATGAATTAGAGTAGGTGGCGGATTGGTGGCAAATTCTGCAGTTGGCGACATTGTGGTGGTCGGTTATTGTTGTGACAGTAGGTGGCGGAATTTGTTGGTGCCGGTTGATGATGGTTTATAGTGAGGGTGGTTTAGAGTAGAGAAAAGAGAGTTACGGTTTTAAATTCTTTTGTGTGGGTGGGATGTAACGAGAGAGGAAGAGGTTTATATATATACGATGTCTTTTAATTTTTTGTTTTAAATGTGATGGAGGGCTGTTACAAAACTGTGAGTGCTGTTACAATGTTTTAAATATTGGTGCTGTTACAGTGTTTTGCATTTAAAAGTGGGCTTTACATTGGTGAAGAGACTTTAAATTGTCTATTCAATGGCTGCTAGTTGTTACAATATTGGCTAAAGTTTTAAGCTAGTTTGTGCAAGTATTAATTTAGCAAGACACATATATTTCCATAATAAGTAAGTTAAAAAATCTGAATTTTAAGCCTTGCTATTTAGGGAATGTCCTAAATGCATTATAAGGTAGTATAGATATAGATATCAGGGTAAAACCTCAATAGCTAACTGGGTCGTGGGCTTCTTATGGGCTATATGTTATCAACAAGGACATCCACTAATAATTATCCATAACACTCCCTCTTGGATGTCAATATTGTTAATACGCTTATGAAATGTTGCCTCATTAAAAACCTTGTCAAGAAAACCCAGTGGGACAAAACCATGACTAAGGACAAAAAGAGTGCATCGCATATTGTCTCCCTCTAATGTTATCACTTGAGCTCCTTGAGTCATTAGTTTCCTAAATGTTGAGGTATGAAGTGCCTTCGTAAATAGATCCGCCAAATTGTCGCTTGAATGAATTTGTTGAACAATAATATCACCATTCTTCTGTAAGTCATGAGTGAAAAAGAATTTTGGTAAAATATGTTTTGTCCAGTCGCCCTTGATATAATGATAACGCTACACGCGTCGTTCGGGGTCAAAAGAACTTCCTTTTCGTCGAGCAAGTTTTTCAACACCCTAAGCAGTGAACCTAATCGTTGTAGTGTAGTATTAGGGTAAGCCACGGGTATTGATATCGTTCTCTAGGGGAATAGGAATGCTAGTGAGAAGTTACTACGCTAAGGTTGGGGTTGAGGAAGATTATTTTTTTATCTTTTTATATATTTTAAGGAAAGGAAAGGTACGAATCTCGGGGTTTGAATTTGGGGGGTTGGTATTTCTACCAATTACTCTACTTATCTAATTATCTAATCTAAGGTGTATGTAGTCTATGTCTAATTATCTAATCTAAGGTATTTCTACCAATTACTCTACTTATCTAATTTCACTTGATCTTCAAGTTCAATCATCCTACGGTCGGAAGGTTGTGAGTCGATGGGAGGCAAGGAGATTGCCTTAACGGTTTTGGGAAGTTCACGGGGGTCATCCCAACTTTCGTTGTCATAGAGGGCGAGGTCCTCTATTATACCCCATGATTCTTCCGCGGTGAGATCACTAAGTTTTCCACCGGCCGCTTGGTCAATGGATCGCTTGGTGGGGAAGTTGACATGATCATAAAAGAGTCGGACTTGGAGCCAAAGATCAATGTCGTGATGAGGACTTTTATGAAGTAAGTCCTTGAATCGAATCCATGCTTCAGAGAGATTCACCTTGACGTTGTTGGAACATCAAGATGTCATTCCTAAGCTTAGTGGTTCTCCCGGTGGGAAAAATTGAGCAAGGAAGCGAGAGGTAAGATCATCCCAACTTGAGATGGAGCCGGAAGTCGCTCAAGCCAATTACTAGCTTGGTCCCGTGAGAGAATTGGAAGAGACGCAGTGGCGTGGTCTCCCGAGTAGTAGCATCAAGGTCGATGGAATCGACAATTTTGAGGAAATCCTCGATGCTGATTTGGATCTTGAATGAAGTCCGTGGAATGCACATCCGTTTTGCACCAACCGGATGGTGTCGGATCGCAGGCCGTAGTTTGGGCTTGGTCGGGAAGCTCAATGGTGTTCCTATAGCCTAAGTGGCTTGGTCTCGAGTATTCACCAAGAGTACGGGCTCTTGGCGGGTCAATTGGTGGTGGGTTGATGAATGGTGGGTGGTTATCACCTTCCATGATGAAAAGTGATGGGTTTACGAACAAAGGTCACGAAGAAGGGGATAGACTAAAGAAAGCTAAGAATGAGAAAAATTTACTTGATAGGAATCAGCAAAGGAAACCTAAACGAGGTGGACTACTAACTAGCTATTCTATTCCCCAATGCGCCAAAAACTTGATAACGCTACACGCGTCGTCGGGGTCAAAGGAACTTCCTTTTCGTCGAGCAAGTTTTTCAACACCCTAAGCGGTGAACCTAATCGTTGTAGTGTAGTATTAGGGTAAGCCACGGGTATTGATATCGTTCTCTAAGGGAATAGGAATGCCGGTGAGAAGTTACTACGCTAAGGTTGGGTTGAGGAAGATTATTTTTTTATCATTTTACATTTTTTAAGGAAAGGAAAGGTACGAATCTCGGGGTTTGAATTTGGGGGGTTGGTATTTCTACCAATTACTCTACTTATCTAATTATCTAATCTAAGGTGTATGTAGTCTATGTCTAATTAATGTGTGCTCGTATGATAGTTTAAAGATGTGTTTACTTAGGTTTTACTACTCCTTAATTATCTCCTATTGGTGGTTGAATTGTCACGTCCTTATTCCTAGTTGCGTTGTGTGTCTAAGGTTGTAGGGTATGCGTTTCTCCCAACTCTTTGAACTTACCAAATGGTCTCGTCTACAAAACCCACTAGGATAATAAACTCTTACTCTAAGGCACTCTTTGGATGGTTTAGCTTACAACTACTCAAGGAATCATATTCTAAGGTTCACAAAGATTTAATCAAGCATTAAGTACACAACGAATGACCTATCGCATTACTAGATCATTAATCAACTAAGATAAGAGACAACCAATCAATATTCAATAATTAAGTTTCATATTCCCTAGCAAACACACAAGTAAATTAGCTGGACATGGAAAACATGCAAGCATACACACAAATAATCAAAGACATGATTGTATTAATGAAGTAAAACACTTATCTTGGTGTAAGATAGGGTTTGGAACCCTAAAATCTTGTACAAGATGACCTTGGTTCATTTAGGTTTTACTCCAAAAGACTACACACTAAATCTTGAAAAATTCGGATTCTATATATAATATTACATATGCGACGGCGTCACCTTATGTTTTGTGACGCCGTCGTGTCGCCGTCATTAGGGTTTCGTCTTGGCCACGTTAGACTTGCGACGGTCACCTTATGCTTGTGACGCCGTCCTCTTTAGCTTCTAACGCCGTCGGATTACATCTAGGCCGCTTGAGTTGCGACGGCCTACTCTTTTATAACTTGACGTCGTCACTTGAAAATGGAAGTTTTGGCTTACGTCTCGTCACAAAGATCCTCCGACGCGCCGCAATTAACACCGACGCCGTCACCTTATGTTTTCGGCAGACTTTGAGTGTCTCGATTACGACTTTGGCCATTTTCTTCAGATAATCGCGCCTTTTCGTCCAAATAAGTGCCATTCCAGCATTTTGCCTTCAAGAGACCTAAAAGTGAAAATGAGCGATATTAAGCAATAACGGATACAAAAGTGATCAAATAAGGGCTTAAATGACCCCTCAAAAGGTACCTTTTAAACCTTATCAAATATCCCTACACTTGGTATTTGCTTGTCCTCAAGAAAATGTGCTTTTAGCCAATTAATTTATAAGTTGGGGTCATGAAGCATTCGTTCAAAACGGTCCACAACACATATAAGCCCGCAAAAGTCATAACTAGCACGGAAATCACATACTAGCACCTCACATGGGGTGTTTGGATACTCACATCTCTCTCGGTGTATATGAAATATAACAAATTGGAAATGGAAGATAAACACTCATTAACCGGTCCTAGTACATAGATTACCATAGGCTTGAGAATAGATCAAACCTCCATCGCTTTGGCGAAGCACCTAGGAAAGACTATCAAAGAGGTCTTTAAAGGGTTGTAATGTTAGGCTTACGGTAGGGAAACAAAGGGTTTGGTGGGATAGGCTATATAGTGGTGGTAGGTCAAAATCTCTTATGTTACAAGCATACGAAGAATAGCGTTGCTAAGCCAAGACTCGACACTCTAAACTCTAGCTAACTGAAATAAACAAACATAAATTTAAAGGATAGATGTAGGATGGTAGCCCGTACGTTTTTTTTTTTTCTATTTTTTTCGATTTTTTTTCCCATACACTTTTACTCTACCATCCTCTACGGTAACATCAAAATGATAGGGATTTATAGGCACATCCCTACACTTGAGTTTTTATTACTCTAACACTAATTTGACCCGAATTGAAAAGATCAAAACACTTGGGGTACATTATTATGCAAACAAAGGGAATTTGAGTTTAACGTTCCCTTCCCGTCATTTCATAAACTTTAACTTTTCCCATGAATCCCAATCGTCCCAAAACTGTATACAAAGGATATGACTCGACTTAACAACTCATGCAAGCAACCGGATAATTGAACTAAGGATTTAGGGTGATAACAATAATGCACTAAAAGTGAGTGCATACGAGGGTAAAGCTAAAGCGATTTGGGTGTATATTTGGGGTGGGGTGTAAACAATGCTCTTCATTGATATTCGGAAAAACTGAAACATCACGAGAACCGCGAAAAGGATAGGCTCGAGGGTTAACTAGGGTATCGTGTACTAAAGATGAGTACAACGCAAAGGTGTGGGGAATTACTCAACCGATGTGGAAGAAGTAATTATATTACGGGTATCAAACAAGGGTTATCCTAATGCCTCTTATCATTTAGTTATTCCTAACTACACAAGTGTAGTCTTACTTGCGATCTCGGAATGCATCACAAAACAAGCATCGAGTTATCGACAAAAGCGATGCGATTTTCTAGAAAAATTATGGAAAATTTACATCTTTGGAATCTGGAAAAATTTCTGCAAAACATCCATTATGACTCGATACAAGCATTTGACTCGAACAAACACACATATATATCTTTTAGTGAATTGTTACTCTTATGTTTACGTTTCTTTTGAAAACGTGTGTAATCCTCCCTACACTTATCCCTTATGTAAAATACCTTTATATGCAATTAAGACGAGGTTAAAAACAAAATAAAGCATTTTTACAAATTTAAACATGAGAATAAACAATCAATAAAAGACATATGACACTAACAAGCAAACAATTAAGCATGGGTTGCCTCCCATGAAGCGCTTTTCTTTATTTAAGAGTCTTGTAGCTAGACTCGTAGTCGTGTTCCTACGTTACTTCATTACCGCCACCTTGACGGTCTCTAATGGGGGATTCCATGTTGTAGAAGTGCCCTATGATGCACCTCTCTAAGAGTTCGTCCTCTCCCCACTTGGTCCTATATTTCGGTCCTAAGTTCAAGCAATCCTTATAGAATCCGAAAATCTTAGCCATAACATAATCTACTCCTTTTTCCTTATCCTCATCATTCCTATAATAGACCGACAGTTTAAGTTCTTTTTCATCATTATAGAGTGATGAAAACTTCTCAATCTTAAACGGCATTTGGTAAGCTATGTCATCGGTCTCATCCTTGAATCGCACTACTCCTAACGAGGGATCATAGGTCATCCCGGTGCTTTCTATGAAAGGTTTTCCTAGGATAACATGGGACAAGCTAGGGTCTATGGTCGTGCTAATATCATCCACAATTATGAAGTCCGTGAAAGCGTGAAACTACCTACATAAGCGGGCAATCCCTTAACTCTACCAAGAAAATTGCACTTAACCCTAGGATTATCGGGGTCTTGCCTAGTTGGAATAGGCTTCTTCATTACCCAATTGTAGTAGGTGCTAGTCATTATGTTGATTGGGGATTTGCGATCAATGTAGGCCTTTGCCACAAAAGGTGTCCTATGAAACATGGTATGTTAAGATTCCAAGGGTTCCCAAACTTGATTCGAGGGCTTTTCCTAACATACATGTGACGGAGGTCACGCACTAAGTGAGGTGGCGAGATAGTTCTTCTTCCATAGGAAACTTATTGAAATAGTCATTGTCTACTTCATCTACTTCCTTGGTTGTTTCATTATTCTCAAGTGTATGGTCCTCTTCGTCATTTGTTCCATTAGGTTTAACTAAGGCGATGGTATTGACGAATTGAACGTGCTTAGCTAGCTTACTTGGGTCCTTAATCTCTACACGGAAGGCTCGGGAGTTGAGATAGCATTAACCTTCCTATCACTATTGGTTATGGCTTTCAAAAGGTTGTCTATCTTCCTATCCATTTCGGCTTGTTGTTGGTTAAAAGCGGTCCGAGAGCTTAGCTATTTGGGATTCTTGGGATGCAACAAGGTTTTGCAACATCCCTTCGATGTTTTGTTGGTTAGGACCGTTAGATGGGGCCATGAAAATCATTGAAGTGAATTCCTTGGTTTGTCCCCATGAGAAGTCGCTTGCCTTTCCATGCCTCTCGGGTTTCATTGAAATTCCTAGGTCCGGTATTGTAGGAATCTTCCTCCCGTTCCATTAATCGCGAGGATGCGTAGTCAACGGAAGCATGTTCGGGGATCGAGTGCTAGTCTTGCGTGTTATGAGGATCACAAACGGCTCACACGAGGAAGAAACTTTGTTCACATGGTGTGAAGACTTAGGATTTTCGTAGGAACTCATTAGGAATTTCACTTGATCTTCAAGTTCAATCATCCTACGATCGGAAGGTTGTGAGTCGATGGGAGGCAAGGAGATTGCCTTAACGGTTTTGGGAAGTTCACGGGGTCATCCCAACTTTCGTTGTCATAGAGGCGAGGTCTCTATTATACCCCATGATTCTTCCGCGGTGAGATCACTAAGTTTTCCACCGCCGCTTGGTCAATGGATCGCTTGGTGGGAAGTTGACATGATCATAAAGAGTTGGACTTGGAGCCAAAGATCAATGCCGTGATGAGGACTTTATGAAGTAAGTCCTTGAATCGAATCCATGCATCGAGAGAGATTCACCTTGACGTTGTTGGAACATCAAGATGTCATTCCTAAGCTTAGTGGTTCTCCCGGTGGGAAAAATTGAGCAAGGAAGCGAGAGGTAAGATCATCCTAACTTGAGATGGAGCCGGCGAGAAGTCGCTCAAGCCAATTACTAGCTTGGTCCGTAGAGAGAATTGGAAGAGACGCAGCGTGGTCTCCCGAGTAGTAGCATCAAGGTCGATGGAATCGACAATTTTGAGAAATCCTCGGATCTCGATTTGGATCTTTGGAGCGAAGTCCGTGGAATGCACATCCGTTTACACCAACCGAATGGTGTCGGATCGCAGGCCGTAGTTTGGGCTTGGTCGGGAAGCTCAATGGTGTTCCTATAGCCTAAGTGGCTTGGTCTCGAGTATTCACCAAAGTACGGGCTCTTGGCGGGTCAATTGGTGGTGGGTTGATGAATGGTGGGTGGTTATCACCTTCCATGATGAAAAGTGATGGGATTACGAACAAAGGTCACGAAGAAGGGGATAGACTAAGAGAAAGCTAAGAATGAGAAAAATTTACTTGATAGGAATCAAGCAAAGGAAACCTAAACCGGTGGACTACTAACTAGCTATTCATTCCCGGCAATGCGCCAAAAACTTGATAACACTACACGCGTCGTTCGGGGTCAAAGGAACTTCCTTTTCGTCGAGCAAGTTTTTCAACACCCCAGGCGATGAACCTAATCGTTGTAGTGTAGTATTAGGGTAAGCCACGGGTATTGATATAGTTCTCTAAGGGAATAGGATTGCTAGTGAGAAGTTACTACGCTAAGGTTGGGGTTGAGGAAGATTATTTTTTTTATCTTTTTACATTTTTTAAGGAAAGGAAAGGTACGAATCTCGGGGTTTGAATTTGGGGGGTTGGTATTTCTACCAATTACTCTACTTATCTAATTATCTAATCTAAGGTGTATGTAGTCTATGTCTAATTAATGTGTGCTCGTATGATAGTTTAAAGATGTGTTACTTAGGTTTTACTACTCCTTAATTATCTCCTATTGGTGGTTGAATTGTCACGTCCTTATTCCTAGTTGCGTTGTGTGTCTAAGGTTGTTGGGTATGCGTTTCTCCTTAACTCTTTGAACTTACCAAAGGGTCTCGTCTACAAAACCCACTAGGGATAATAAACTCTTACTCTAAGGCACTCTTTGGATGGTTTAGCTTACAACTACTCAAGGAATCATATTCTAAGGTTCACAAAGTTTTAATCAAGCATTAAGTACACAACGAATGACCTATCTCATTACTAGATCATTAATCAACTAAGATAAGAGACAATCAATCAATATTCAATAATTAAGTTTCATATTCCCTAAGCAAACACACAAGTAAATTAGCCGGACATGGAAAACATGCAAGCATACACACAAATAATCAAAGACATAATTGTATTAATGAAGTAAAACACTTATCTTGGTGTAAGATAGGGTTTGGAACCCTAAAATCTTGTACAAGACTGACCTTGGTTCGGTTTAGGTTTTACTCCAAAAGACTACACACTAAATCTTGAAAAATTCGGATTCTATATATAATATTACATATGCGTGCGCCACCTTATGTTTTGTGCCGTCGTCGTCATCGCCATTAGGGTTTCATCTTGGCCACGTTAGACTTTGACGGCAATCACCTTATGCTTGTGACGCCGTCCTCTTTAGCTTCCGACGCCGTCTGGATTACATCTAGGCCGCCGTCGAGTTGCGATGGCCTACTATTTTATAACTTGAGCGTCGTCACTTGAAAATGGGAGTTTTGGCTTCGTCCGTCACAAAGATCCTCCGAGCGCGTCGCAATTAACACCGACGCCGTCACCTTATGTTTCAGTGACTTTGAGTGTCTCGATTCGACTTTGGCCATTTTCTTCGTTATAATCGCCTTTTCGTCCAAATAAGTGCCATTCCAGATTTTGCCTTCAAGAGACCTAAAAGTGAAAAGGAACGATATTAAGCAATAACAGATACAAAAGTGATCAAATAAGGGCTTAAATGACCCTCAAAAGGTACCTTTTAAAACCTTATCATATAACATTCTTTAAGTTGAGCAATGCATGCTGCATTATCTTCATGCAAAAATGTTAGTGACTCATTCTCTGAAGAAATACCACATGATCCACGTATGTGTTGTATCACACTTCTTATCCAAATACATTCTCGACTTGGTTCATGGATCGTTAGAATTTCTGCATAGTTGGATGAAGTCGCTGAGATCGTCTGTTTAACTGAACGCCATGAAATTGCGGTTCCTCCACTTGTAAATACATATACAGTTTAAGATCGACCATTGTGAGGGTCAGACATATATTCCGCATCTACAAAACCAACTAATCTTGTATTTGATGGGTTAGTGAAAAATAAACCCATATCCTTTGTACCTTGAAGATATCGAAATATCTATTTTATCCCATTCCAGTGCCTCTTCATGGGGCATGAGCTATATCTTGCTAATAAGTTTGTAGCAAATACTATATCCGGTCGTGTATGACCAGCAAGATACATTAAAGCTCCAATAGCACTTAAGTATGGAACTTCAGGACCAAGAATTTTCTCATCAGCTTCTTGAGGTCGAAATGGGTCCTTTTTAACATCAAGTGTCCTAACGACCATTGCAGTGCTTAGTGAATGTGACTTTTCCATATAGATCTTTTCAACACCTTTTCATTATATGCTTCTTGATGAACAAGAATTCCATCCTTAATATGCTCAATCTGTAATCCAAGACAAAATCTTGTCTTTCCAAGATCTTTCATTTCGAACTCTCTCTTTAAGCACTCAATAGCCTTAGGAAGATCACCATGAGTTCCTATTATATTCAGATCATCAGCATACACTGCGATTATTACATATTCAGATCCGGATCTTCTAACAAAAATGCATGGGCAAATAGAATCATTCTTATAGCCTTCTTTTGACAAATATTCACTAAGACGATTATACCACATTCGTCCCGACTGTTTCAGCCCATATAAAGATTATTCAGCTTGATCAAGTATTATTCTTGAAAACTTCATTATATGATTTAAGTATTTTAAATCACTAGACATGTTTCATGCATTTTATATCCCTTATGGAATCTTAAATTCAAATGAGCTCTAATCATTTCCTTTTAGACGCATATAAATTATTTCCCACGTTGCCAGACTTATACAATATTAAAATACATTATTGGATCCACCACATGTGAACATGTATCGTCATTATCACTTCAAAATCTTTGCGAAAATATGTGTGCCATCACTTGTGCCTTATGCACAAGTTAATATCACTATCTCACAAAGTTAGATGCATATCCAATAAGTTTTACACATTTATGTATACTGACTTTAAGTCCCAATCACATGTCTCATCACACGAGACTTCAATCCTTCATTATTTACTCGCGTCATTAAATTTGGCCATTCATTAATCCAAGATCCTCACATCCATTTTAGCGCTATATTATTTACTTGCATAATAATTCATATTTAATAGTACTATCGATGTCGATTTATTTTTTTTTTTCGATTGCACACTTTACTAGACATTATATTCTATCATTTGTTGAGATCTCAAAGTTTTTCACATACCTGGGGTTTTCAATAACCTTCATGTCTAGTTTCTCTTTAAGTGACTATAATGGGGTCTTTATTACTTCGATTCGACCATCTTGATTTTATTGCTATTTTAACTCTTCATTCGAGGACTTTTATTTGGAATCGATTAGTCTATCACGTTGCATACGTGTCATATACTTACTATCAATCATTAGTTTTAATGTTGGGACACAGATTTTAATTGGAGCATTAGCAGCGTATGTATGATCTTGTCACTTTATTTAGGTCACAAAACTTGTCTGGCAACCATTAGATCTGGAATGTAAATTGTCCCTTGAACTTTAAGTTCATTTTCATTAGTGTGAGGATCAACATTTTTATATCATAATTCATTCCGTATTTCTCGCTGCTTATTCTCTCCCCCTAAATGAATTATCAATTTCAACATCTTATTTTGCACAATTACAAAATATCACGTGGGAATATGGTTTGTGACCAAAAACCATTCTACTAGGGAGGATTCATTATAGATTAATGGCAAGATACGAATTCATATGTTATAATATGCCCCATAAATTAAATATTTGGCTTTGCAATCAACTTAAGATGTTTTATAAACGTTTCAACAAAAGCAATTCGCAACATGGGCTACTTTTATGTTCAACACTTATTCCAATAAACGCCCAATACTAGAAAGTGCTCACCACCATTTTCAATAAATTTAATTTGGAAATCTATGCTCCCATCATAGAAACTTATTGTTCTTCTATATATATACACCAAAGGCACCCAATAGTCATTTACAAAACAACTCTCTTTAACAAAAGAAATTTAAAATACCTATAATGAACATGTATGATGCACAATTAGTCTGTCACCAGGAAGTTTGACGTTGAGGAGCGCGAGCTGACCGGCCTTGATGGAGAAAATGTATAAGGTTTTGGAGGAATTTCCAGTGACTCTACTTCTCCTTCCAGCATTTCCAAAACCCTTGTGATTGTCGGGCGGTTTAAGGGATTAGTCTGGATGCACCACAACCCCACAATACTCATCTTCCTTACCATATTATTTTCTTCATTGCTCACAATCCCTTGCACTCCAAGTTGTTCTTCATTTAATTCAATCCTTTTGTATATCCAATTAGGAAAGTATATTTCACTTGAATGATCAACTTGATCAACCTCTATATTTTTCTGCCCTGAAAACATCTCAAGAATCATCATTCCATAACTATACACATCTGATTTATTGGATACCTGTCCAAAATTTCTAGAGAATAGTTCAGGAGCAATATACCCTGGTGTTCCTCTCATATGAGACACGGATATCATGCTTCTTTTCTCAGGGAATAACTTAGCCAACCCAAAGTCAGATATCTTAGGACAAAAATCTTGATCCAACAGAATATTGTGAGGCTTTATATCAAAATGCAAGATGCGTGTGTTACAACCACTATGCAAGTACTCTAATCCCCGAGCAATCCCAATAGCTATTTTGTGTAACTTTTCCCACCCAAGCTGACTATTACTTGAGGATTCCCGACCATATATGAACTTTTCAAGGGATCCATTGGGCATAAATTCATAGATCAAAGCTCTTTGACGACCCTGCAAACAAAATCCCACAAGACTCACAATATTAACATGGCAAGTCCTGCCAACACTCGCAACTTCATTTACAAAATCTTTCCCATCACCTTTAAGTTGACTTAGAACCTTCACTGCCACAAGGTTTCCATTGCTTAGCTCTCCTCTATACACAGCACCGAAGCCACCTTGTCCTAGTTTGACTTTGAAGGTGTTGGTCATCTTCTTGATTTGTGAATAAGAGTACCTTTTGGTGCCATGAATGCTTGATTCTTTAGAAAAGTTTCCACATTGGCGTTGTACTCTGCCTTTTTCTCCATCCAAATTTCCATTTTAAGCATAAGATTATAGAGATTAATATTATCACAACACCTCCACCGAGAGCTGCAACATTCAACAGATGTAGTTCATTATATAAAGTGAAATAGTGGGTTTAAGGCAACAAAAAGTGATGCTGATTATAAATAAATTACCTAACAGAAGTTTCACCCATGGTAAATTTCTTGCTGCTACAAAATGGGAATTATTTAAATACCACGTTAGAAATGTTTTTTTTGTTCTTCAACTATAGAAAAATATAAATAGCGTATAATCTGGCCTAGGAAGGTTTTTTTAGTTAGACTAAGGGGTGACAACAAGAGCTGAAAAAGATCATAGTAATCAAAACATATATATAATCAAAATGATAAGTTACTATGTGATGACTCATTCCCTAAAATCTACTATAATATAGTCAAGAAGTAAATACCCTTTTTGGCGTCTAAACACTGATAATTTCCATCTTGTAAATGACAGTGGCTGCCCTTTTTATGACACCGAGGACAGAACTTAAATGAAATAGAGAAGTAAGAAAAGAGAAGAGTAAATATATTGGTCTGATCAAGTCCTTGATTGTCTTGCCATTGCTGCTTCACCGGCAGCTGTATTACCTGACAAGAATGTGGGATATCACTTGGAATTGTTGCATTGTTAAACATATACTGGTAGTAGAAATTGTAACCATCGCATCTGTTGTGGCTATTGTATTTAGGTTGGTCAAAATAAGTGACATTTTTTGCACATTTGAAGAGAGTGATGAATGGAGATATTGCAATGGAATATCGGAGAGGCTCTGGAGAAGTGAAATTATCCATAAGCGCGCCACAGCTTTCATTTTTCACAAGTTCTTCAAATGTATTATTATAGATATTGAGGGAAGATTCATAATCAACCTTGCCAATCGTATATGACTGGTTTCCAAGTTGAATTTCCGAATTATTCGAATGACAGTTGACTTTGATCAACCCACATCGTGTGTCAGTGCCATTGTAATATGGGTACTTGAATGGAACCAAATTTGGACAGCTGAAACTTTCTGGGCAGGTGGGTATGGATGAATGAATGAGAGGTAGACAAGAGAGAACAACGAAAGAGAAAACGAAGATGATTATCATCTCAAATTCCAACAGAACAGGTTAGAGAATAACCTATCTTTATTGCATGTGTTCTTGAGACTTCTTTTTAACATTATATCAATGAGTGCATATATTAACCTCCTATGACAGAAAGTCTTTGGTACAGTTGGGCTAAAAGATGGGACCTTATGAATTAAGGAGTATTATATGCGACCAACATTTAACAGGATTCACATTCATAAACTCAACTTGCCCCATCACTTGTATAGTTTTTTTTCCACATTGGCTAACACCATCAAGACTTTTAAGTAAGTCCACTCTTCTCCTCCATTCATCCTTAACCCATTTTAAACGCCAAAATGACACCGATTCAAAGTTCCATGTGTCCCATTATTATCCCCCCATTCAATACACCTTAAAGTCCAACCACTAGCCGTTGACTTAAAAAATAATGCATAACAATTAAAGTCTTCTAAAGAAGTTGACAAACTCCTGTATGCGAAACACAACTTTTTTATGTATTTTTTATTTTTATATCAAATTATCATTATTGGAGTAATTAAAACTTGGTTGTTGACTCCTCCTGGTCCTTCCCCATAATTAATTTAGTATCATCCTTTTTCCTAGCCTTCCTTTGGAATGAAAAAACTACCGTTCAGAAGACACATTGAATCAAATACATCTGCTTCTGCGAAAGGAAGATCTGTTTAAAATTGACTGGTTCTTGAAGGCCAATACTACTAGAAATGATAGGATAGTTAACATGAAGGCCAATACTGCTAGAAATGGTTAGCACCACACTAGTTAATAAAACTGATCTGCTATTATAAACATGTATGATTAGGGATGAGATCAGCTCACAAATTATTGCCAGTTGTGGATCGTGTCATGACAGGTCTCACCTGTCCGTTGTGAGTTATTTTCTGGAAAGGCAAAAACTCACCCATCCACAGTATAATTTATTTATTATATACAACACATGTCTTAACTGAGGCTTGAACCTACAACGTATAGGTTAAAGTAATACTGCTAGTCTAAAGCCTTTTTGGCCAGTTGAAAATGTCCCTCTAAGAAACAAAGACTCGTCGGATTAGCAACTAGATATCTTGACAGATGATGACGTGTATTTTTCTTTATTCTTACTCTGCATTAAAAAAAATGATCGCAAGCAAAACACACCAGGTAAAACATTCATACATATATACTTTTGTATGCATTTATATATTTAAATAATTATTAGGATTGAAGAGGTTTATCACCTAGGATCACCTAGGATCATTATCAGATTTCTGCCTGGTTTTCCCGAAGCAACTCCCAACAACAAAAGCTTAATTGTAAACAGGTCAGTAAAACAATTTGGGGATTAAGGAAAAAAGGAAGCAAAAAAATAAGCTGTAATTAAGTACCATTGTTGGCATTTAAACACTGAAAAAGTCCCGTGTTAGTATGACACTGACCACCTTTTTTGATACACCAAGTACACGAAGGTGACAACTGAAGTGAAATATAGGCATTAGAAGAAAGAATAGTGAATATTTTGGTTTCATCAAGTTTTTTATGGTCATGTGGCTGTCGCACTAACAGCGGAAGTTGTATTACTGGACATGTATGTGGAAGATTGCTTGGCATTGTTGTATTGCTGACCGAATACTTGTAGTAGAAATTGTAATCATTGCATCGGCTATGTTGCAGTAATTACGCTGACAAAAATATAAGCATCCATTTGTTCTGCATAAGTGAGATTGTTTGCACATTTGAAAAGAGTGATGAACGGATCTACTGGAAATGAAATCAAAAGAGGGCCTGGAGATGTGAAATTGTTCATAAGTGCCTCTCACCTTTCATATTTCACAAGGTTTTCAAATGTTCTGTTAAGGATCACAACCGAAGATTGAGAATCGAACTTGCCAAAAGTCTCATATGTGTGCGCTCCAAATTGAATTTCTCCACCTTTACTGGTACAGACTGTCAAGGGCGGAGCCAGAAAGTTTTTGTCGAGGGGGCAAAATATGATAATTTTTAGAAACCACACTAAAAATTGGTTCGTTAGGGGGGCAAATTACAAAAATAACCGAATTTTTTTGAAAATTTACTCTATATTCTTTTTCGCCGGGGGGTCACATGACCCCCCGACCCCCCTTTATCTCTGCCTCTGGGTACAGTTGACCTTGATCAACCCACATCGTGTGTCACTGACACTGTAAAATGGGTACTTGAATGGGACCATATTTGGACAACGGAAACTTTCCGGGCAGATAGGCATAGAATTGAAATGTTGCTTGTCTCAAGCAGAGAGAAGGAGCTGTAGACAAGAGAGAATAAAGGACGCAAAAAAGAAGGCGATTAACATCTTATAAATCTAAGAGAAAAGTCCAAGATACATCCATGTGGTTTGTGGTTTGTCTCGTGTCTCGCTTTACATCATTTTATTTTATTTTTGGCATAAAATCATCCCTCCGTTAGTAAAGTTGGCCACCATACATCCTCCGTTAATAAAGTTAGCCACCATACACCAATAAGGACTAACGATGCAAATTATTTTCCGTTATCTCCTAACGTAAGTTAAAATATTTGCATATTTGGTCCCGAGGACTAACGGTGCAATGTTTTTTTAAATTAACAAAAAAGGGCAAAGCAAGAATCGAATCAGGCAGGGACCCACCCACTGGACTATGCGTCTAATGGTGTTATTATTCCATTTCATATCTCTTTTAACTCTTTTTTTCTTCCGACTTTTTGTATATTAACCCGTTTAAATTTCGTCCGGCCTTTTCATGGTGGAATAATACCACCACCCACCAACCGCCACCACCACCCACCCACCACCACCACAACCACCAGAACTACCACCCACCGCCACCACCCACCACCACAACTACCACCACCTCCACCACCCACCACCACCCGCAGCCACCGCAACCACCACCGCCATCAGCGGGTGGCGGTGGTAGCAAAGGGTTGGTGGGGGCGATGGCGGCGACAGTGGTGGCGGTGGGTGGTGGGTGGAGGTGGAGGTGGTGGTTGTAGTGGCTAGTGGTTGTGGTGGGTGGCGGCGGTGGAGGTGGGCGGTGGGTGGTGGTGGGTGGTGGTGGTGGTTGTGGTGGGTGGCGGCGGTGGAGGTGGGTGGTGGTCGTCGTGGTTGGTTGTGGCGGTGGTGGGTGGTGATGGTGGTGGTGGTGGTGGCATTGGGTGGTGATGGGTGGAGGTGGTGGTGGTGGTGGCTGTGGTGAGTAGTCCAACGGATCGGCCCGCCAAGAATGTGGCGGTCCCATCATGAAAGTAGTGTAAACTTAAAGCGAAATCTAAAAGCGAAAAAAGAGGGTTAAATGAGATATGAAATGGAATAACAACACCACTGGACGCGTAGTTCAGTCGGAGGGTCGCTGTTTGGCGAGTCCACAGATCCGGGTTCGGGTCGATTCTTATTTTGCCCTTTTTTGTTTATTTAAAAAAATATTGCACCGTTAGTCCCTTATAAAAACATACCACCGTTAGTCTTCGGGACCAACGATGCAAATATTTTAACTTCCGTTAAAAGATAATGGAGAAATAATTTGCATTGTTAGTCCTTATTGTTGTATGGTGGCTAACTTTATTAACGGAGAGATATTGACCAACTTTACTAACGAAGTTACAAAGGAATGGTTTTATGCCAAACAAAAGTAAAAAGATGTAAAACGAGACACGTGACAAACCAAAAGAATATATTTTATACTTTTTTTTGTAAATCTAAAAGGTTAGACACTCATATAATAGGAGTATCTAATATATCTATCACCTGTACGTGTTAATGAGACTCCGTTATCACATCATATACATGAATCTGCATTTACATTTTCCACCCCTATGGTTTTTTGAGGATAAGTCTTTTGGGCTAACCCTGACACGCTTTCACATTTTACTCAACATGAGCCCATCTTCTATGCCAAAAAACATTAAAAAAAAATTCTATTAGTTGTGCAACTTTTTTCCACATTGACCAATATATTATCAAAACTTTTGACCAACCCGCTCATCTCCTGCATTCATCTATAACTAACCCCTTTCAAACACCAAAATGACACACTTGGAAACTTTCGTGTGGCTCATATCTATCCCCCCACCGCACTTCTTAACTTAGCATAAGTAAAAATAAAGACATCTCTTAGTTTCCAAATAACACATCACACTAGAATAAAGTATGGATATTACAGCATACGCACGATACTATAAATTTTGCTACAACATGAGTATAGATAGTTAAAGATCATGTGAAGTTGTTTGGTACCCAGACTAGACTGGTTCTGAACTCGGTCAAAATTAATAATGGATATAGCGATGTATCTACTGAACCACACATCATTTTTTCGATGTCACCAGGCTAACATTCTTCATCTAAATGAAACGAGAATTTAAGCTAATGAATTTGCTGATGCCTTTCAAAAAAGTGAAGTGTAAATTTAGGCAACAGTCAAAGACTCAAAGCTGCTCATTAGCAGTAGACAATGATAATGAATCTATATTTACATCACATTTTCCCTCATCAAGAAACTTTCAGATTTAGTGCACAAAAAACAATGAAAAATGTGAACATAGACCCGCGTTATACCTAAATCTGCATAATGTTTCTATTTACTGGTCGGATTATTCATTGGCAATCCATCTCCATTGCAGCTTATTGTAGTTGATACAATAGTATCACTTTGCCATTCGCTGTTGACAGAGACCGGTGAAGGCGGAAAGTCTTTCAACAAAAGCACCATATCATTGTTTTCAGATAGAAATGGTGCTTTATCTCCTATTCTGTCATGATCATCTATTCTTCCTTCCCTTTGAATATTCCTCAACACATCTAACACTTCGCTCATCGTAGGCCTCATTTCAGAATGATACTGTAAACATCTAAAGGCCAACTCTGCTACTGATGTCATCTTTGCCATCATTTCACCTTTCGAAACAGATACTAAAACCTGATCAATTAATTGATCAAGTTCACAGTTTTGGATTCTGTTCAGAGCAAGGTTAGCCAGACTTATCTCATCTTGATACCTATTTAAATCGAAAGCTGTCATGGATGATATCAGTTCTACCAGGACCACTCCAAAGCTGTAAACATCACTCTTATCTGTTAACTGATAACGTTGGTGATATTGAGGGTCCACGTAACCTGGGGTTCCCTGTGGAGCTGATGACACATGATTAGCGTTATTCGGCATGAGCCTTGATAGACCAAAATCTGCTACCTTGACACAAAAATTTTGATCAAGAAGAATATTACTAGTCTTTACGTCTCTATGTATGATTTCATTGGCATGAAGATACACTAGTGCACTGGCGGTCTCTATGGCAATGTTCATCCGTATTGGCCATGTTAATAAGCTTTCATTTGCTCTTTGGCCGTGGAGGTGATCATAAACAGTGCCATTAGGAATGTACTCATAAACAAGGAGAAGTTCACGGCTTATCCGAGAAGTACAACCATAGAGCACAACAAGGTTTGGGTGCCTTAATTTGGTGAGGATTTCAACCTCATTAATAAACTTTTGAACTCTATTGTAGTTGTGGTCATAAAGTCTTTTAACTGCAACTTCCCGCCCGTCTTGTAGTTTACCTTTATAAGAAAAAATAGGTATCAATAAGTTAAGTGAAAAAAAGGAAATTTGTTAGCAAGTGATGAGAGAAATGCACTTCAATCTGGGAGAAGGTGGAATGGTAGGATGACAAGATAAGATGCTATTAATAAAAATAGAACGACGATTAAATGGTGGGTGTGTGATAGTTATTTGGGACCTCAACACTATAACATTGTTATAAGTATGTGGAATTCTTACCATAGTAAACAGTTCCAAAACCTCCACCACCAAGTTCTTGAGAAGGGTCAAAAGTTTTGGTGGCATCTTCAAGCTCAGCATAAGAGAAAACTGAGACGCTAAAGAAGATACTTCCGTCTTCAAGGCATTGAGATTCGTCCTTTGATGACAAATACCAAAAAGGGCTATTCTTATTCACACGCCGGATTATGAAGATGATTGGACAGAGCATAAGGATGATGACAAATCCAGCCAGAACTAGAAAAAGAAATTTAAGATACCTCAGGACAAGATTCCTACATGTATGCATTTATATATTTAGTAATCATGTGGTAGGATCGAATAGGTATATCACCTGTGATCATTATCAGATACCCGTCTAGTTTTCCTGCCGCAACCAAACAACAAAACATAAGTTATGTATAGGGCAGAAATGTAATTTGAGAATATGTTACCCATGAATACCTTTTTTGGGGTGAAGACACTGAAAATGTCCATTGTGAGTATCACACTGACCGCCTTTATTGTTACACACAGAACAGGAAGTTGACAACTGAATCGAAATAGAAAAGAAAGGAGAAATAAGAGAAAAGATGTTGGTTGTATCTATTTTAGAGTGATTCCATGCCACTATCACTGGCAGCTGTATTACTTCACATGCATGTGGGAGATCGCTTGGAACTGCTCTATTACTGACTGATAACTTATAGTAGAAATTGTGACCCTTGCAACTGTTGTAGCTCAAGTAATTAGGTTGGTGAAAATAAGCACCTGTATCATCAGTGTAGTTGAATTTCTTTCTGCATTTGAAGAGAGTGATGAATGGATCTATTGAAATGGAATACAAAAGAGGGCTTGGTGAAGTGAAATTATTCATAAGTGCTTCACAGCTATTATTGTTCACAAGTTTTTCGAATGTCTTGTTATGAATGGTGACGGAAGAAGCATAATCGGCCTTGGGAAGAATCACATATGAATGATTTCCAAGTTGAATTTCCTTCGTATGATTCGAAATACAGCTGACCTTGATCAACCCACATCCTTTGTTAGTGGCATTGTAAAAAGGGTAATTGAAAGAAGTCGTATTTGGACAACTGAAACTTTTTGGGCATGTTGACATAGCTGAGTGAAGGAGAGGTAGACAAGAGAGAATAACAAAGGTGAAAACGAAGTCGATATTCATTTTACAACATGTGTTCTTGAGACTCTTATCCCTTGATATGAATTACTGTAGTATGCAAATGTTCTTCCTCTGTGTTTTTGACAGGAACTCTTTGGTATGGCTTGGCTAAAAGATAGGGAACGGAATTCTTATGTGATTACCATTTAAGTAGCTTCACATTAAAAAATAATTTAGAAAGAAAAAAACTTGGCCCATCTTCTGTGAGTCCGTGACAAATAAACATACAAATTCCCATCACTATCGTAAATTAATTCGTAATTTTACCACATTGACTAACACCATGAAGACTTTTTGACTTGCACAATCTTCTCCTCCAATCATCCTTAACCCATTTCACACGTCATATTTGTCCCATCCATAGACCATAGAGCAAGTCGCAACTTAACTAGCATAATCCAAAATCATGAACAGGACATCTATGGACTTTAGGGGCACCTCCAATAGATTAAACCTTTCATAGTTTAATACATCAAGTCACATAAGCATTCAACTATTGCATACAAACCTCCACAACCCATCAAATTTTTTAAGTTTAACACAGGCCACGTAAATAGAAAAATAATAAGCATGAACAAAATAAATTAAAAATAAATAAATAAAACAAAATAGGTCTAATTTGGCGTTCTTCATTATTGTTTGGAGTGTTTTAAATAAATCTAATGCTTTTATAAATTTAGGCCCACCACTATCGTATATTCAAAGTTCAAGCTGAAAAGACGCGTCTTTAAACGATTGCTTATGTGACTACTTTCTACAATGCATTAGACACTTCCAGATGAGAAGAAAGTTACATTATACGGTGCCAGCTCATTGCATTGGAGATGACCTAAAAAGTAAGTTCTACGATGTCCATTACGGTAGACCTTTTAGTAGGTTTACAGAATTGTCATTTCAAATAATATTATTAGTTTATAAGCTTTTTTATATTTTGAACTTATTGTTACTATAGATAAAGCTTTTAAAGATATGCTTCATAAAAATTAATGTCATTAAACAAAATCTTATTACAAGACAAAAAAATAAAAAATAAATTAGAAAATACGCAAATAGTCTTCAAAATCATATACTACCTTTTATATTTCACCTAAAATTGAAATGGTTGCTCTGATTCATATATTTATGGACCTCTTTAAATATATTTAGACATATTCATAAATCCTTATTACGAATAGCTTGTATCCCAAATAAATATGGGTTTTAATTATATTTACAGAGAGCATCAATAATATTTTTTTTTTGAAAGGCAAGATATTATTACGAGACCCCGAAAAGAAACAAAAAAAGAACAATACAAAATATGACATCCCACCTCAAACATAACATCAATAATAATAGTTCTTTATATATGTTTACAAGCTTGTCTAATCATCAATTTATAAACATTTTGTTATTATAAATTATGAAAAGCTAATGATTAACAATAAGGCATGCATTAAATTATGAAATAATGAGTAACAATAAAGCATGTATTAAAATATGAAGAGTTTCAAAAATATAAACCGTTTCATCAATGTACATAAAATAAAAATATCGCTACGGTTAAATAAATGAATAATTGTTTTTCATAAATTTCAAACCTTTTGATACACCTATTTTTGATACACCTATTAATAGGTATCAATATTAGTGGTTCAAGCCTATTAAATACACGCTCGAATCAAGTCCATTACCAAGGCCCATCAATACACACTTGACAGTGGTTTAGCTTAAATCCCCGGCCACGTAAGGCCCGATATAACTCATCGGGCCATACTGAGCACATAATACTACTGCCCCCACATCACTACTTATTAAGATGTACCATCGACATTGTATAGTGGGGCGCACGACAAGCACCACTTTCTATGAGCTGGATAGTCCACGTGTCCCTCCTTATATGCTCCTTGGATGACCAATACATGGCTCCCTAGCAGCCTTTGATCATCCCACAAAGGTTATCTCTAAAGCCTATTTGCCTCTCTATAAATAAAAGGAAACACATACAAGTTCACAAGTTTCACACACTTGGGCAAATATTACCTCAGAGCAGTAAAGTATGGTCTTTGTTTAAGTCTTTCCCGAGCTTCTTGATCCTTATCATTCTCATCAGGTCCTTACCATTCTACACGGGAAAGAAAACAACAAAACCATTTTCATCCCATCTCTTAAACAGATTTACATACTATACATAAGTATATCACCATCCGTAGCGAGATGATTTGAAATAACCGCAAGTTTCTTAACCAAACATGTTTGGTGAACAACTCCCTCAAACTTCAGACTTACCTAACCATCGCCTCGGACCTATCCGAGTGGACGACCCTCTTCACACAGACAAAGAGACTCACCAGTCATTTAGAGACCACACAAAAAAAATATTTAAAGGAAGCACATGTAGCAGTAGACCATGTCAACCTGCAGACGACACATTCCCAAAAAGAACCTACATGGTCTTGTGGGGTACATCATGTCCTCAGGCCATCTCTAAAACCACGAACATATCAAGTATTTAGAGTTCAGGGAGCCTTAGAGGGCGCTAGAGGGTGTCAAGGAAAGGAGCCGCAAAACATCCAGGTCAAGCCACACCACGCCAAGTTACCTGAAGCAACTCGTAAAACAAGAGGGTTGGCTAGTTCTCAGTTAAACACATTCCAACCTACTTACCCTTTTCCACATTAATTTTGTAGGTACCCAAATACTAACTTATTTCACTATACAACATAGATAGGATTTAGTAGAAAGATAAATAGAGAGAGATGAGAGGTGATTAGCGTTTTTAGAGAGAGGTGGTGGTGAAACTAGTATATTGCAGAACACATACTAACAAACTCTTCAAATGTCACACGCACCATACAAATGAGGGCATTTGTGTGGTCTTATCCATCAAACGCCCCATATTAGACCTTATGGGCTTGGGTTTTGGTTCGTGGACTTGGGCTAGGATATTTAGTAGACTAGGTTGACTTACTTAGTACCTATTAGCTTATCCAATTCCGTTAAGCCCAATACTAGACTATTATAGTATCTATCACAACGTACAAGGTTCCTAATGGTAGAATGACCATCACTTCTATGATCCTAAAATTTCTCCCTAAAGGGTGGTCATTCATAATTGATGCCTCTTAGTGTCTTGGTCTTGATACCACTTGTTAAATTAATCTTGAACCTTGTGTGATATACTAGGATAGTCTTGATTCTTTGTTCTTTCATGCTTTCTGATCTTCATTTTAGATTTCTTGTTCTTTCTTGCCTTTGATCAACATCTTCTTATGATTGTGGTTGTGTATTCCCCAACATACTCATACGTCATGAATGCTATATTTGAACCTTTTCTTGACATTTTGACTAGCTCTTGACTTTGATTTGACTATTTGTTTGAGCTTGTTGAGGATGAGACAATTATGAGTATGTGGAAGTGGAGATGTTGATGAACATGGTGTTGTTGCATCTGGAGCGGCTTATATCATCAATACCTGCACAATTAAAGTAGTCATGTTAGACCAATCGATCATCGTGGATATTGTATTAAAGAATCATTCCACTACGATTGTTTTCCTGATGAATGTCTTGATACCATTCACCTTGGTTGGTGAATCAGCGTCCTAATCCAAGTGTAGACCTAAGTCATTAGGAATCAATTCATGAAAGGAATTTCCTTGGTAGGTTTTCTAGTTGTTATATGTTTAGATATCGAGAACGTTTGCAGCATAATGTGCTAACACTTTTCATATCTTCACACTGGTCATTCTTGAATTGGATGCCACAAACATGAATACAACAATCCAGGTGAGTCGCTAAAGTACACCGAAGTATCACTCCACGAGTATATACCGTTTGAACCAAAGTAACCACCATGAACACTAAGCTTAATCCATAAAGAATTAACGAAGTGACCCATATTCAGTGATGTTTGATGTTAACACTGGCGGTTTTCCATTCAATCATCGAGGATCACAAGTGTGATTCCGCTATGAATGTTCTGGCACGATTACTAGGATCTAATAAGGATTCTTAAGTACTACTTGTGTTCTTATTGGTGAACAAGTGTAAATAGGCATGTCTCCTACGAGATTTTATTTATGAACCTCTTTTGGCTTTGGACTCAATAAAGTGCGCTTTGGTTTAGTGAGCGGAGGCTAGATGATGTGGATAATTGTAAACACAAGAAGTTTTACAATCCTCCCAGGCAGTGTACCTAACCGTTGTAGTGTAGTATAGGTAAGAGACGGGGGATTGATCGTTCTCTAGGAGAATAGCGTTGTGAAGGCTCGAAAGGTATGACAAATTAAGTCTAAAGATTGAGGCATGATTATTTTTGTATTTTTATATTTTTTTAGAAAACAAAGTAAAATTCTCGAGGTTTGAAAGGTTTTGTTTTATAACTATTAATTAACTAATTAACTAAATTAAACTAAATATGCGGAAAAGTAAATTGGTGAACTCGTATAATAAATAAATGTGTTTACTTTGAATCTTCCTACTTCCTAGTTATATCCTATTGATTAGTCGAATTGTCACGTCCTTGTTTTAATTAGCGTGTTGTATTCCTCAATATTAATAGTGAGGAGGTGCCAAGTGCCCTAACTCTATGAATATATAGGAATCGTTAAGAACCTTAATGTTAGCGACCGCAATTCTACCAAACATTGAGAATATATAGGACTCGTTAAGACTCTTAATGTTAGCGACCACAATTCACGCAATAAATACAACGAACAAACCAACTATTGCACTATAGTGGAGCGTTTAGTCACACGATCAATCTAATGATATACCTAATCTAATATCTAGCCAGTTTTCCAACTCCTAACGCGATAACAACTAATTAAACAAGAGAAGACAATCAATAATCAATAATTAGGTTTTATTCAATACTAAGCAAACACTAATAGATCTAGCCTAATATGTTAAAGAGAAGAGAAGATAAACAATTAATCACACAACACATAGACATATTGTAATGATTAGAAGATCAATAACTTATCTTCAATGAAAACATGGAGTTTAGAGGGCTAAAAACCCTTACAAAAGCTGTGGAAATCGTGCACCAAAAGGTCTCTCCAAAGTCTTACCAATACGTGTCACACATAATGAAAATCCTACGAAAAATATATATAGTATTACAACTGTGACGGCTTCACTTTACAAGTGTGACACCGTCAGATCATCGTCAATAAGGTTTCATAAACCGCACTAACTTAGTTGTGACGGCGTCAGCTTAAGGGATGTGACGCCGTCGCTCTTCACTTTTCTTGTCATGACGCCGTCAGCTCTAGACCGTCACCATCCTATGAAGCGTCACTTGTAAAATTTATAACTGGATCATCTTCGTGATTCTTCAAGTGACGGTGTCACACTGTATCTGTGACGCCGTCCCACCTCCTTTTCAGGGACATTTTCTTGACTTGGTCATTTTCTTCATTTTCTTGTCCAAATGAGCCAAAAACACTTCAATTTACAACATTTTCTTCCCAAGTACCTACAACTCAAATAGAAACGATCCAGGGCAATAAATTATCAAATATGTACGAGTTTAGAGGTTAAATGACCCCTAAAAATGCATGTTTTTACACCTCGTCACTGGAGCAGACTGCCACCTTTTCAATGTCAACACACCTCGAAATGAGAGGCCGATAGATTACGTGTTTAATCTCCGTGAGAAATGAAACAAAAATCTTTTGAGAGAGACTTGAGTGGCTAGGGATGGGTTGTGCATTGCATCATTGGTTCCATGATGTATGTATTCAATATCAGTATCATCTTTGTGATAACTGATAGCATATGTATTAACCCAGTTTCTGCCCTAAGTTTATAGAGGGTTCAATTCTTTTCACTCTTGCATTAACTTTTCTTTTTCATTCTTAAACCTTTTGAATGCATATCATGTCGTCGTGACTATTACCTTATTGTGACTGTTCCAGTAATAGCTCTTACATTGACAACATTATTCCTTTTACTCATTCACCTGCTTTTGACCTACGGACTTCTACTCTAACTAGTGGAATGTCCCTGGGCAGGTCCCTCCGACTCTGGCGGGACCATGGGATAAAACCTTAATCCTAACCGCCTTATTTCTCCACGAACATAGTGTTGGGTTGGTTGGTTTTTTGATGTATCATAGCCATAAAACCAATTTAAAAATCAATCAAAGTGTTATAAGAAAAATCTTGTTTTGATAACACCTTGAGTGTTTTTGTTTTGAAGATCTACTCCCCCTACACATGCGCCTATGAAGTTTCAAATATTCAAAAGATATTTGCACATGGTGGACTGAGTATGCACATTTGAAATAGTGAAATATCCTAAATAGACAAGACTTTGAGGGACACATTTACGTGGCTGATTAGACGATTCCATTATCAGCTTTTATGTAACAACTAGCCCTCTTAATCAACTTGAAGATGTTACCCGTTTAAGTTCAAGTCTATTAAGAATGATCACTTTGAGTCGAACTTTGATCACAGTTTAATCGTGTTTTCTCCCTCTCAAAAATAACATATATGTGATATTTTTTTTTGGTGCAAAAGGTTAATCATATTAACTTCCCAAAACTTTTGTATAGCTTATAAGAATAACAACAGCTGATTGGACATAACCCAAACAAATAAAATACATCCGTCTGACATCAGATGAAGCTTCAAACTATCTCAGACAAAACTGAAGTCTGGCAAATAGGAGAGCATCTTGATCAACCAAGAATCAATCATTAGTCACTGAGTATTCACCTTTTATAAGATCACCATACCATCTAACTACATTTCCCTCACACCTCCCCACCAAGACCATTCAACCTTCCACCACAATGATCAAGGTACGAAAGGTGGAAGGCATCATTAAGGACCCATTTCCCCTCCAAGACAAGGGCTATACCTGATGACCTACATTTCCAAATCTTAAAAATGGCTTCAGCCATCAGGGAATACACACCTTGAAATGAGGACCAACCAAACCTCCTATGGGCAATGTATAGCATGGGCCAAGTAGTTTCATCTTTCACTTCTCACTATTCCATGCTTCATACACTACCCCCACCAAACTCATTTACCCTTCACAGTTAGAAACCTACATTTTGGACCAAATCAATACTCAGACCTATGATCACTAACTGCTTTCTTAACACCTAACAAAGACCAGATAAAATTACAAGTTGTTGACAACAGGAACTAAGTAAGACAGATCCAAGGTTCAAGGCCATTAACTGTAATGAGTTTAAGATTCGGAATCCTTTTAATTTTTAAGGAAACTTGAAAAATGGTAAAAAAAAACCATACAAGTGATTTGCAAACCTCTTTAAAATCATCATCTGCTGAGAAAGTATATTCTCACAAGGAAAAAGATTTTCCTTGGACATTCTGTAGACTCCAATGAACCTTCCAATTTTGACCTTCCAAACTTGCTCCACTTGACTAATTGCAGAGGTTGACTTAGCTTTCAGGCTAATCAACTTACTTCTTACTTGATCACAAATTTTGCCAAGGACAGTTTCCAATTACATTTTTCTTCTCTAAAAATTCTTTGATTTGTTTCTCTCCATATACCATACACAGCAGCAGCCAAGCTCAACCTTCTAACTATACTCCATATGCTATTGTTACATGGCTTATCTGCTATATTATTGATGATCTCATTCCAACTACAAGACACCATCTGCACATTCATCATGTTTTTCAAATTGTTCCAAAAAATAGCAAAAAACTAACAGTCAAAGAATAGATGATCATGAGTTTCTGCATTATTTATGCAAAGGGCAAAAACACTCATATAATAACTTCCCCATTTATCCATTCTATTATAAGTCATTAGTTTGGATTGAGCAACCAACCATAGAATAAAAGCATGCTTCGGAATATTTTGTGTAAACCAAACAGCTTTGGCCAATTTGACTTCATTAGACTCAACCCTCAAATCCTTATAAACTTCTTTAACACTGAATCTACATTCTTTATTATCCTTATTCCTCCATAATATCTTGTCAACCTTATTTAAATCAAGTCTTGGAATTGGTAAGCTAACAATCTAAGGAAAAGTATTGTTCCATTCATGAGGCCAATTCAATTCCCCATTGCACACTATATCTTTAATTAACAAATCTCTTAAGAGTCTAACATCATACCTACACCGATTAGTGATAATATTGGACAATGGACCAATCTCACACCATTAATCATGCCACACAGATGTACTACTCCCATTTCCAATGTTGTGCCAAACAATCCTTTTAACAGAATTCCTTATTTCAAGTAAATTTCTCCATCCCCAACTGTCACTCACATCTACATTAATCTCCCAAATACTACTACCCTTCAGCTTCACAGTAGTAATTCATTTAACCCATAAAGTATCCTTTTTACATGCAATATTCCAAATATGTGTAACTAATAAAGCTCTATTCCAAATCTCTAAATCTTTAAGACACAAACCCCCCTAAGACTTAGGTTGACAAATCTTTTTCCAGGCAACTTTAGCTTTACCCTTGGTGAGTTCACCTTGACACCATAAGAAACCCTTCAAAAGACTATTAATTTCCTCAATAATTGACTTTGGTAATAAGAAAACTGTGCACCAATATACTTGAATAGATTCCAATATGGATGTTGTAAGTTGAAATCTTCCTGCATAGGACATACACTTGTTTTTCCAATTTGAAACTCTATTTATGACTTTGTCCACAAGGCATTTGCAATCTTTTATTCCCAATCTCTTAGTCAACAAAGGAACTCCCAAGTACTTCATAGGCAGATTCCCTTTTTCAAATGGCAATATGGTTAGAATTCTAGCCTTCATATTCTCATTAATTCCACCAAAAAATACTGTACTTTTACTGAAATTAGGCAACAGTCCAGAACACCCCCCCAAACTCATCGAGAGTGTACCTAATCACTTGCACAGATTGAGAATCTCCATGGCATAGAACAAGCAAATCATCAGCAAAACATACATGGGTGATTTTCAGATTTTTACAACCAAAATGATACTGAAAATCAGGGCACCTTCTCACATTCCTAGCCATCATAAGAGTGAAACATTCCATTACCAGTGTGAACAAATATGAGGACATTGGGTCCTCCTGTCTTAGGCCTCTTCCACCTTTAAAGAAACCACAATTTTCCCCATTTACATTAATAGAAAAACTTGCAGTCTTCACATATCTCATAACCTACTGAACCATCTTCTCATGAAAACCAAATTACCCCATAATAAATTCTAAAAAATTCCAATTGACAGTATCATAAGCTTTTTGAATGTCAAATTTGAAAGAAACTCTTTTAGGACCCCCTTTCCTGTCATAGCCTTTAAGAAGCTCTTGAGTTAGTAAAATATTGTCTTGGATTTGTCTACCAGCCACAAAAGCACTTTGATTTAGATCCACCAACTTGCCTAAAACTTTCTTGATCCTCCCAGTGATTACTTTGCTAATGCATTTATAGACCACATTGCAACAAACAATGGGTCTATAATCAGTGACTTTTAAAGGACATTAGATCTTAGGGATAAAGGGAAATTAATGTAGCATTAAGATCAGTTAAAAGTTTACCAGTATGAAAGAATTCCTTAACTGCATTGCAAAAATCATCCCCAACTATGCTCGAGGCTTTCTTAAAAAAAGCAACAGTGAACCCATCTAGACCAGGAGCTTTGTTGTCACCAATGCCAAACGAAGCTTCTTTGATTTCCTTACTAGTGACTTCTTGGATCATCTGACTGGCTTCCTCAATAGTAAGCTTGGTTGAAAATAGTGAATTAGGGTCCTGAATGTCTTGCACAGTAGTACTATTACCCAAGAAATTTTTGAAATGGCCTACAAACTGATCAGCAACATCTTTCCCTTCAAACATAATACCATTAACATCTGAAAACTTTCAATTATGTTCCTTTGATACCTTCCCTTTAAACACTTACGAAAAAAAAAGCATTATTCCTATCTCCCAAGCTTAGCCAGTTTATTTTACCTTTTTGAAATAAGAGCTTTTCTTCATCATCCACAGCAGTTGTGTATTCTTGAATCAGCTTTACCTCATTATCTCTCAGCCCTTTATCATGAGGATCCTTGTCAATTAAACATTACACTTCCTTTAACTGGTTCCTTCACTTTTCCACATTCTCAAACAGATTCCCATTTTTCCCGTTGAGCTGCCTTAATGGTTTCTTTAGATTCTTCATTATCTTGGTGAATTTAAACATACTAAAACCACAAAAATGCTTGCTCCATTCTTGTTGCATAGTGGGGATAAACTCTTATTTATCAGTGATATAGTTTGAAAACTTAAAAGCCCTCTTCCTTCTTGCAACACTATCATGTAAAACTACCACAATAGGGCTATGATCAGATATTAGATAAGGTTTGAAGATAGCATAAGCTTTATTGAACTGATTTAAGATTTCCTCATTGACCATGACTCTATCAAGGTTCTTTAGAACACCAGTTTCCTTGCCACTCTTTGCCTTATGGAGATTCTTAGTCCAGGTAAAGATGAAACCAGAACTGCATAAGTCTTCAATTTCAATCGTGTTGACATAGTCTTTAAATTCTATCATATCATTAGTCATATAGGAGCCTCCAGCTGAATGTTCTGCACAAGATAGAGTGACATTGAAATATCCACACAGCAACCAAGGTTGTTTATTAGCAATTTGTTTGTGTCTGTGCAGATCAGCCCATAGCTCCTTTCTATTATGACCACCATTTTCTGCATAAATGGAAGAGACAAAACAACTGACATTACTATTGGCTATTTAAATAATACAAAAAACAGTTTGATCAGTTATGTGAAGGTTTCTTAAAGAAACCACATCATTGTTCCATCCAATGCTAATTCTGCATCATTTTTTGCAATGCTGCATATTAGATATCCAATTCTAATTCCCAAAAGTTGCATCACCTACTTTAACAACTTTGCAGTTTTTGAGTCTTGTTTCAATAGCTGCACATACTTGGTGCTTTTCTTCCAATATTAAGTTAGCCACTTCATATGTGATATTTTTCATATCAACTAAATAAAAGATATGTTTTTGGAAAGCTTTTGGAGAGAACAGCGGATCATTACATCACAATAAGTTCATAGCTACATAGATCATTGCATTAGTGCCAAAGATCAATGTTAGATTATTCGAAAGAAGGAATTTCAAAAAGGAACATTTTGAGTTTATCCTCCCCTTAAAGAAAGCATATTTTCAAAATTTAAGTTTAAAATTGATAAAGGGTTTGGAGGGAGTTATCTTGAGCACAACATGTTTTGAAATCTTTTGATAAATATTGAAAAAGTGCTCAAGATTATAATGATTTCTCATCATTTGTAGGAACAGCGCACTGAAACATACACCAAGGTCCTCTTTTTGAAAATCGAATTGTGCACTAAAATAAACAAGTCGTTTTTAAGAGCGAGTCCTAAGCTGAAATGCTTAGAAGTCATCGATCTTGTTAGAAAATGTTTTAAAGATTTTGAAAAAAAATTGGAGTAAATTTCTCAAGATCAAGAAGATTTCTCTTCTTTTCATTAGGCTAAATGCACTGAAACATACATTTTCCTTTCTTTAAAAGCGATTCCTGATCTGAGATAATCAGAAGTCATTGATAGAAATTTCAGAAACATGATTTGGAAAACATTATTTGGATAAATGAAAAACTCTCGCTCATGCATATTTACATCTCCTTATCATTGTTGAATGACATTTCTAGAAACGTAAATAATATCTATGTTATATTATAAAATAAGCTTCTGCACAAGTCCTCTGAAGTACGCGCATTAAAAAACTCATTAATGGTGTGACTATAATTCCATAATTAAAGACAAATGTACGACACTATAATGCAATAGTTTTTCTAAAACTAAAATAACAAGTTAACTAATGTATACAGTTTCTTATGTACGCTCCATAATACTTATTTGTGTGAAGTATTAAATATCATTTATTATTGTTAACAACTTCTTCTTCACAATCAAACCGATACTTTTAAATTCAATCTTCAGTTTCATATCAACAATTAATGAAAACGCGTTCCAAAAATCACCAATTCAAAACCTTTCCAAAAATCAAAAGAAACGCGTGGAAGATGAATTCTCATCGAAGGATCGTTTTGAGTTATTTTTGTAAAGAGATTATTATCATTGATGGCTTTTCAATCGATTTTGAGTTGGTTGTTAGCTGTCGATTAGGGTTTCATCTATTTTGGGTATAGATCTCAACATAGCAACCCAAGAGATAATATGTAAGTCTCTTAATTTTACAATAAAAGTTGTTAATTGTATTTTGTTTGATCTATTATTATGTTTGAACAAACCCTAATTTTTTCTGAAAGCCCCTAAAATCCTAATTTGGGAGTTATTTTTGAACAAACCCTAAAATTTGATTTTGTGGTTTTATTGAATTAAATTGATAAATTGATTGATTGCCTTTTTTAAATTGTAAAATAGTCAAATTAGAACACGGTTTTCAGCCTATATAATGCCCATGGTTTATGTCTTAGAAACACACACATCAACCTTTTCTCTATTCATTGTCCCATGCCAATTCACCAAGCTATGGTTGTCTATATTTCAGGTTATATCATAGATCTATCCGCTGTCAAAGACAACATTAGCTTGAGAGTCCGAGTTTTAAGAGCTTGGATTCAAGAATTGTACAATAATCGTATGTGAAAAATCTGGAAATGATCCTTATGGATGAAATTGTAAGCACAAATCTTCTTATTGGTTTTGTTCACAAAATTATTTGTTAGTCGTACATTGCATATGTATTTGATAGTTGGTACATGTTTTTATATACAGAATATTAAAATGCAGGCCACATGTAGGATGGCCTTGGTGAATCAATTCAAGCACAAGTTAGTTGAAGGCATAGCTGTGACGCTGGAAAGATACTCACTTGGGGATATACAGTCCAAGTATAGGATGGTCAACAATGCTCTGCGTCTCAGCTTCTTGAGCAATACAATGGTTGAACCTTGTCCTGATTTTACTGGGTCGTTGTATGGATTTGATATTAGAAACTACGGATCCATAACGAATTTGCGAGATAGGAGAAGATGGTCGGTTTGATATGTACTTTAATCCATGCTTTTATAATGTGTTAAATGCCATTTGAATACTTTTTTAGATATAGGATGATTGCTTGATATTACTGTCTTTTTATGTGAGCAGATGTTGTTGGACATGTCACTGCCTGCAAAGAGTTGGATAATTATGATAAGAATGGGAGCAAGGGCAAAAAGAAATCGTTAACTCTTATTGATGTTGAGTGAGTACTACAAAACCTATTGATTTGGTTTAATTAACAACACAATCCATTCATCTATGTTATTCCATCATTATGATCTGCATATATTGTGTAGGGGGAATGAGCTTAAGTGTACGTTGCGGGGCATATTTGCACAACAATTTAATGACTTTTTGAAAGCAAATGTGGATCATGGTAAAATCATGATTGTTCTGCAATTGACAATGATGAAAGCTTGGGACAGTAACATCTTATCACCTCTGTTACTATAAATTATCATTGACCGATTGCACGTTATGATTAATATTATTTATACATGCAAGATGTGTGTCCAAAACGGTTATCATGGAACAAAACTGTTTCTTTTCAATGCCAGTGAAATCATTGAGAAAGATGAATTCAGAGATGTCGAAGCGTATTGGTTAAGGTAATTGAAATACATTGTTCTATAACACAAATAAGGTAATAGACATATATAGAGCGATTCGCAAGTGATCATTTTAATTTTTGTAGGTTGTTTTCAAGAGAAGATGTTGAACTGTCTGAGAACACAGCATCACGTATTTTTGTTGGCTCAAAATTCTCAACGAAGGATGATTTTCCTAATAAATATCCTGTAAAAACCATTGTCGAGCTTTTGGATGTTGAAAAGGTACACCATAATCCATACAAAAGTAAATACTTAAAATTTAAAATCTGAATTATATGTATTTGCATTGATATACAGAACATCGCTTCCGTTATTGTTGGAACGATCATCGCAATACGAGAAGAGGAGGGATGGTGGTATATGGGATGCAGGAAGTGTAGCAAGAAAGTCATGAAAGACTGTGAGTTTGTTGATCTCGATGCTAATACAACAATGAATTCAACAAACACTTAATAATAATGATAACATTAAAATCAATGTACGTATCGACACTTAATAATAATGATAACATTAAAAAAGCTTTACATATACTTTCATTCAATCAGCATCTAACAAAGCTGTCCAAAATACACCTTTTATAGATTTTGTCTTCAAGTGCGCATTCAAGATGACTCTGGCACAATGTCACTCTCTCTGTTCAATGACGAAGTGCAGTCGTTGGTGGGTAGATGAGCATACCAACTTTTCAAAAACTATGGCTTGAAGGTAAATATTATCTACTATGTTTTATAACAGTAAAAAACTGTATGGCTAAACACCATAAATCTACAAAACTAATACTGTACAAATTGGTATGTAGAGTGCTGAACAACAAGTGTTCCCAGCTTAAATCACTGGATTGGTTGGTAAAAGGCTTACCTTAAAGTCTCTACTGATAAATACAATCTGAAAAAGATATTTCATGTATTCATTGTCTTGCGTCTCTCGAATGATACTGATATTCTGAGTTCTCTCACCGCATCTGCTACACCTCTTAAGGTAATCACTGATATTATGATATTATGAGTTCTCTCACGACATATTTACACGTTCTTTTATTTCATCTATAATTAATAGGATAATGAGGCTACAAGTTCAAAGGTTGTTGGGATATCTTCGTTGGTAAGTCCTCAATCCTTTTCATCTTCAATAAGATAAAAAAAAATTATAAAACAATTAAATGCATTTGACCCATTACTTGCAGGATCTTGAATCCCAAACCGATGAGAATGTTACACCAACCAATGTGTTGAAAAGTATTGCCACAAGTCCTCCTGCAAAAAGCAGCAGCGGTAAACGACCTTCTGCTGCGGATCCAATGTAACACCCCCAAAAATCGGATTTTAGCGGAAGCATACAAGTCTTGGGTGCTACTAATTGGTATCACAACACACGTATAGAACAACGGGTTTTTCTTAAGAAAACTCATTTATTCAGTATAAAACAAAGTTTACAATAAAATTTGATGCTAAACAGCCCATAATAAATAAACGGTCCCCAAATACAAATATCAGTCGCCTTATGCACTACGTATACGCCATTTCCAAGCGCTCCAAAAGTAAACTATCGCCCAATACCGAGAATACACGCTAAAAGTGTCAACACGAGGTTGGTGAGTTCATAGGTTTGCATAGAAGTATAGCGAGTTCAAAAGAGCTTTTCGATAATTGTGGCGCCCAAAATGTCGCGAAAACAAGATTTACCTTTAAGCAAAGGAATAGAAAGGTGGACCACAAGGTTTTCAAGTGCAAATCAATTCTCATAAACAAATCAAATTTAACCGAGGGCATACCGCCTAATTCGCGATATCAAAATATTTATCCATAAAATAGTTCATAAACAACCACTTGGACCATATCAAAATCAAACACTACAACGAATATAGTGTCACACAAGCTTAACTATTACGCAGGCTAAGTCATGAAACCAACACTAGATAGCACACAAATAATCGACATGTTATACGTCCCCCACATGAGCCATGCGGGTCGGACGGGGTGGCCATTCCCAATAGATCTATTCATAACACTCGCACAATCCCGAGCCAGGATGTAACAATTCAATACAACGCTTGGGTTTCTAACCTTAACCTAGCACGTAATAGCTCACAAAAACATTTCAGGTCCAATCAATACACTTCAAGCACTTGAGTCCACATAAAAACATATTCAAACCAAATCACGCATTTCATCAAACCAAATAACAGTCGCTTATTCAAATCAATTAATCATTTCATTTAGTAAAAACGAGCATGTATTCTCCCCCAAAACAGTTTAAAAGCAAGTAAAAGTAGGGGCCATGAACTCACCTCGATACGCAGCAACGCAAGAATCACAACTGGCATTAGTGAGCAAAGCACAGCAGTCTCACGAGAAAACATCACGAGAAAACACAACGATAGCAATTTTCTATCTCAGAATAAATCTAGCAAGGCAAATGAACTTCCGAAAGAAAATGTGTAAGTTTTCATGGAATACTCGTATCAAATGTTTCCAAAAATCCATTATCAATATCTCAAAAGCTTAGTTTTAACGTTTTGTGTGGTGGTAAGAAACATAGACGCCTACGTACAACAACACGCGAAAGAAGAGCGACATCGACAGAGTCCGGACATATTGACCATAACTCACGCCAAAAGGAAGAGATATTGAGAAAGTCGAGAAATCATGACAATCTCGAAGCCTAGTCGAAAAGGAGGAAATGACAACATCTATTTATGACAATTAAATAGGTTAACTTTTGATAACTTCCCAAGATCCCCAAACGTACATGTTTATAATAAAAGAATAGTTTCCATTTATTGCTTGATAATAGAGGTTTCATAAACGTTACTCGTACTTAGACGAGTTTATGATAAAGTACCTCTAATAAGTAGTATATTATAAATGACGCGTTTGTTTATCCAATACTACCAAAATAGTTGGTATATCATCAAAACGTATAAGTTTTGAAAAGGTTTTAAGATATTAAAGAAATCACAATGATTTAAGTTTATAAAAGATTTTACGAAATTTTCGGTATGAAGTGCCTATTTATAAAACATTTCCAAGCCATAACGACTCATGAATAATATAAAACTTATCGTTAAGTTTCCCAATTCGTCAAATGTTACAATTTATAATATACAATTGAACATATCATTCGCGTATATCATTCGCGTATATATTAGTTGTTTAGTTTTATCGACCATTTGTATAGTTCGGGTCCAGATATGTTAAACTTTTATAAATCTAGCATACCCTTCCGTCGCGTGTACCAAAGGGTCCATAATGTCCAAATAACTAATACCGTAAATCCAATACGTCCAATCCTTGTCCAACAATATAATAATGTCATAATGCTCGTAAACGAGTCCAATAATCAATGTTCGATAATTATTAACCCAAATACTTCAATCCATTAACCGTTTATATTTATCAAATTCGTTATCCGTTATATATTTTTATAGTTCGTTAATCCAATATAAACCTCAAGTAACTAGTAGTAATAATTCTCAAATCAATTTAGCCGCAAGTTCAAAATGATCTTTAAATCAATATTTCCAACCACAATTTATTACCCCATAAGCGAAAAATAAGCAGTTTAGGAAGTCGTTAACCAAACTGAAAAATAGACCGAGGAGCTGACGATAGGCTAGAATAGCCTTGAACAACAAACACCCTCTCGTGACTACAAGTCTACAACAGCCCGCAGGCATCACCACACATGTACACAACTCAACACAAATACCAACACGACTACACTATACGCAACTGCAACAAGGTAATCAAGAAAAAAATTAAAGTAACAACAATGCCAACGTCCCCTTGGAGTTACCTGGTGATAAACCGAACACACAAGCACCCTTAGATTGACTATTATGAGATTATCACACAAATAACTCACACCCTCAGTTTGTTTTGCACCACAACTCAAAGGGACCAAAAGCAGTAAGCTCTTATGAGCTCGACAATATATCAACTAATACTCGGTTAAGGCACAAGCCACCAACGGACGCATCCTAGACTAAAAACAACGACCACAACATTACCAATACTCGAAAAAAAATCCAGGTCTGAACCGAACCATCAACACCTACACAATCTGGAACAAAAACAAACACTGCTCACTCGATTGGTATTATCTTTACCACACCCGTGACCCTATACGGGTCATGACTCGACCCACTTTCAACTGTCAACAATGAAACAAACACTCCTATGGATTAGTTTCATACCCACGAGTCAAAAATAAAGAAAAATTTCGTTTTCATCCCAGCTTAACCACACGAAATTTGTAAGAAAACGTTTTTAATTCCTTATTATTATTACCCACGAAAACATCAACCATAACCGGTTTTTAACCAAAAAAAAATCAAGAGAAAGTATTAACAGGTTTTTGGCTTACCAACGAGACACGAGAGAGAGAAGAAGACGAGAAAAGGAGGTGGTGACAGCCGTGGCGGCTGTGGTGGCGAGATACGACGGCGGCTTGTGGTGCCCTATCCGAACCAAACGAGCCCCAGTCATCCTTCTTGTACCATGGGTCTTAAACACGAGGGTGGTGTAGTGGTTGAGATGATGGTGGTGCGGCGGCCAGGAGGTGGGAAGGTGGCTGGCGGCTGCAGGAGTTAAGGAGGAGGGTGGAAAGTTACAGCTAGGGTTATGAGAAAATGATAAGCACCCCTAGAGTGGGAATAAGTTATATATCAAAACGTAAATCAAAGTGACAAGTCTTCAAACCATCAAGGAGGCGGTAGGTAACTTTATTCTAGGGGACCATTATTGTAATTTTCGTAATCTTTCATTATAATAACGTTCGGGACTCGTTAGAGATCGGTAACGATCAAATCAAGACACGAAAACTTCGCCATTGTGTTCAGAATAATATTTCCAATAAGAATGAGTATTCGCACGACTATTTTCTCGCAAATGAAATAACAGACAAATCAAAATGATTAATAGGTCTATGGTTATTCCGGTACGCGTTGTGTCTAATTTTCACGTTTCGCGAGATAAATTTCTCGTTTTCACGTCAATTAAGCTCAGGAAAGTACCTAAACGAAAAGCAGACATAATATCTCGAAAATGAATATCTATAAAAGTGCGCGTTGTCACATCCAAGCACTGAGTGTTCAAAGACCAAAAGGCATATTCTTGATATAAAAAATGAGAAAAATCCTTGAAGATGGTGCAGGGTCTCCATATTGGTTGGTGTACAATAAATTGATGCAAGAAATTTGCATTTACGAACATTTACTAATCTGATTACAGTTGCAGTATGCATTTAGACATTGTTTGGTTCATCATTTGTGATTGGGGAGTCCTAATCAATTTCTAGACAATTGGTTGCAGCATTTACATTATGGTACATACAGTTTGGTTTGTGTTTCTGAATGGGGAGCCCCATTAAGTGGTTTAGACTGTTTGATTTTATGGAATTGGTTAATATTTTTCTGTTTATGTACTAATCATTCATAAATTAGATGTTGTCGTTGTTTCTTTGATTACTTTTCAACAGGCACTTACTCTTCAATTTTAAAGATGTTAAATACTTTACAAGCGGAATGAATTTATGGTATTTGGCACATTATTGGTGAATACATGGATGTGAATTCCAAGGAAATGGTGCATTGTGTTCAGAATAAGAAAAGGAATAATTGGTCCTCTGCTGAGATTATAACATATGTAGTATTTTGTACTGTCCGATAGAGTATATCCCAACATATTATATTTGTATCAGTTGTAAAAAAATGATTGGGCCTGTCCAACTCATTTGATTATAAATTATGTGTCTTTGTAATATTTGTTGGTAAGTAATAAGCAATACTTGATGATAACATGGTTTCCATATACGTAGCATACCAATTCATTTTTTATTATGATATTTAGATGTTTCCCAATAACTATTTATTTGTTTTAGTTATGTATATCATTCGGCATTATCCTTTAAATAAATGAAAATATTTGTATAACTCTATTTCTCTACTAAAAATATTTCATGATTCAACCAAATCATTTTCTAAAATATATACACTTTAATGTACCTAAATCCTTTCTAAAATTATAATTGTATGTGTATGATATAAATTCTGTCCAACATCACATCTTCACCACATTATACACTACAATGCCTCTACGATTCAACAATGGTAATCGTAGGATTAGGGCTCACAAGTAAGTTATGGTTTTTTCTTCTTAAGCGTTTGTCATATATTTCATATTTTCTAATCCTATCATGTTTCCTTATAACAGTGAATGGGGTGAAGATCATCCTACCATTGATATATGCATTCATCATGGTAGTAGAGTTGTAACTTCAAATGTGTTTTACGATTATTGGGGTGGCGATGAACTTATGATATGCAACGTGTCAACAGACAATATAACATACACCTCCATGAGACGATTAGTTGCGCAACATTTAAGTCAATACACTGACGTAGGTTCATACTACTTGCGTGTTACGACTGTCCAAATGGAAGAAGAATATAGTCTTCGTAAGATAGAGCATGAATTGTATATTTATTCCTGGCTATCTCAAATTCAAGTTGGTCATGCATTGGATATCTAATTGGCTCATCGTCAGTATCCGACGCTTATTGACCCAAACCATCAAAGGTGGCTAGAAAGAAGATGGGAAAGAAACGGATGGATCAGTGGACATGTGGAGGCTAATCGAAGGGCTGCTCGAAGACGAATTCAATGAATATAAAAGCAAGAATTCGCTTTAAACATCCATGTCCACTTTCATGTTTTGATACTTGTTGTTAAACTATTTTCCTCAATAATCGTTGTCCAGTCAAAATGCCGAATGATATCATTCTGCAACCATTTATGTATTACTTTTCATCAACCTTATTAATCTAATACATTATCCATAATAAAAGCACATATCATATCATACGTAAACACGACCTGCAACTTTTTACAATATTTTATAAATCATCATTGCTGCAACTACTTATAAACATTAATATTCATCAACCAGATACATAATATTTCTGTAACAATTGTGAAAGCATATTTAAACATTAAGTTCTAACCTACTACACATTAAGTTCTACCCGTCTAACGAGAACGGTCAATCAAAAGCCTGTTGTGATTAACAAGAACCCTGAAAGTAATACTTAAGCAGCAAATAAAACAAGTCATTCAAGATGTTCCGGACCTTCATCATAACAAAGTGATTTAGACAGTACCAAAATACATCAAATACCACAACAACTTGGTTTAACACACTGGAACACTAGAATCATCACCGGATTGCGTTCATCAACCGTTTGAGCGTCATCTTTGACCATCCTAATAAGTTTGAACCTTACCATTTTGTCTTTATCCCACTCACACCTCCTCTAAATGGTCTTCCAATTAGTTTTGATGTTGACATGATTCTTACTCAAGGCCTATCTGCATGGTGTTCCCAATCCACGTTCACATAGAAAGATTCTTCATTGTGTATCAGAAGTGTGTTGTGGTACTTATACATTTCATATGGCCTCGAAAAATGATGATGTATTGTCTGCATTTAACAAATTAAAGTCGAATAGGCAACATAAGTAAAGGAATCTAATAAGAAAAAAAGTTCATAATATAAGTCGATTACGAAACAATTAGATGAAAAATACGATATGCTTACCAGTCGACCTTGTTCTGTTGCAAAAGCCAAAAATTCTTGATAAAAACAGTCTTTCTCATCATCGTGATCGGTGTGATTTTCCCAGTCACATTTGTGCTGGTACGTTCTCCAAACGCATTCCTAAGCCAGTATCAGAAAATGAGATCATCGAGACAGTAGCATCCTCAACTTCAGTGAACACCAATCGCGATCCAACCTCGAGGCATTCCAAACAAAACAAGTAAATCCCATTCCGGTCCAGAAAAAACGTGTTCGTGTATGTTCCCCGATATATTAATGTGACGTTGTGTCACGGTCGCAGTCAGCATGCCACTCACCATAACTTACACTCTGTTAATTTGTGGCAGAAATTGATGAGGAAGGAGCTGCATAACATATAAACGTTGATATTTGTTAGTACATATTAAATAGAGTATATAAAATTTTCATTTATCTTATACCCTCAATAGATTAATGATGAACTACTTACATATGATTGATCAAGGTTTCCCAAAATACCGAAGCATCTCCTTTGACGAGATCCTATATCAGCATTCAAGTATCCCCCAATTTCAGCACCGTCATTGTCATATGCAGTGACATAGTACATGTCTTCTCCTTGACAAATGAAATGAAGTATTGACACGTTCCAGTAATGGCTGTCACGCATAAATTCCTTCCATTAATGAGTACAGGCATAAGATAACGCTCAAATGAGCATGTTTTTAGTAGCGTTATTGTTAGTTTTGTGTATGATAATCGGTTATATTTACACATAATTGTTGCAAAAGTGCAAAAGAAGCGTATTTGTATGTGAATGTAGCCAGGTATCGTAAAAGGTGAAGAAATGATGATTTCATGCACATTTGGATAATTCCCGAGGAAGAAAGATAGGTGAGGAAGCTCAAGGACTCGATGATTGGAAGCACAAGGATTTCTAAGTATCTACATCAAATAAATATCAAGTTTCATCTTGGAAATCAACATCGAAAGCAAGGAAAAAGGCATGAATCAAGAAAAGTCAAATTATGCGGTACGGAAGGCATCCAACCGATCGGTCGGAGCCCGCAATCGGATCGGCTGGGAAATGGTCAAAACGCAACCGGATCGGCTGCGTCGCAACCGATCCGGCTGGAGATGCTGCAGTTACACTTTCTCTCATTTATTGATGCCATAACTTCTATTAATCATGGGAGTCCGATCATTTCTAGTTAATAACTCATTGTGGACGTTTTTGGCTTGTTGGTGAAGAGTTCCTAGCTATATAATGCACCTAGACTTAGTAGTTTAGTGTGACACACCCAAAAGAGTAATAGGCTTACACCAAGACTATTACCAACCAATTTTATTCATCCCAAAGTCATATTTCATCGTAAAACGTCCAGGAGTGTGGTGAGAACAATTCTCAACCATTTGGTAGTCATTTGGAGTTGTACGGGTAGTATAAGACGATTGGAGGCGTGTGGTTGCTATAGTTCCACAATTTTCTAGTTCTTGTAATCCGAAGTTTAGGTATTCTTATGAACTTTGTCATGAATCTCTATTCTATTGAATTATATGAATTACATGGTTACTACTTGTGTTATGTTATGGTTTTAATGGAATAATTCTTGAATATACTTGTGTGTAAGGATGTAGGCAATTGTAAGAGTGTTCTTATATGTGATGCATGTAAAATGATCTTGTTTAATGAGTTTGTTAGAATAACTACTAGTCTTGTTTAATTTGTTGGTAAAACATTTTCAAGATAAAGGACCGAAATGATTTCTCTTGCGTTTTATTCCAAAACGTTAGTGACAAACTAGTATGGGGATATGTTGATTGACACTCATCATATTTACTTGTTAAAACAAGACTAGAAACGATTTCATCACGAAAAGGTCGAAAGAGTCGTAAGAACAAGTTGAATAAGAATCTTTTACAAACAAATAGATTTTCTAAAGAATAATCATTGGGTTAAGGACCGAAAGGATTACCTATGTGTTTTTATTCTTAAAATGATTTTACAAAACATAAACCATGGATTGGAAATCATTTGCTTATGATTTGTGCATTGCATCAAGTTTACACCATGCTTTCATGAACACTCTTTATAATTGTCTATGGACTTCACACAAGTATATGTTTCTTTAATTTGGATTTTTATAAAAGCATCACTTTGAAGGAAGCCTTGACAAGCTTTCTTGTCTCAAACAATTTAACAAACTAAACGCAAATCCCTTGGGACGATCTCGACTTACCCTCCTTTGCTATCACGAACGAGTATACTTGCTCGTATGTGTTAAAATAATTACCCGGATAAATCGTGTTTACAAATTTTAAAACTTGCACACGGTTAGCACATCAAGTTTTTGGTGCCGCTGCCGGGGATTTGAGTTGTTTTGATTTGTTATTTTCTGTATTTTTGATAGTGTTTGAGTTTAGTTCGAAGTGTTTTTGAAAAAAAAAAGGTTGGTTTTTTAGGCCAACCGATCGGCTGCGCAAGCAATCGAATCGGCGGACCTCTCGTAAAAATATTATGTTTTTCTTTTTCTAGTTTCTTGATAATCTAGTGTTATGTGTTTAAGTGTTTAGATTAATTCCTGTAATTTTTAATTTTTAGGCTAGTTTAGATGCTTGCTTATGATTATTTTTCTTATTTTTAGATTTTTGATTATATATTATCTTTAGTTTTATTTAAGTTTTGATAAATTATGTCTTGATTAGTTTAATGATGTAGTTTAATTTTCAGTTTTAGAAGTTTTAGTTAGTTATAATGATTAGTTATTAAAGTTTAGTTAATGTTTGTTTATATTTAATTAATAGTTAATGTTTTTAATTGATAGGTAAATGAGTAGTCACAATTATTAGAGTTAAAGTTTTAATTAATTGTCTTTTATTAATCTATAATTATTATTATTAAAATATAATAAAAAATTTTTTATGGAAATTCACTCCAGCCGATCGGTCGGAACCCGTAACCGATTCGTTTGGGTGAATTGGTTCTGAGGCATACCACCAACCGAATCGGTTGGAGGGCCAACCGACCCGGTTGGAGCTCTCGTTAACATTTTTTTATTTTCTTAATTTCAAGTTTTAGCTTTTGTTTTTAGTTTTAATAAGTGTCTTTACTTGTTTAGAATGTATTTCTATAGTTTGTTTTGATTATAACTAACTCTAACGCTAATAATTTGGATGATTTGTTTTTGTTTTGTTTTGTTTTGTTTAGATAAGTTTGATATGGATAGTTTGAGTGGTATTTCCGAGTATCTTCGCAATTTGGATGAAATGTTCAAAGACACCGGTAGTTCTTTGGAGAAAATTGGAAACATCTTGGAGAAGAGCAAGAAGGAGTTAGCCGTTGAAGCGGAATGTTTGGAAGAAGTCGGGAGAATAAAGTTCATGTTCCCAAGAAGAATAAGGTAGTGATATTCACTCAAGCACCTCTCACGGGTATGACTCACCTTTCATGCGGTTTGGAACACCTTGTAGTATCGAAGGAGTAAGTGCTTGGGATGCTCAGCTTAACATGGCATATGGGGACAACTACATTGTTGACAAGGTACTTGACAAAATTGGCCATGTTCGGCTAGATTACGAAGGGTATGGAAGGAAAATTGTCAAGAATCTTCGGATCAATATCCATGGCCATATCTTTGAGGCTGATTTTGTGGTTTTAGAAGAAGGTAATGCGGATGAACCGGATGTTTGTTTTGGACGTGATTTCCTCGTGACGACTAAGTGCCAATTGGACTTTGCTCTAGGTGAAATGAGAATTAATATTACGGATTTAGAGGAGGAGAAGAATGTGAATGATATGCTAAAGGAGTTGTGTGGAAATATGGAGTATGGTAAGAATGAAAATGTGGAGGTTGTGAAGATGGGAAAAGCGAATAGGAAGAAGACTTCATCGAATAAACTCACTCCAACCACTACCACCACCAAAAGCCAAGATTTCACACCATCACCACCACATTCACCAAACACCTTTAAACCTTTGACACAAGAGCAAAAGGAGGCTATTCTTGAGAACCTAGAGCAAAAATTCCTTGAGCTTAATGAAAAGAAACCCGTGATCGAAGTTTTACAAGATTATGTTATGTACCGCAAGAAACTCGATGCGGTGATGTTGGCTAGAGCTCGTTTGGAAGACAAAAACCTTACGGAGGAAGATAGGGATAGAATTTTGTTTAGGGGGATGCCAAGAAAGGAGAGTGACCCGGGAAACTTTGTTCTACCAATCAAAGTTAACGGTACCACTCCGGTCTATGCTTTAGCGGACACCGGATCAAGTGTCAATGTCATGCCATATCCGCTATTTAAGAATTTGGGGCTAAGCAATCCTCAACCGAATCAATCGAAGTTAACAATGGCCGATAACTCTCAAGCTAAGGCTATGGGAGAGGTTAAGAATGTGAGGGTACAAATCGGTTATCAACCTTACTTAGCCGATTTTCTTGTTTTGGATATCCCGGTCGATAAAAGTTTACCTCTTTTGCTTGGAAGACCTTTTCTTCGAACCTGTGGAGCTATAATTGACATGGGAAGGGGAACTATGACCATTGATGACAGAATTGCCAAATAAACTTACTATCCCAAACCAAGAGGTAAAGTTTTGGAGTTCATGGAGGACTTGATTTTTGGGTGATGATGATTTGACTTGTTTTGAAGTGGGGCGTGATGCCCATGGAAATGCTATGTATGGACCACTTGTCCCACCGTACTTTGATTTAGAAGACGAAATGGAAAGAGCACTTGCAATGGAAGCTTTTTACAACCCTTTTAAGAATATTCTTGTGTATAAAAAGCTTACGGACTTTTTAGGATCCTTGCCGTGCAATTGAAAAACTTAGAGTGGGGACCGAAGGAGCGAGTGTGTACAAGAGAGAGGAAGGTGATGGAGAATGGCATGTGAAATTTGACATATTATGCCCAAGTGGAAGGAACTTTGTTAGAAAATTCAAGACCCATGAGACATATCGTGAGTTAACGGGAAATTTCAAAGCGAAGATATCTTGAAACATGAATATTTTGAGGGTGATGAAGAGTAGAACACCGCAATAATAACAAGCACTTGTTTGCTTGTGCTTCATCTTTGATGAATTTACTTTTATGCACTTATATTTCAATTTCATTTTCTTTTTATTTCTATTTTGATTATGGTTTGAAGTTTATTTTAATCAATTTCTTTTGAGTTTTAGTTTAAGTTTTATGATGATAAGATTTTATGAGTTAGTTTTGAGTTAGTAGTTTAGATATTGTTGGAACTTGCAAATGGTTTGATGAATGTTGTGTGCATCTTTAATTGATTTTTTGAGTAAATAATTTTTGCTTGGAAGGTAAAATGGCCAAGTAAAGTTTAAAAGGTAAAATTCTGCAAAAATGCAAACCGAAACGGTTGTGTCCATGACTGAATCGGTTGGAAGCAAGTATAAGTGCCAAAAATTCAATTTTTCAAAAACACACACACACACACTAATCCTCCATTTGGGTTTCAAAAATTCGACCACCAAGTAGTTGTTTGAAGGTTGTAGGAGAATTGGAAGTTCATCATGGCACCTAAACAAGTAAGCATCTGCAATCAATTAGCTTAATTAGGGTTTAATTTGAGTTTTTGATTCGAATTGCAAATTAGGTCACCAATTGGGGGTTTTTGATGGGATTCGAATTAAGATGTAATCTTTTGGAATTAAGTGGGTAATTGATGTAGGAATGCATTGCAAAAAGAATTATAGTGATTGATTCAACATTGGATGAGTATTAGATGATTGAATTTTCGGATTCAATTAGGTTGTACCCTTGAATCAAATTAAGTTGCAATTGATGATTCCTAGTTGTTAGATGATGCATTTTCAGTGAATTTTAGATGCCACATTGTTGTTAGAACAATTAATTGAGGAATTGAAGTTGAGTTTTATTTGAGTTCTAAGCATGATGAACAAGTGATAGGAGGATGTTTTTGGAAGCGAATTAAGAGCAAATTGAGGTTGTAGAAATCATTAGTGATGTTCAAAGGAAGTTTAGGAGTGAATTAGAATTAGAAAAATCTAGTGGGAAGTTAATTGGAAGGCCGTAGCCTAATGAAGAACATACGAGCGAATCGGCTACGCAACGCAACCGATCGGTTGGACCAAGGTCAGGGGAGGAGCCGATCGGCTGGCCCTCGACCGATCCGGTTCCAGATTCTGTGATGAAAAAGTGCAAATTTTGAACTTGACCCTAGGGGCTTCTATAAACTTTATCATTGGTTCTAACACTCTTATATTAACTTATATTTATGATTTCTACAGAGAAATGTTGTAGGTTGTTCGAGTTCGACACGGATTCTAATGAACCCGCTCGTGACCAAGTATTGCCAAAGAAATGCATGAAAGAAAGTTACCTATAGCATGCGAGCTGAAGGGAATGCGAACCTGAAGTTTAAAGATCTTACCAATGAGGAAAAACACGCTTTTAGGGGCGTTTGTCAAAGTTGCAAACTAGGACTATTTCGGTTTCGAGGTTGGTAGATTGGGACTTGTTTAGCGAATATGAGTGTGAAACCGAGTTGAAGGGTATGATGCGGATGTCTTATGTCTATCCGATTGATGGAGACTCGTTCGAGGATTTTTCTTAGGAGAGAGCTTTTAGCATTCATGAAGAAGTTTACCGTGAATGGTGTTTGGAGTTCTTCTCAACAATGTACTTTGAAAGAAAGGTAAACTTGCGAAACATCATGAATATAATTTGTGTTTGGTTTAGGCTTTGTGGACAGGATCATGCATACACTTTGCCAGGGTTTGCGGTTGCTCTTGGATTGTACGAATCGGATGAGGTTAGTCATCGATTATTTGAAGCTCATTTCTTGAGGCTTAAGAGGTTTGAGAAAGATTACCCTAGTGTCCCCGCGTATTGGAATCGTGTGGGAGATCCTTCTTGTACTCGTAGGAATTCTTCAACCCTAAGGAATCCATTGTTGAGAATCCTACATAAGTTGCTAGTATGGGGGCCGTTCCATAGAGTTGGAAGCAGGGACAAATGCCAAAAGCCGGACTTGTGGATAATGAAGTTGTTGGAGGAGTCCAAGGATGGGAATGCGGCTTGGATTATAGCCGAGTATTTGTCTAGGAGAGCCCGGGTATCAAGGGCAATAGCAACATATGTGGAGGTCATTATGTGACGAGGTTGGCAAAGAATCTAGGATACTTTAATGATAACGAGTTGGATAAGTGTGGTGATCCAAAGGTTAGTGAGACGTGGGATGCAAAGAGTTTTGGAAAGGCTTTGAATAGATCAACAAAGACTTTGGGAGCATGGATTGACCCACCACCACCACAGCAGCCGACGGATAATGTGCCAATGGGTACGACTAGTAGCTTTGACTCGGGTTGGGGTGATTGGAACCGACACTTAAATGATATTGAGCGTAGGGATGTATGGAGAGATTCGATGATGTTGAGGAACAATTACGTTAATGATTATTCGATTCCGTTCTTTCAACACATGGCGCAAGAAGCCAATTATGAGTTGCCTCCCTACAATCCGCCTAATGTTCCAGCATATCCTTTCCCGTACACTTCATATCCTGGACCATATCCGTACCCGTATCCTGGCTCTGCACCATTTCCTGACCCAGTGCCTGTGTATGGTAGATTACCCGAGGTTAGAGGATCTAGTTATGATGTGGGAGGATCTTCATCTGGAGCTGGCAAAAAGAAGGAGAGAAAAGTTTACACGGTGTTTGATGAGGACGAAAATTATGAGACCGAAGATGATGAGGAAGATGATGATGATGATGATGAGATGAGCGAGGACGACGAATGATCGTGGATCATTCTTTGGATTGTGAATTTTAAAAACAATGCTTATGTGTTTCGAACAATATTTTCTCTATCTCTCTCTCTCTAACTATTTCTTTAGGATTATTATCATACTTTGTTTATTTTTATTTTTAAGTAGCGTTTGGATTGTTTTTAGTTTTGTTTGTTTGTTTTGTGTGTTGTGTATATTTTGCAGTTTTGTTTGCAGGATTGATATGCCGGAAGCTTATTGTTGGTCAATATTTGGAGTTGGATAACTCACATGCGTGCCTATGACCAAATATGCGTATTGCGTATTTAATCCCGTGGTATCTTTTTGACTATTTCTTTTTCCCATTTTCTTTACTTTGAAGTTCATTTTATTACATTGAGGACAATGCAAAACTTAAGTATAGGGGAGGGAAGAAAATAGGAAAAATGATACGATTTTAAATTTTAAATTTTAGGTTTTGATTATTAGGTAGAATTTTCGGATTCAAGTAGCTAGTAGAAGTTCGACCTTGATTATCTAGTTGTTTATATATATATTATATATATATATATATATATATCACTCTCGAGTGATAAAATATGTTCAAATGATAAGAGGCAATCGTAGGATTTAACCCAAATGGCCTTCCATTTTACATCTAATGTTTTTGCTAACCACATCGGTTAGTTAACCACTTAATATGGACCCATTTGTTAGTGCTCATTTTAGCACTAGATACCCTTAGTTACACCCTTCGAGCCAATCTTTTCGCTTTTTGTTAAATCGAGAAAAATACAAAATATTTTACACCTTAAACCTTAGCCAACCTATGTATTACTCCTTAATTATCTCCTATTGATGGTTGAATTGTCACGTCCTTATTCTTAATCGCGTTGTGTGTCTAAGGTCGTAGGGCATGCGCTATCCTAACTCTTTGAAACTACCAAAGGTTATCGCCTACAAAGTCTCTAGGATTTATAAACTTTAACTCTAAGGTACTCTTCGGATGGTTTAGCCTACAACAACTCTAGGTGCTATAAACTAAGGTTCACAAAGATTAATCAAGCATTAACTACACGGATGACCTATCGCATTACTAGATCATTAACAATTAAGATAAGAGACAACCAATCAATATTCAATAATTAAGTGTCATATTCCCTAAGCAAACACACAAGTAAATTAGCCGGACATGGAGAACATGCAAGCATACACACAAGTAATTGAAGACATAATTAAATTAATGAAGTAAAACACTTATCTTGATGTAAGATAGGGTTTGGAACCCTAAAATACTTGTACAAAACGACCTTGGTTCGGTTTAGGTTTTACCCAAAAGACTACACATCGAAAACTAAAAATTCGGATTCTATATATAAGATTACATTCGCGACTCGGCCACCTTATGATTTGTGACGCGGGTGGTCGATATTAGAGTTTCGCTCTTGGCCACGTTAGTCTTGCGACGGCGTCACCTTATGCTTGTGACGCCGTCCCTTCAGCCTCTCGACGCCGTCTTCGATCAAATCTAGGCCGTCACGAGTTGCGACGACCTACTTTTTTAAAGCCCGACACCGCCACTTGTAAATAAGCAATTTGCCACGAGACGCCACAAAGTGATGCGACGGCGTCAGCAGATAACACCGCGCCGTCCCTTCAGCCCAAAGCAGGTGGCTCGATTCTTGACTTTGGCCATTTTTTAGATATTCGCTCCTTTTCGTCCGAATAAGTGTCATTCCAGCATTTTGCCTTCAAGATACCTAAAAAGTGAAAAGGAACGATATTAAGTAATAACGGATACAAAAGTGATCAAATAAGGCTTAAACGACCCTCAAAAGGTACATTTAAAACCTTATCAAATATCCCTACACTTGGTATTTGCTTGTCCTCAAGCAAATGTGCTTTAGCTAATTAATTTATAATTTAGGGGTCATGAAGCATTGGTTTAAAACAATCCACAACACATATAAGCCCATAAAAGTCATAACAAGCACGAAATTATATACTAGCACCTCACATGGGGTGTTTGGGTACTCACATCTCTCGGTGTATATGAAATATAACAAGTTGGAAATGGAAGATAAACACTCATTAACCGGTCCTAGTACATAGATTACCATAGGCGAGACTAGATAAACCTCCATCGCTTTGGCATAAGCACCTAGGAAAGACTATCCAAGAGGACTTTTAAAGGGTTGTAATGTTAGGCTTACGGTGGGAAACAAAGGGTTTGGTGGGATAGGCTATTTAGTGGTGGCAAGTCAAAATCTTTTTGTTACAAGCATGCTAAGAATGGCGTTGCTAAGCCAAGACTACACTCTAGACTCTAGATAATCGAAACAAACAAACATAAATTAAAGATAGATGTAGGATGGTAGCTCGTATATATATATATATATATATATATATATATATATATATATATATATATATATATATATATATATATATATATATATATATATATATATATATTTACACTCTACCTTTTTTTCTTTTTCTTTTCTATTTTTTTTTTCAATTTTTTTTTCACATACACTTTTACTCTACCATCCTCTATAGTAACATCAAAATGATAGGGATTTATAGGCATCCCTACACTTGAGTTTTATTACTCTAACACTAATTTGACCCGAATTGAAAAGATCAAAACACTTGGAGTACATTATTACATAAATAAAGGGAATTTGAATTTAACGTTCCTTCCCGTCATTTCATAAACTTTAACTTTTCCCATGAGTCCCAATCGTCCCAAAGCGTGTACAAAGGATATGACTCGACTTAGCAACTTATGCAAGCAACTAGATAATTGAACTAAGGGTTTTTAGGGTGATAACAATAATGCACTAAAAGTGAGTGCATACAAGGTAGGCTAAGGCGATTTGGGTGTACATTAGGGGTGGGGTGTAAACAATGCTCTTCATTGATATTCCGGAAAACGAAACATCACGAGAACCGCGAAAAGGATAGGCTCGAGGGTTAACTAGGGTATCGTGGTACTAAAGATGAGTACAACGCAAGGTGTGGGGAATTACTCAACCGATGTGGAAGAAGTAATTATATTACGGGTATAAAACAAGGGTTATCCTAATGCCTCTTATCATTTAGTTATTCCTAACTACACAAGTGTAGTCTTACTAGCGATTTCGGGATGCATCACAAAACAAGTTCTAGAATCTAATGTACTACCCAGTTCACAAGAAGCATTAAAGATGAATGCTTTAATTCCTACTAATCTAAGGGCGATCCTCACATTTTGGGTGGAATTTAAGTGGTAAAGGGTTTTGTGCTAGTCATATAACTTCCTATCCATGAGACGCTTTTGTTAAGACTAATGGCCCACTCCTATATGTCATGAAAATTTTTAATTTGGTGCCAAAATTACCCTAATGTACATTTTCTCATGGTTTATTACATAAATACAATTGACAAAGCAAGTAATCAAGGATAAGCATAGTTTCAAAGTTCCGCTTTATTTTCCCTCCCTACATTTTAAACCGAACATTGTTCCCAATGTTCCCCGAAAGTATCAAAGTTATAATAATGGAAGGTAATAAAACGAAAGAAACTAGTACTCCACGATTAGCTCGGTAGGATCCGTGGTGAAGTTGTAACGCCCCGACCCGACAAGGGTAAAGGAATCACAAATAATGGTGTCATATCAAAGCAAACATAAATATCCAAAAGAAGTCTTAACATAAATGCGGAAATAATTCAAGTCAACATGACTTCAATACATAGGTCCCAAAATGAAAAAAATAAACTCAATAAAATATACAAATAGTAAAGTCTTAAATGGCCTCATAAGATCAAAGCTAAATATCTCTAAGGTAAGTCCACTCAAAGACTCATCCCAAAGCAAAACCTACTCAATGCTTAGATACCGCGCGGAAGAAAAGAATGCGGTCGAGCTTCAAAAGCTCGGTGAATGATATAAAAGCAAAGCGAATCGAAACGATATCGAATACAAAATATAATGAACGAAAGATAGCAAAATCACAATCATTTCGTAGTATAATCGAATTATCGAATAAGTTTTATAGTTAACTACCTCGAGCCGAAACAAATATCGATCAAAATCATATTCATATAAGGCAACATTTGTAGGGAGACCTACCGAGTTATGAAGGACGTGCATGCACGCTAAAGATCAATCATCGATAATGATAACATATAACAGATAACGATAATGATCTAGGATGCATCCATACGCCCAATGCATGTGATATTGGTCATATAACATAACTTGAGCTCATAACGAGATAGCGAGATAAGGGACGTGGCGTAACATCACTCTATCGCCTAGAGTCATGTCGAGGTGCATCATCGACACGGACATGGAACCCCATGACTAGTGAAATATTTGGCTCGGGTGTCAAACTATCTTAGGTCAAATCGTAATGTCAAACCGATGCAGATCATACTTTATCGAAGATTAATCATATTTCCAAAATCGAGTTTTCATATCATATAGTTCAAAATCGATGTTTTATAATTCGTAAATCGTAGTTCGGATAAGCATGACTCAAACAAATGAATGGGGTTCATAGCAAAGGCTTAGGAAACCCTAATATAAAAGCTAACGAAAGAAAACGTTATAAGGAACCTTTCTTGAAAAGGTCGAATATCTCGCACTTATTCCAAAGCAAATGACCAAAAGCGTAAATACTGGAAAGCAAAGGATTACTCCTTCTTCACGTAACCTATACACATTAACGTCGTATATGTTATTTATGATTCCATAATTGTCGAAATGATCTTTTAATATTTGGTGTTCATACTTAATGTATTCATGATCTTAATACTTTGTAGATTTATGATTAAACGAGACTTAAGTGTTTTATAACAAATATTGTAGATTAAGGTTCATTATGTCATTTATTAAAGTTTAGGGTTAAATGTGAAAATAGTTTAAAAGTCATAACTTACACATGAAATAACTAATTAATATAATTAGCTTCAAACCCTAATCGACCTCATTTATGTTCTAGTGGTTTTCTCAATCTTTAATATCATATCAATGTGCATTTACTTTTACATATTACGTCATTTAATGACTCATTACCTCGCTTATTTACTCAACAAATTCATGACTTAACCATACATTACTTATATACATGTTATCGTCAACTTTTATACCCATGCACGCCTATGATTTCATGTGACTACACAAGTTACTTATTATCCGGATTAGATATACATCTACACACACATGCACAATAGCCGACTAGATATGAACACGATTACGTTTACACATCGACAAGCTCACTTGACTCACAACACACGCAAGATGGTACACGGTTCACCAACCATTTAGGGTTCGGGTCCACACATCACTTAGGGTTTAGGGTTTTGCATGATCTTTACTCATTTAATACACTTCCACAAACTCTTACATGTTTCGGTTAATACATAGGTTTCGCTAATATGTTTTACTTAAACCCTAACTCTTCTAATGACTTTACATATTCACGTTTGCATGTTTCACATAAGGTCCGATTCATTTATATATGTGGTTCGGTTCTATGTGGCTCGACTAAAACAAAACATGATACAATATATTATACGTTAGGTGTTATCAAAGGAAGACGAAAACATGTTATACCTTAGCTCGTTGGAAACAAAGTCTCGACACCAAGGGAGTTAGGCTTGACGAAGGAAAAGAAAAGAAAAGAGGCAAAACTAGGGTTTCCAAATTGTGTTAATGTGTTGTATTTATAGTGGTACAAATTTGGTTAGGCTTGAGGGTGTGGGCTTCATTGGGTCCAACCGAACAAAACAAACACCCTTTGGGCTCTCGCTTCTTGATCCAACCGAACACAAACAACACGCCCATCTTGGGCTCTCGGCGTGAGTCCAATCCAACAAAACAAACGGCCCAACTTGGTTCACCATTAAACGAAAACAAGGCCCAAATGAATGGCCCAACTATTTACGCGAGACGTTTAACCTCCGTCATACAAAGTCGATCACATACACATTTTGTTAAGTTTTAGTTATTCGTAGTTAGGTTTTAATTTCGTTGAATGAATATAAATGTCTTTTACGTATTTTATAAATTTCATTCCAAGGGTATTTTAGTCTTTATTCATGTTTTAGATTTTCGTGTTTTACAACTCTTCCTCTAAAGAAGAATTTTCGTCCTCGAAAATTGAAATGAAACGAAACGAAAACGAAACGAGAACATACCAAACTATTCAAAGAAATGAGGATAACTAGTTCGCGATCGACTCCTCGGTTTCCCAAGTAGCCCCACGCTCCGGTGATTTTTCCAAAGAATCTTAACGAACGAATGACTTTATTTCTCATGACTCTTTCTTGTCTTTCTAAAATAGCCCGTTCTTCGATAAAGACATATCTGATGAATTTGATCAAACGGATAAGAAGCAATGTGTAACGGATGATAGTTGTATCCCTAGAGTGATACATGGAAAACGCCATGAACATGCGATAACCGAGGCTAAGTGCTAACCGACACGAAACTTCTCCAATACGCCCGAATTTCAAACGGACCGATGAATCGAGGACCGAGCTTGCCCTTGATTCCAAAACGTTTCACACCTCTAAACGCGAAACTTTCAAAATACACGATCTCCGGACCAAATTCTAAATCACGACGATGCTTGTCAAGATAACTTTTCCGACGAGACCTAGCCTCCTTCAACTTTCTCTAGCAACAACTACTTTCTCATTAGTGATCTCAATCATTTTCGGACCTTCAATTGCTGCTCACCTACTTCATCCCAACAAGTAGGTGCCTACATTCCTTCCATAAAGAAGTTCAAACGGTCTTTGCCTTAATGCTAGCATGCCAACTGTTGTTGTATGCAAACTCTACTAAACACAAATATTCATCCCACTGCCCGTCCATTCTAAAGCACAAGCCCTTAGCATGTCTTCTAAGGTCTCGAATAGTCCTCTCGATCGACCATCCGCTTGAGGATGAAATGTCAGATCGAATTAAGTCGAGTACCCAAGCTTTTTGCAAACCTTTCGTAAACGAGAAGTAAAACGCGGATCTCATCGGACACAATAGATGCGGAGTACCATGAAGTCTAACTCAGAACGCCCAATTCGGCAAGGGTAAAGGAATCACAAGTAATGGTGTCATATCAAAGCAAACATAATATCCAAAAGAAATCTCAACATAAATATTGAAATAATCCAAGTCAAATGACTTCAATACATAGGTCCCAGCGGAAAAATAAACTCCAAATGAAATGTCTAAAATGTAAAGTCTTAAATGGCATCATAAGATCAAAGCTAAATCTCTAAGGTAAGTCCACACAAGACTCATCCCAAAGCAATACTCATCTCAATGCTTAGATACCGCCATGAAGAAAAGAAATGCGGCCGAGCTTCAAAAGCCCAAAGGAATGTATATACAAGCAAAACGAATACGAAACGAAAACGAATGCGAAAATAAAGAGAAAGAAAGATAGTGAAATCATAATCATTTCAAAAGATAAATCGGGATAAAAGAATAAGTTTTATAGCTAACTACCCGAGCCCAAACACATATGCCATATCATAAACATATTCATAATCACATAAGGCAACAATTGTAGGGAGACCTACCAGAGTTATGAAGGACGTGCATGCACGCAAAGATCAATCATCGATAACATATAATATATAACATATAATATATAACATATAATGATCTAGGATGCACCCATACGCTCCCACAAACATACATTGATAATATAATATAAATTGAGCTCATAGAAAATATCGATAAGGGACGCAGAACTTCACTCATCGCTCTAGAGTCATGTCAAGTGCACATCGACACGGACATGGAACCCCATGACTAGTTAATAATTGGCTCGGGTGTCAAACTATCTTAGGTCAAATTAGAATGTCATAACCGATATAGATCATATTTTATCAAACGTTTAATCATGTTTTCAAAATCAAAAGGTTTTATGATTCAAAAATCAAAGTTCAGATAAGCAATAGCTCAAATAGACACATTAGGGTTCATAGCAAAGGCTTAGGAAATCCTAATACAAAAGCTAACGAAAAGAAAACATTATAAGAAACCTTATCGAAAAGGTCGTGAATATCTGTACCTTATTCCAAAGCAAATGATCGAAAAGAAGACGCAGGAAAGCAAAGGATTACTCCTTCTTCACAGAACCTATACACATTAACGGTCGTATATATTATTAATGATTCCATAATCGTCGAAATGATCTTTTAATATTTGGCTTTCATACTTAGTATATTTAATGATCTTAATACTTTAGGGTTTTATAATTAAGTAAGACTTAAATGTTTTATAAACAATATCGTAGATTAAGGTTCATTATGTCATTTATTAAAGTTTAGGGTTAAATGTGAAAATAGTTTAAACGTCATAACTCACACATGAAATAACGAATTAATATATTTAGCTTCAAAACCCTAATCGACTCTCATTTATGTTCTAGGGTTTTCTCATCTTTAATATCTCATTAATATGCATTTACTTACATGTCACGTCTTTTAATGACTCGTTACTTAACCTAACACGTCATAAAAATAATCTTTCCTTTTATATTACACCATATACGTTTATGATTTTATGTGACATACAAGTTACTTATTACCCGAATTAATTACACGTTTACACACTTACAAGTTCACTTGACTTATAATTATGCACGCAGATGAGACACTATTCACAAACCATTAGGGTTTGGCATACCTTATTCGATTAACATATCAAACTAGGGTTTACGCTATAACGACCTTTACTTACTTAATATACTTTTAAACTCATATGTGGTTCGGTTCAACTTAGGGTTTCAATCAATAGGTTATTACGCAAGTCTTAACTCATCTACGCATTTAACTCATTCAAGTTATTAAGTTTTATACCTTAGTCGAATTATATGCATGGTTCGGTTCTTATTCATATGGTTCGTTTTAATGTAACTCGACATATACTTGACCCGATTCAATATTACATATTACGTACATATCTCTTAATACTTTTAAGGTTTACATCATATGGTTTGCCTTGTTTTGTTCCAGACGCTCGACATAAAGAAAAAGGAAACACAAATCGACCAAACGAAACAAATTACAATACAATAACTCAAGGTACATCAAACGAATACGAGAATATGTTATACCTTGACTTGGTTGAAGCAAAAATCTCGACACCAAGGGTGTATGTATTCGGCCGAGTAGGAGAAAAGAAAAAGAGAGGCAACAACAAAACTAGGGTTTCACTTTTGTGATTATGTGTTGTATATATAGTAGTAGTATTTTTGATTTAAGCTTGAGAGTAGCTTGGGTTTCGGCTTGGCCCAACCGAACACACCAAACGCACGCCATATGGGCTTCGGCCTTTGATCCATTCGAAACAAACAAACACGACCCAAGTTATTTGCGAAACGTCCAATCTTCGTTGTACCAAAATCGATTACGTAATATATTCGTTAAGTTTTATTTATTCATAGTTAAGTTTTAAATTCGTTAAATGATATAAATGTATTTTACGATTTTATAAATTTCGATTCCAAGGGTATTTTAGTCTTTAATCGATTTTTGATTTCCGTGTTTTACAATTCTTCCTCTAAAGAAAAATTTTCGCCCTCGAAATTGAAATGAAGTGAAACGAAACGAAAACGAAATGAAAACATACCAAACTATTCAAAGAAATGAGGATAACTAGCTCGATCGACTCCTCGGTTTCCCAAGTAGCCTCGCGCCCGGATGATTTTTCCAAAGAATCTTAACGAAGGAATGACTTTATTTCTCATAACTCTTTCTTGTCTTTCTAAAATAGCTTCCGGTTCTTCGATAAAGACATATCGGATTGAATTTGATCAAACGGATAAGAAGCAACGGTAACGGATGATAGTTGTATCCCTTAGGAGTGATACATGGAAAACGCCATGAACATGCGACAACCGAGGCGGAAGTGCTAATCGACACGAAACTTCTCCTATACGCTCTAGAATCTCAAACGGTCTAATAAATCGAGGACCGAGCTTGCCCTTGATTCCAAAACGCTTCACACCTCTAAACCGCGAAACTTTCAAAAATACACGATCTCCAACCCGAAATTCTAAATCACGACGATGCTTGTCGGCATAACTTTTCCGACGAGACCTAGCTTCCTTCAACTTTTCTCTAGCAACAAATTACTTTCTCATTAGTGATCTCGATCATTTCCGACCTTCAATCAAGCGCTCACCTACTTCATCCCAAAGCAAATAGGTGCTCTACATTTCCTTCCATAAAGAAGTTCAAACGATGTCGCTTTAATGCTAGCATGCCAACTGTTGTTATATGCAAACTCTACTAAACATAAATATTCATCCCAATCGCCACCCATTCTAAAGCACAAGCCCTTAGCATATCCTCTAAGGTCCAGTAGTCTCTCTCTCGACCGACCATCCGCTTGAGGATGAAATGCCATACTAAAATTAAGTCGAGTACCCCAAGCTTTTGCAAACCTTTCTAGAATCGAGAAGTAAACGCGGATCTCGCTTCGGACACAATAGATGCCGAGTACCATGAAGTCTAACGATCTCTTGTCAAAAATCTCCGCCAATTTACCAATACTATAATCCTTCCCGACAGTAAGAAATGAGCGATTTGGTTAGTCGATCAACAACTACCCAAATCGCATCATGCTTCTTCCGAAAAGAGGTAGTCCACCACAAAATCCATAGATATCTTATCCCACTTCCATGTTGGAATATCCAATGGTCAGAATAATCTACTAGCCCTTTGATGTTCAATCTTAACTCGCCGACAAATCATACACTTCGACACAAACGTCGCCACATCTTGCTTCATTCCATTCCACCAAAAGTATTGCTTCAAATCCCTATACATCTTGGTAGAACCAGATGGATAGTGAAAGGAGAACTATGAGCTTCACCATAACTTTCTCACGGCACCGATCATTGGGAACACAAAGCCTATCTCCATACCATATAATACCGCTATTATCAACCTTAAACTCCGTCGCTTACCTTCTTCAACATTTTGCGCCACGGCCCACAACCGCATCATCTTTTCGAGCTTTAATTTGCAGATAAGGTTCGACTCCACCTTCATACTTGCCCAAGATCCATCAAAACCTCGTACACACAACTCAACATCCAAACTCTCTAAGTCACTAATAATCCTAGGCTCAATCTTGATACTTGCAAGAATGCTCGATTTCACTAAGGCCAAGAACAACGTTAGCCTTACCGGATGGTATCAATGTTGGTGTCATAATCCTAAGAAGTTCTAACCATCTTCTTTGTCTCATGTTAAGTTCCTTCTCGAGTGAAAATATACTTGAGACTCTTATGATCATGAATATATCACACGCCTCCATACAAGTAATGTCTCCGGATCTTCAACGCGAACACCATCGGCGCCTAACTCAAGGTCATGAGTTGGGTAATTCTCCTCATAAGGTTTTAGCCGCCTCAAGCATAAGCTATTACCTTTCCATGTTGCATCAAAACACAACCTAATCCTTTCTTAGATGCATCATCAGAATTTGAAATCCTCCAGAACCAATTGGAAGAGTCAAAATAGGAGCCGACACCAATCTCCGCTTCAACTCTTCAAAACTCTTCTCTCTTTCATCCATCCATACAAACTTTTCACCTTCCTCATCAGTTGGGTTAGGGTAGAGCTGTTGCTTAGAGAAACCTTCAACAAAACGTCTGTAGTAACCAAGAAGTCCAAGAAAACTCCCGACCTCGATCACCGTTATAGGTCTTGGCCATTTAGTGATAGCCTCAACTTTAGACGGATCCATGGTGATACCATCACCGATACAATATGACCAAGGAACGCGATTGTCTTAACCAAAATTCGCATTCAAAATTTGGCGACAACTTCTTCTTCCTCAAAATCTCCAAACTATACGGAGATGTTCTTCATGCTCTTCTTCGACTTTGAGTAAACTAAAATGTCGCCGATGAAAACAATAACGAACTTGTCGAGGAACCTCATGGAAAACATGATTCATCGTGTCCATAAACACAAGATGCGATTGGTCAAACCAAAAGGCATAACAAGGAATTTGTAATGACCATATCCGCACGAAACACGGTCTTAGGAACATCTTGCTCCTTCACACGTGAATCGATGATAACCGGACCTCAAGTCAATCTTCGAAAAGAACTTAGCTCCTTGTAGTTGATCAAACAAATCATCAATACGCGGCGAGGATAACGGTTACGAATAGTAATACGATTGAGTTCACGGTAGTCGATACATAGGCGCATGCTTCCATCCTTCTTCTTCACAAACAAGACAGTGCACCCCATGGAGACACACTTGGGCTAATAAACCATTTTCTATCATCTCTGCAGCTTGTTCCTTCAACTCCTTCGCCTCTACAGGTGTGCTATGCGACACGGAGCCTTCAAATCGGTTCAAAGACCAGAATTAACTCAATGCTAAACTCAACTTCTAGCTGGGGAAGTCCAGGAGTTCATCGGAAAACGTCGGTGAATTCGCAAACAACCGAAAGATTTTTGATGTTAGGACTCCAAAGATGTGTCCTTACAGATGTTAGAAAACCTTGGCACCCGTGAGCAATCATGGTCCGCGCCTTCATATCGGAAATGAGTTTAACAGATTTAAGAGGTCGAGAACCATGATAAACGAATTGATGTTTTACGCTCCAAAGATCACCGCTCTAGCATAGCACCAATTGAAGCTCTATGATAAGCCAACCAATCCATGCCTAGAATGATATCAAAGTCGACCATATCGAGGATACAGATTTGTAAAGTTAATCACGATCATCAAAACGAAGAGGACACTTAACGATTTGGCGATCAATGATCACGTGATTTTTCATAGGCGTGAAATCGATAAGTGATTTGTTAACGGTTGGGCTTCATATTAAGTTTTTAGCAAATGTGATAGATATAATGGAGTGTGTGGCACCGGTATCAAATAAAACGAAGACAAAGCATAATCATCAATGAAAAGAGTGCGTGAATGGTACTCAAGTGCGCTCCACCGTTACGAGTAGTAGCATAGACACGCCCAAGAGTAGTCGCGCTTGATGTAGTTTCCAGAATCACCGGTTCTTCTTAGATAATCTTTAATCTTGTGAGCAAAGTGGAACCACAAGAGAAACAACCACCAGTGGCCTTGAAACATCGCCTCGATGAGCCTTTCCACAAGTAGTACGGATAGGTGGGGAGGCAAAACCTCACCGTCCTTTGTCGACCGTAAGATCCTCAAGCCACGACCGATTTGATCCTCGAATGGTCGATCCTTGTTGTAACGCCGGTTATTGTTACCTTGGTTCCGACGATCATTTCCATTCTTACCAAGATTTCTATTATCTTGACTCGCCTCGTGGCGCCCGGTGTCAACATTCCTTCCTCGATCGACCTCACCGATCATAACTCCTATCCACTTGACCCTCGAATCGTAACTCCTACAAGAATTTCCCTTATAGTCATTGCCTTGAGTCCTACTCTTGAATCCGATCACCATCGCGATTACGCTTTGTTGGAACCCGAAACCTCATGAAAGATCTCAATGTTACGAGCTGCGCCATTGCAGCCGACACATTCTCATACTCAATATTAAGCGGTTGGTCCAACACCCACTTCTTCACTCCCCACTTGAAGTGCTTAGCTTGACGCCTACCATCTCCAAAGAATCGCTCCCACAAAACTCACCAACCTCATAAACCTACTCATGTACTCATTGGAATTCTCATAATCAAACCGTAGATTGCCCGATAATCCTCTCATACCTTTGTCGTCAAAGATCGTGGAAGTAACGGTTATAGAAGATAGTCCAAAACTCACCTGTGTACAAGTCACAAAGAAAAGCATCTCCTCCTCTTGCTTGTTCGAGCGCTTCCACCAATTTAAAGCATCACCTTCCAATTTGAATGCGCCAAACGAGTCTTAAACTCGCTCCACAAGCCAAGATTTCAAACAACTTCTCAATATGAGTGATCCGGTCCTCGGCCTCAGTGAGAAGAAAGAAGTTAAACGAAAGAGGCTTGAGCTATCAAACGCCGAGCTAAGTGTGAATACCGACGGGTTGATTTCTCCACCACTACCCAAGCACCATTCGACACGAATGTTGTTGATCAACTGCTCCATCATCTCGTGTAGTAAGACCAGGAAAAGAGAGTTGAGAGCATTATCAATCGCAGATCCATGTTAGTAGCATCATCAGTCTCCATCCCGCTACCAAGTACGAGTACGAAGTTCGAACCATCCGAACGATTAGCAAAATGAACAAAGGTGAGATACGAAATGGAAGTACGCAAGGAATCCTAAAGTCTACCCAATCCTCACAGTCAAATCCTAAGCTCTAAGGTCTCAAAACCTAGGCTCCATATGTCATGTGTCCCGACTACAAGTCGAAACTGGCTCGATGCCATAAATTGTAACGCCCGATTCGATGCAAGCGGTAAAGGAATCACAAGTAATGGTGTCATATCAAAGCAAACATAATATCCAAAAGAAATCTCAACATAAATATTAAAATAATCCAAGTCAAATGACTTCAATACATAGGTCCCAAATGAAAAATAAACTCCAAATGAAATGTCTAAAATGTAAAGTCTTAAATGGCATCATAAGATCAAAGCTAAAATCTCTAAGGTAAGTCCACACAACACTCATCCCAAAGCAATACTCAGCCCAATGCTTAGATACCGCCATGAAGAAAAGAAATGCGGCCGAGCTTCAAAAGCCCAAAGGAATGACATACAAGCAAAACGAATACTAAACGAAAACGAATGCGAAAATAAAGAGAAAGAAAGATAGTGAAATCATAATCATTTCAAAAGATAAATCAGATAAAAGAATAAGTTTTATAGCTAACTACCTCGAGCCCAAACACATATGCCATATCATAAACATATTCATAATCACATAAGGCAACAATTGTAGAGACCTACCAGAGTTATGAAGGGCGTGATGCACGCAAAGATCAATCATCGATAATATATAGCATATAACATATAATATATAACATATAATGATCTAGGATGCACCCATACGCCCCACAAACATACATTGATAATATAATATAAATTGAGCTCATAGCAAATATCGAGATAAGTGGACGTGGCGTAACTTCACTCTCATCGCCTAGAGTCATGTCAAGTGCACATCGACACGGACATGGAACCCCATGACTAGTTAATAATTGGCTCGGGTGTCAAACTATCTTAGGTCAAATTAGAATGTCATAATCGACATAGATCATATTTTATCAAACGTTTAATCATGTTTTCAAAATCAAAAGGTTTTATGATTCAAAATCAAAGTTCGAGATAAGCAATAGCTCAAATAGACACATTAGGGTTCATAGCAAAGGCTTAGGAAATCCTAATACAAAAGCTAACGAAAAGAAACATTATAAGAAACCTTTACCTAAAAGGTCGAATATCTGTACTTATTCCAAAGCAAATGATCGAAAAGAAGACATGTGGAAAGCAAAGGATTACTCCTTCTTCACGTAACCTATACACATTAACGGTCAGATATATTATTAATGATTCCATAATCGCTTAAATGATCTTTTAATATTTGGCTTTCATACTTAGTATATTTAATGATCTTAATACTTTGTGGTTTTATAATTAAGTAAGACTTAAATGTTTTATAAACAATATCGTAGATTAAGGTTCATTATGTCATTTATTAAAGTTTAGGGTTAAATGTGAAAATAGTTTAAACGTCATAACTCACACATGAAATAACTAATTAATATATTTAGCTTCAAAACCCTAATCGACTCTCATTTATGTTCTAGGGTTTCTCATCTTTAATATCTCATTAATATGCATTTACTTACATGTCACGTCTTTTAATGACTCGTTACTTAACCTAACACGTCATAAAAATAATATTTCCTTTTATATTACACCATATACGTTTATGATTTTATGTGACATACAAGTTACTTATTACCCGAATTAATTACACGTTTACACACTTACAAGTTCACTTGACTTATAATTACGCACGCGTATGAGACACTATTCACAAACCATTAGGGTTTGGCATACCTTATTCGATTAACATATCAAACTAGGGTTTACGTTTACACGACCTTTACTTACTTAATATACTTTTAAAACTCATATGTGGTTCGGTTCAACTTAGGGTTTCAATCAATAGGTTATTACGCAAGTCTTAACTCATCTACGTTCTTAACTCATTCAAGTTATTAAGTTTTATACCTTAGTCGAATATATGCATGGTTCGGTTCTTATTCATATGGTTCGGTTTTAATGTAACTCGACATATACTTGACCCGATTCAATATTACATATTACGTACATAGCTCTTAATACTTTTAAGGTTTACATCATATGGTTTGCCTTGTTTTGGTTCTATACGCTCGACATAAAGAAAAAGGAAACACAAATCGACCAAACGAAACAAATTACAATACAATAACTCAAGGTACATCAAACGAATACGAGAATATGTTATACCTTGACTTGGTTGAAGCAAAAATCTCGACACCAAGGGTGTATGTATTCGGCCGAATAGGGAGAAAAGAAAAAGAGAGGCAACAACAAAACTAGGGTTTCACTTTTGTGATTATGTGTTGTATATATAGTAGTAGTATTTTGATTTAAGCTCGAGTAGCTTGGGTTTCGTTGGCCCAACCGAACACACCAAACGCACGCCATATGGGCTTCGGCCTTTGATCCATTCGAAACAAACAAACACGACCCAAGTTATTTGCGAAACGTCCAATCTTCGTTGTACCAAAATCGATTACGTAATATATTCGTTAAGTTTTATTTATTCGCAAGTTAAGTTTTAAATTCGTTAAATGATATAAATGTATTTTACGTATTTTATAAATTTCGATTCCAAGGGTATTTTAGTCTTTAATCAGATTTTAGATTTCCGTGTTTTACACTAACTATCTCTTGTCAAAAATTTCCGCCAATCTACCAATACCATAATCCTTTCTAATTGGTAAGAATGAGCAGACGGTTAGTCGATCAACAACTACCCAAATCGCATCATGCTTCTTCCGAGTAAAAGGTAGCCCATCACAAAATCCATAGATATCTTATCCCACTTCCATGTTGGAATATCCAATGGTCGTAATAACCACCAGCCCTTTGATGTTCAATCTTAACCGCACGACAAATCATACACTTCGACACAAACGTCGCCACATCTTGCTTCATGCCATTCCACCGTATCTTGTTTCAAATCCCTATACATCTTGGTAGAACCAGATGGATAGTGAAAAGAGAACTATGAGCTTCACCATAACTTTCTCGACGGTACCGATCATTGGGAACACAAAGCCTATCTTCATACCATACAATTCGATCATCATCAACCTTAAACTCCGCCTCGCTTACCTTCTTCAACATTTTGCGCCACGGCCCACACCGCCATCATCTTTCCGAGCTTCTTTAATTTGGCAGATAAGGTTCGACTCCACCTTCATACTAGCCCAAGATCCATCAAAACCTCGCACGCATAGCTCAACATCCAAACGCCTAAGTCACGAATAATCCTAGGTTCAATCTCAATACTTGCAAGAATGTTCGATTTCGCTAAGCGCCAAGAACTACATTAGCCTTACCGGATGGTAATCGAATGTTGGTGTCATAATCCTAAGAAGTTCTAACCATCTTCTTTGTCTCATGTTAAGTTCTTTCGAGTGAAAATATACTTGAGACTCTTATGGTCGATGAAAATATCACACGCCTCCATACAAGTAATGCCTCCGGATCTTCAACGTGAACACCATCGCAGCCTAACTCAAGGTCATGAGTTGGATAATTCTCCTCATAAGGTTTTAGCCTTGAAGCATAAGCTATTACCTTCCATGTTGCATCAAAACACAACCCAATCCTTTCTTAGATGCATCACTATAAATTTGAAATCCTCCAGATCGGATGGAAGAGTCAAAATAGGAGCGACACCAATCTCCATTTCAACTCTTCAAAACTCTCTCTCGCTCATCCGTCCATACAAACTTTTCACCTTTTCTCATCACTGGGTTAGGGGCAAAGCTAAGCGAGAGAAACCTTCAACAAAACGTCGGTCGAACCAAGAAGTCCTAGAAAACTCCTAACCTCATCCATCCGTAGGTCTTGGCCATTTAGTGATAGCCTCAACTTTAGACGGATCCATGGTGATACCATCGCCAGATACAATATGACCAAAGAAAGCGACTTGTCTTAACCAAAACTCGTGACTTCAAAAATTTGGCGACAACTTCTTTCTTCCTCGTAATCTCCAAAACTATCCGGAGATGTTGCTCGTGCTCTTCTTCGACTGGAGTAAACTAAAATGTCGCCGATGAAAACGATAACAAACTTGTCGAGGAACTCATGGAAAACACGATTCATTAGGTCCATAAACACAAGAAAGCGATTTGTCAAACCAAAAGGCATAACGAGGAATTCATAATGACCATATCTCGTACGAAACGCGGTCTTAGGAACATCTTGCTCCCTCACACGTAGTCGGTGATAACCGGATCTCGATCAATCTTAGAAAAGAACTTCGCTCCTTGCGTTGATCAAACAAATCATCAATACGCAGAGGATAACGGTTTCAAATGGTAATACGGTTGAGTTCATGGCGTCGATACATAGACGCATGCTTCCATCCTTCTTCTTCACAAACAAAACAGTGCACCCCATGGAGAAACACTGGGTCTAATAAATCCATTTTCTATCATCTCTTGCGCTTGTTCCTTCAACTCCTTCGTTCTACAGTGCCATGCGATACGGAGCCTTCAAATCGGTTCAAGACTGTGAATTAACTCAATGCTAAACTCAACTTCTAGTCGGGGAAGACCGGTAGTTCATCGGGAAAACGCTCGGTGAATTCACAAAGAAGAAGATTTTCAATGTTAGACTCTAAAGATGTGTCCCAATGATGCCGAAACCTTGGCGCCCATGAGCAATCATGGTCCGCGCCTTCATAGCGTAAATGAGCTTAACAGATTTGAGAGGTTGAGAACCATAATAAACAAATTCAGATGTTTTATGTTTCCAAAGATCACGGTTCTAGCATAGCAATGATGGAAGCTCTATGATAAGCCAACCAATCCATGCCTAGAATGATATCAAAGTCGACCATATCGAGAGGATACAGATTTGCAGAGCTAATACGATCATCAAAACGAAGAGGGCACTTAACGATTTATGATCAATGATCGTGTGGTTTTCATAGGCGAGAAATCGATAAGTGATTTGTTAGTGGTTTGGGCTTCATATTAAGTTTCTTAGCAAATGTAGCAGATATAATGGAGTGTGGCACACGTATCAAATAAAGCGAAGATGTAATAATCATCAATGAAAAGAGTGCCCGTAATGGTACCAAGGCGCTCCACCGATTCCGAGTAGTAGCATAAACACGCCCGATAGTAGGTGGCGGCTTGATGTAGTTTCAGTGAATCACCGGTTCTTCTTAGGGCAATCCTTGATCTTGTGAGTAGTGGAACCACAAGAGAAACATCCACCGTTGGCCTTGAAACACGGCCCGGATGAGCCTTTCCATAAGTAGTACAGAGATAGGGGGAGGCAAACCTCACCGTCCTTTTCACGACTGTAAGATCCTCAAGCACGACCGATATGATCCTCGAGTCGATCGATCCTTGTTGTAACCGGTTATTGTTACCTTGATTCGACGATCATTTCCATTCCTACCAAAGAACTCGCTATCCCGAGTCCTCGCCTCGTGGCACCTAGAGTCCACATTCCTTCCTCGACCGACCTCACCGATCATAACTCCTATCCACTTGACCCTCGAATCATAACTCCGCCGAATTTCCTTATAATCATTACTTTGAGTCCTACCTGAATCTGATCACCATCGCGTTACGCTTTGTTGGAACCCGAAACCTCATGAAAGATCTCAATGTTACGAAGTGCATCATTGCAGCCGACACATCCTCATGCTCAATATTAAGCGATCGGTCCAACACCCACTTCTTCGGCCCCCTTGAAGTGCTTAGCTTGGCGCCTACCATTTCCGTAAATCGCTCCCACAAAACTTACCAGCCTCATAAACCCGCCCATGTACTCATTGAGTTCTCATGATCAAACCGGTAGATTGCCCGATAATCCTCTCATACCTTGTCGTCAAGATCGTGGAAGTAACGGTTATAGAAGATAGTACGAAATTCACCTGTGTACAAGTAATAGCAAAGCATCTCCTCCTCTTGCCTGCTTGAGTGCCTTCCACCAATTCAATGCATCACCTTACAACTTAAATGTAGCCAAACGAGTCTTAAACTCGCTCCACAACCCAATACTTCAAACAAATTTCAATATGAGCGATCCCGGCCTCGGCCTGGGAGTAGAAAAGAAGGTTAAAGAAAGAGGCTTGAGCTACCAAACGCCGAGCCAAGTGCGAATGCCGCTGGTTGATTACCTCCACCACCACCAAGCACCACCGACACGAATGTTGTTGATCACCGTGTCATCATCTCGTGTAGTGAGACTGTGGAAAAGAGTGTTGAGAGCATTAGCAATCGCAAAGATCCATGTTAGAGCATCATCGCCCCTTCCGAAAGTTATCATACGATTTAGTTTGAACCATCTAAACGATATTCAAACGATTAGCAAAATGAACAAAGGTGAGATATGAAATGGAAGTTCGTAAGGAAACCTAAAGTCTACCCAATCCTCACAGTCATAGCCTAAGCTCTATGGTCTCAAACCTATGGCTCGATACCATAAATTGTAATGGCCCGAACGCCCGGCAAGGGTAAAGGAATCACAAATAATGGTGTCATATCAAAGCAAACATAAATATCCAAAAGAAGTCTTAACATAAATGCGGAAATAATTCAAGTCAACATGACTTCAATACATAGGTCCCAATGAAAAAAAATAAACTCCAATAAAATATCCAAATAGTAAAGTCTTAAATGGCCTCATAAGATCAAAGCTAAATATCTCTAAGGTAAGTCCACTCAAGACTCATCCCAAAGCAAAACTCAGCCCAATGCTTAGATACCGCGGAAGAAAAGAAATGCGGCCGAGCTTCAAAAGCTCAAGTGAATGATATAAAAGCAAAGCGAATACTAAACGATATCGAATACAAAATATAATGAACGAAAGATAGCAAAATCACAATCATTTTCGAGTATAAATCGTAATTATCGAATAAGTTTTATAGTTAACTACCTCGAGCCCGTAAAACAAATATCGATCAAAATCATATTCACATAAGGCAACATTTGTGGGGAGACCTACCAGAGTTATGGCGACGCGATGCACGCAAAGATCAATCATCGATAAACAGATAACATATAATGATAATGATAATGTATCTAGGATGCATCCATACCCACATGCATGATATTGGTCATATAACATAACTTGAGCTCATAACAGATAATGATAAGTGGACGTGGCGTAACATCACTCTATCGCCCTAGAGTCATGTCGAGGTGCATCATCGACACGGACATGGAACCCCATGACTAGTGAAATATTTGGCTCGGTGTCAAACTATCTTAGGTCAAATCGTAATGTCAAAACCGATACGCATCATACTTTATCGTAAGATTAATCATATTTCCAAAATCGTAGTTTTCATATCATATAGTTCAAAATCGATGTTTTATAATTCGTAAATCGTAGTTCGTATAAGCAACTCAAACAAATGTAATGGGGTTCATAGCAAAGGCTTAGGAAACCCTAATATAAAAGCTAACGAAAAGAAAACGTTATAAGGAACCTTTACCGAAAAGGTCGAATATCTGTATCTTATTCCAAAGCAAATGACCAAAAGCGTAAATACGGAAAGCAAAGGATTACTCCTTCTTCACGTAACCTATACACATTAACTGGTCAGACATGTTATTTATGATTCCATAATTGTTTAAATGATCTTTTAATATTTGGTGTTCATACTTAATGTATTCAATTGATCTTAATACTTTAGAGATTTATGATTAAATGAGACTTAAGTGTTTTATAACAAATATTGTAGATTAAGGTTCATTATGTCATTTATTAAAGTTTAGGGTTAAATGTGAAAATAGTTTAAAAGTCATAACTTACACATGAAATAACGAATTAATATAATTAGCTTCAAACCCTAATCGACTCTCATTTATGTTCTAGGGTTTTCAATCTTTAATATCATATCAATGTGCATTTACTTTACATATTACGTCATTTAATGACTCATTACTCTCGCTTATTTACTCAACACATTCATGACTTAACCATACATTACTTATATACATGTTATACGTCAACTTTTATACCCATGCACGCCTATGATTTCATGTGACTACACAAGTTACTTATTATCCGGATTAGATATACATCTACACACACATGCACAATAGCTTCACTAGATATGAACACGCATTACGCTTACACATCGACAAGCTCACTTGACTCACAACACACGCCAAGATGGTACACGGTTCACCAACCATTTAGGGTTCGGTTCACACATCACTTAGGGTTTAGGTTTTGCATGATCTTTACTCATTTAATACACTTCCACAAACTCACATGTTTCGTTAATACATAGGTTTCGCTAATATGTTTTACGAACCCTAACTCTTCTACGCACTTTACATATTCACGCTTGCATGTTTCACATAAGGTCCGATTCATTTATATATGTGGTTCGGTTCTATGGCTCGACTAAAACAAAACATGATACAATATATTATACGTTAGGTGTTATCAAAGGAAGACGAGAAAACATGTTATACCTTAGCTCGTTGGAAACAAAGTCTCGACACCAAGGGAGTTAGGCTTCGTCGAAGGAAAAGAAAGAAAAGAGGCAAAACTAGGGTTTCCAAATTGTGTTAATGTGTTGTATTTATAGTGGTACAAATTTGGTTAGGCTTGAAGGGTGTGGGCTTCGGCTTGGGTCCAACCGAACAAAACAAACACCCTTTTGGGCTCTCGCTTCTTGATCCAACCGAACACAAACAACACGCCCATCTTGGGCTCGGCGTGAGTCCAATCCAACAAAACAAACGGCCCAACTTGGTTCACCATTAAACGAAAACAAGGCCCAAACGAATGGCCCAACTATTTACGCGAGACGTTTAACCTCCGCTATACAAAGTCGATCACATACACATTTTTGTTAAGTTTTAGTTATTCGTAAGTTAGGTTTTAATTTAGTTGAATGAATATAAATGTCTTTACGTATTTTATAAATTTCGATTCCAAGGGTATTTTAGTCTTTATTCATGTTTTAGATTTTCGTGTTTACGTAGTAGTGGTTAAATCCTTTCCAAGAAGAATGTATGCGTGAAAAGCTCCTTCCAACCTTATGTATCTTCTTCTTGATAAATAAAACCCGCACACTTGAAGAAAACAAACGAAACCTTCGTAAAATCGGCGGTAATAATATATATAAGACTCTACTAAACTAGGATATAATGCTTTTGAATGGGTGTTTACATAATTTCGGAAAATTAAGACCGAAAATTCCAAAATTATAAGTAGCTCGTAAAACGAGAAAAAGTAATTAGTTATTTTGCTCCTTCCCGACGCCGTCGTTGTGATCCGACGCGCCAGTTATCCTCGACAAAATCGGTCTCGTGATTTTCTCGAAAATTTACATCTTTAGAACTGGAAAATTTTTCTCGCAAAACATCCATTATGACTCGATACAAGCATTTGACTCGAACAAACACACATGTATATCTTTCAATCAATTGAAATTCTCATGTTTACGCTTTTTGAAAACGTGTAATCCTCCCTACACTTATCCTTTATGTAAAATACCTTTATATGTAATTAAGACGAGGTTAAAAACAAAATAAAGCATTTCTACAAATTTAAACATGAGAATAAGCAATCAATAAAAGATATACGACACAAACAAGAAAACAATTAAGCATGGGTTGCCTCCCACGAAGCGCTTTTCTTTATTTATGAGTCTTGTAGCTAGACTCATAGTCGTGCCCCTACGTGACTTCGTTACCGTCACCTTCTTCCTTATGACGGTCTCTATTGGGGGATTCCATGTTGTAAAAGTGCCCTATGATGCACCTTTATAAGAGGTCGTCCTCTCCCCAATCGGTTCTATTTTTCGGTCCTAAGTTCAAGCAATCCTTATAGAATCCGAAAATCTTGGCCATAACATAATCTACTCCTTTTTCCTTATCCTCATCATTCCTATAATAGACCGATAGTTTAAGTTCCTTTTCATCATTGGAGAGTGATGAAAACTTCTCAATCTTAAACGGCATTTGGTAAGCTACATCATTGGTCTCATCCTTGAATCGCACTATTCCTAATGAGGGATCATAAGTCATCCCGATGTTTTCTATGAAAGGCTTTCCTAGAATAACGTGGGACAAGCTAGGATCTATGGCCGTGCTAATATCATCCACAATTATGAAGTCCGTAGGAAACGTGAAACTACCTACATAAACGGGCAATCTCTTAATTCTACCAAGAAAATTGCACCTAACCCTAGGATTATCGGGGTCTTGCCTAGTTGGGATAGGGTTCTTCATTACCCAATTATAGTAGGTGTTAGTCATTATGTTTATTGGTGACTTACGGTCAATGTAGGCCTTTGCCACGAAAAGGTGGCCTATGCAACATGGTATGCTAAGATTCCAAGGGTTCCCAAACTTGATCCTAGGGCTTTTCCTAACATACATGTGACAGAGGTCACGCACTAAGTGAGGGTGGCGAGATAGCTCTTCTTCCGTAGGAAATTTATTGAAATAGTCATTGTCTACTTCATCTACTTCCTCGGTTGTTTCATTAACCTCAAGTATAGTTTCATGGTCCGCTTCGTCATTTGTTCTATTAGGTTTCACTAAGGTGATGGTATTGACGAATTGGACGTGTTTAGCTAACTTACTGGGTCCTTAATCTCTACACGGAAGGCTCGGAGTTGAGATAGCATTAACCTTCCTATCACTATTGGTCATGGCTTTCAAGAGGTTATCTATCTTCCTATCCATCTCGGCCTCGTTGTTGGTTAAAATGGTCCGAGAGCTTAGCAATTTGAGCTTGGGATGCGACTAGGTGTTGCAACATCCTCAATGTTTTGTTGGTTAGGGCCATGAGATGGGGCCATGAGAAAACATTGAAGTGAATTCTTTGGTTTGTCCCCAATAGAAGTCGGGCTTGCCTTCCATGCTTCTCAGCGCCATTGAAAGTCCTAGGTCCCGTGTTGTAGGAATCTTCCTCCTGCTCCATTAATACGCGAGGATGCGAGTCAACGGAAGCATGTTCGAGGAATCGGTGCAAGTGCGTGTTATGAGGATCACTACACGGCTCACACGAGGAAGAAACTTTGTTCACATGGCGTGAAGACTTAGGATTTTCGTAGGAACTCATTAGGAATTTAACTTGATCTTCAAGTTCGAGCATCCTACGGTCGGAAGGTTGTGAGTCAATGGGAGGAAAGGAGATTGCCTTAACAGTTTTGGGCAGCTCACGAGGGTCATTCCAACTTTCGTTGTCATAGAGAGCAAGGTCCTCTATTATGCCCCATGATTCTTCCTCGGTGAGATCACTAAGTTTTCCACCGGCCGCTTGGTCAATGGATTGCTTGGTGGGGAAGTTGACATGATCATAGAAAAGTTGGACTTGGAGCCAAAGATAAATGCCATGATGAGGGACTTTATGAAGTAAGTCCTTGAATCGAGTCCATGCTTCGTAGAGAGATTCACCTTGAAGTTGTTGGAACATCAAGATGTCATTCCTAAGCTTAGTGGTTCTCCCCGGTGGGAAAAATTGAGCAAGGAAGCGAGAGGTGAGATCATCCCAACTTGAGATGGAGCCGACGGAAGTCGCTCAAGCCAATTACTAGCTTGGTCCCGAGAGAATTGGAAGAGACACAGCGCGTGGTCTCCCGAGTAGTAGCATCGAGGTCGATGGAATCGACAATTTTAAGGAAACTTAAGATGTCGATTAGATCTTCGAACGAAGTCCATGGAATGCACATCCATTTTGCACCAACCGGATGGTTTCGGATCGCAGGCCATAGTTTGGGCTTGATCGGGAAGCTCAATGGTGTTCCTATAGCCTAGGTGGCTTGGTCTCGAGTATTCACCAAGAGTATGCCTCTTGGCGGGTCATTTGGTGGTAGGTTGATGAATGGTGGTGGGTTATCACCTTCCATGATGAAAAGTGATAGGGTTACGAACAAAGGTCACGAAGAAGGGGATAGACTACGAGGAAGCTAAAAATTAGAAAAAATTTACTTGATAGGAATCAGCAAAGAAACCTAAACGCGGTGGACTCCTAACTAGCTATTCTATTCCTCGGCGCGCCAAAAACTTGATACGCTTACGCAGCTGCTCGGGGTCAAAGGAACTTCCTTTTCGTCGAAAGCGTTTTTCAACACCCCAGCGATGAACCTAATCGCTGTAGTGTAGTATTAGGGTAAGCTACGGAATTGATATCGTTCTCTAGGGAATAGGAATGCTAGTGAGAGGTTACTACGCTAAGGTTGGGGTTGAGGAAGATTATTTTTATCTTTTATATTTTTAGGAAATGGAAAGGTACTAATCTCGGGGTTTGGATTGGGGGAGTTGGTATTTCACCGATTACTTCTACTATCTAATTATCTAATTAACTAAGGTGAGGGTAGTCTATGTCTAATTATTGTGTGCTCGTATGGTGGTTTAAAGATGTGTTTACTTAGGTTTTATTACTCCTTAATTATCTCCTATTGATGGTTGAATTGTCACGCCCTTATTCTTAATCGTTGTGTGTCTAAGGTCGTAGGGTATGCGTTTATCCCTAACTCTTTGAAACTACCAAAGGTTATCGCCACAAAGTCTCTAGGATTTATAAACTTTAACTCTAAGGTACTCTTCGGATGGTTTAGCCTACAACAACTCTAGGTGCTATAAACTAAGGTTCACAAAGATTAATCAAGCATTAACTACACAACGGATGACCTATTGCATTACTAGATCATTAACAATTAAGATAAGAGACAACCAATCAATATTCAATAATTAAGTTTCATATTCCCTAAACAAACACACAAGTAAATTATGGGACATGGAGAACATGCAAGCATACACACAAGTAATTGAAGACATAATTAAATTAATGAAGTAAAACACTTATCTTGATGTAAGATAGGGTTGGAATCCTAAAATACCGTATAAGACAGCCTTGGTTCGGTTTAGGTTTTTACCCAAAAGACTACACATCGAAAACTAAAAAATCGGATTTTATATATAAGATTACATTCGCGGTGCGCCACCTTATGATTTGTGACGCCGCCGGGTCGCCGCTATTAGAGTTTCGCCTTGGCCACGTTAGTCTTGGCGACGGCGCCACCTTATGCTTGTGACGCCGCCCCTTCGCCTCGACGACGTCTCGATCAAATCTAGGTCGCCCGAGTTGCGACGACCTACTCTTTTAAAGCTCGACACCGTCACTTGTAAATAAGCAATTTGGTTACCGAGTCATTAAAGTGATGCGACGGCGTCAGCAGATAACACCGACGCCCGTCCTTCTGGGCCCAAAGAACCCGAAGTGGCTCGATTATTGACTTTGGCCATTTTCTTCAGATATTCGCGCTTTTCGTCCGAATAAGTGTCATTCCAAGATTTTGCCTTCAAGATACCTAAAAGTGAAAAGGAACGATATTAAGTAATAACGGATACAAAAGTGATCAAATAAGGGCATAAACGACCCCTCAAAAAGGTACATTTTAAAACCTTATTACTATGTCAATGTCTATTAGTTTGTTGCTAGTTATTTGGAGTGTTGGATGTTTTTGATGATTATGACGAAGCTACACTTTGTCATTCGTGTGTGCCATTTTCCAACAAAGATGAAGGAGACGTCTTTCTCATTTGTATTTTTTGTGGTGTATGCTCATACGAAGTGTGGGCGAGATGTGTCAAAAAAAAAACTATGTGATGATGATTATAGCCAATGTGCTATATTTAGTATATTGATTAGCCAATGAGCTAAATTGAGTTATATATATTTTGGAGATCGATATCTGAAGAAGAGGCGATTATAATAATTTTCGAGATTGTGGTTTGTTCGATGGCTAGCAACATGGGGGTTTAGAGTTGACTTTATTTTTCTTTAAACCAATTTCATAAATCATCCCATGCCTTATCCATACCATTTTATAAACCCAAAGCCTTAACGATATAACCCGAATAAAAGACCTCTTTGAGAATTTATTTTATTTGTCTTGATACTTGTACAAGCTTATGGTAAAAAGCATGAATCATGACTAGGCATTAAGTGATTTACATATACCCACCAATATATGAGTATTGAGTGAATTCCTAAAATCATTCGTGAGGTGTTTAGTTGTGTTATCTAAAGTCATTTGGTTCATTTCAGAATTTTCACATATTAAAAGCAAATTAACAATTATTTATGTTGAAGTGATTGTTAGATTTTTGGAACCACGGTATTGAGACCATTGAAATCAATTTTTATAAATGCTAGACCTACTCGAGGGCGAGTAGAACTTAAGTATGGGGGAATTTGATAACGCTCAGAATGAGCATGTTTTTAGTAGCGTTATTGATAGTTTTGTGTATGATAATCGGTTATATTTACCCATAATTGTTGCAAAAGTGCAAAAGAAGCATATTTTTATATGAATGTAGCCAGATATCGTGAAAGGCAAAGAAATGACGATTTCATGCACATTTGGATAATTCCCGAGGAAGAAAGATAGGTGAGGAAGCTCAAGGACTCGATGATTTGAAGCACAAGGATTTCTAAGTATCTACATCAAATAAATATCAAGTTTCATCTTGGAAATCAGCATCGGAAGCAAGGAAAAAGGCATGAATCGAGAAAAGTCAAATTATGCTGTACGGAAAGCATCCAGCCGATCGGTCGGAGCTCGCAACAGGATCGGCTGCGTCGCAACCGATCCGGCTAGAGATGTTGCAGCTACACTTTCTCTCATTTATTGATGCCATAACTTCTATTAATAATGGGAGTCCGATCATTTCTAGTTAATAACTTATTGTGGACGTTTTTGGCTTGTTGGTGAAGAGTTCCTAGCTATATAATGCACCTAGACTTAGTAGTTTAGTGTGACACACCCAAAAGAGTAATAAGCTTACACCAAGACTATTACCCACCACTTTTATTCATCTCGAAAGTCCTATTTCATCTGTAAAACGTCCAGGAATGTGGTGAGAACAATTCTCAACCATTTGGTAATCATTTGGAGTTGAACGGGTAGTATAAGGCGATTGGAGACGTGTGGTTGTTATAGTTCCACAATTTTCTAGTTCTTGTAATCCGAAGTTTAGGTATTCTTATGAACTTTGTCATGAATCTCTATTCTATTGAATTATATGAATTACATGGTTACTACTTGTGTTATGTTATAGTTTTAATGGAGTAATTCTTGAATATACTTGTGTGTAAAGATGTAGGCAATTGTAGGAGTGTTCTTATATATGTGATGCATGTAAATTATTTTGTTTAATGATTTTGTTAGAATAACTACTAGTCTTGTTTAATTTGTTGGTAAAACATTTTCAAGATAAATGACCGAAAGGATTTCTCTTATGTTTTATTCCAAAACGTTAGTGACAAACTAGTATGGGGATATGTTGATTGACACTCATCATATTTACTTGTTAAAACAAGACTAGAAACGATTTCATCACGTAAAGGTCGAAAGAGTCGTAAGAACAAGTTGAATAAGAATCTTTTACAAACAAATGGATTTTCTAAAGAATAATCATTGGGTTAAGGACCGAAAGGATTACCTATGTGTTTTTATTCTTAAAATGATTTTTACAAAAAATAAACCATGGATTGGAAATCATTTCCTTATGATTTGTGCATTGCATCAAGTTTACACCAAGCTTTCATGAACACTCTCTATAATTGACTATGGACTTCACACAAGTATATGTTTCTTTAATTTGGATTTTTATAAAAGCATCACTTTGAAGGAAGCCTTGACAAGCTTTCTTGTCTCAAACAATTTAACAAACTAAACGCAAATCCCTTGGGACGATCTCGACTTACCCACCTTTGCTATCACGAACGAGTATACTTGCTCGTACGTTTTAAAATAATTACCCGGATAAATCGTGTTTATAAATTTTAAAACTTGCACACGGTCAGCACATCAGTACTATTCTAAGGTATATCATCCAATGACCTAACCAATTTCATTTCAAGATAACCTATCTAAGAACAAACATTATATTTACTTCACAATAAGCATATGAAATATCTAAGACCAATACCATATTCCGATATTCATTAAACATGTATCATTAACAAATCCTAATAATATGAATATAATATTACCACTAATTGGGGACTCTTCTTATGATCGTAGGATGCAATATTATAAGTAACTTCTTTAAGTTTACAAGTCTACTACACATGCATTTTGAATCGAAACCATAGTTGGTAAGTTTGTTTTTCATCTTTATCTTTGTTCTAACGATAAACACTAACATTCAAATAGAAGAGAATGCGTTTTCATTCGTAACAGTTGTAACACACTTAATAAAGAAAAAAAAATCTAACCTGTTGTTGAAAGAGATTGTTGGAGAAGAAGAGTTCTTGGAGAGTATGCGGAAAGTCAGAGTGCTATAATGGGTAACTTACCTCATAGTCGTAATATCACTATACCCGAGAATCAAGTTCTTTAAGCAATGATGATATGCATTGATAGAACAAATATATTTTTTGGGGTATTATGTATCATTGTTTTAAGACATACAATAATAACACAAAATATTAAAATATATTATTTTGTAACTCACAAATGATGTGTAATCTACAAATAAAATACAATATGCTACAAATAAATTCCTAATATATTGTGATCTTCATTTTATAAGTTCCGTATCATCACATTATGATAAAGATTGAAGTAGTTATTTTAAGCAAATATAATGTTATCTTTTTTATCATCGATTTTTACCAAAAAAATGATTTTGCATAATAAACTTTGAAGTAATATGATTTTTGTTAGTAAAAAGATATCAATGCCTAACATATGTTGCCCTTAATATTCTAAAAATTTGATATTAGTAATACATGGTCAATATATTTGTGCATTTGCAGGTTTCTAAGTATTTTTCAAGGGTACGTAATATTAGAGTCATCACATTATGAAGAACATCAAATCATCCAAGGTGCGAATGTATTTTATTTTATTTATAAACAACAACAAATCACTAAACTCATTTGTACTTTTGAATTCATTTGTATTTTACTTTGTATACATTAGTTTTAGTTTTTAAAGAAGTTTGTTTTAATGTAGGTAAGCAAACAATTAGAAGACACTAACCCATGAAATTCTATCGATGTGGCCGAAAAAGATACACCGATTATTGAGATATCTGACGATGACTTGGTATGTGTTGAATACATAAATAAAATTTGTTAAAATAAATTATTGTATTCATGTTTTATTACTATACATACAGGATTTGACCATCAACAACAACCGCAAAATAGTTACAACACAACATGTTGTTGTTGAGAACAAAAATGTTGTCCATTATGTTTCCTCGGATGATGAGGACGTATTACCTTTAACAAACAAGGATATACTTAAAGACCATGTTGAAAAGGGAGACAAATTGGTAGGGAAGCATATGACTATTTCAGTTTCATATTTATTTGGTTTTAACCGTCTTGAATAATGGGAGAGTCGTACCATATATGTCTAACTTTTATGTCTATTATGCAAACATTAAAATAGGAATACGATGATGAAAGCCCTATTAGGTTTAATCGCACAAGCAACTCTACACAAACTTCCACTTCAAAAAAACATCGATTTGCAATTATTGATGAACCCACTGATGACGCCAACAATAAAGTCAAACAAGTTGATCTAGAGGATCAGGAATTCATTAATCAATATCCTGATCATGTACACCATTTGGATGGCTTTGTTGTTGACGTACCTTTAGCTAATGAACAAGACAATTTATGATCCAAAAAAGACAAGTATGCTCTCATTGATGAAGATACCGATGAAGATCTTGATAAGAAGAATTGCACAAGTGAAGATGGTGTGTGGATTAATATCAATGATCTTGATGACGCTTCTCATGATGTACATTATTCTAACAAATACATTGATGATCAAGTCAAGAAGACTTACAAGACTTTGACATCCATAGCGTCCCATTTGTGGTCGATGTAGATGATTCGATAATTTCATTGACGATTTAATCTCAAGATTATTATTCGGCGATGATGAATCCACCGATGATGATTTTTATTGCCAATATCGTGATTCAACATGATTTATGTTTCGTCAATAATATTGTGTTGTTTATTCAGTTCTTTATGTTTAAAAGCATTATGAAATAACTTGGTGTTTGTGATTGGGGAGTCCTAATCACTTTTCATTAAAACAAACTTATTTGACCAACTATTTATACACATTTTTATAAAATTGTTTGTGAATTCATTTTTTATATGAATGATCGATGAATCCGGATACAATTAGTTGATTGTTGTTTTATTTTGGTCTTGCGCAATGCAAACTTCAAGAGTAAAATCATGCAACTATTCATGTATTACCTTAAATCAAACTTATTAATCAAATAAATTATGCATAATTAAAATACAAATAATGTTATTTTTTATTTGGTTCAAAGTCACTTAACAAGTCATTAATAACAATTACTACTCATTTTAAATGTCCAAAAGCCCGGCCCAAGAAGTAAAAGTCCAAGAATAACTAATTACTACTCATTTTCAATGAGCAAATACCGCCCAAGAAAACGAGTCCAAGAACTAAAACAAAGCCCACTCGGTCAAACTAATTCAAGCAATGAAAACTATATAATGGGTAAAAGAATAACATGCAACGACATGTATTTTTCCATGGCATCATCAAACCCTTAAACCGCTCAACATACAAACTCACATGCTACCGAAAATGATTCAAAGTGCGAAGATCCAACCGTTCTCGAAAAAAACATGTGACTCAATCAAAGAATGAAGATGGAGTACGTGATCGACACAAGAAAGAGGCAAACACTAAAGTGGATGATGCATTGAGATTTCTTGCATGAGTCTTTGAAGAAGGTGGACCTTCTTAAAATAATAAAGGTATTGCATATAAGCTTTGTATTAAATAAATTTATGATTTTATGTTAAGTTTATTAGCCCATGTACTTTTGCTTTGACAGATGAGTTTGACGAATCCATTCTTCTCGACTGGCTTAAACTAAATGTTGGAGATCCTGAAGAGTGTCAATAGGTTCTCAACGGCGTTAAGTCAAAGGTCCTAAAATCAGAAGCTATGATTAACGAAATACACGCAATGGGTCATTTTAACTGATGACTACCGCTTGCAGACGTTACTAACTGTGAGTTACTTAGATAGTCAATTAATACAAAACTACTTATTTGAGCACTTCTTATGGCTATTGCTACTTTGTCACATTTTAAAAATTCTCATTCTATAATGTTACACAGTTATTCCTCAAATTTTAAATGTCGTATCATATATTGGTAACTCAACGAGAGTTTCAAGTTCACCTTTCTTTCACGGTATCAACTTTTAAGATTATCTAAATAAGATTGTGTTTTGAAGGTTTAAACTATTAAGATTATACGACTATTTGTTTCTACTTACATGAACATTCCTAAACTCTTTGTATATACATTTAGGATCAAATTCACGCACAACAAACCCCATATTGGCCACAAATACTCTTGGCACGCTTCCAACTCAACTATCACCGTTGACACGCATCAGAACTACACATGTTAGGTAACCACCAAATGTTTCCAAAAAATCTATAGTTCGTGTTTCACTTATGCCACAACAACCAACAACTTTTGCTACATCTTCTTCTGCTATTGGGCTTATACGAAGTCCAAATCCAGGAAATTCAAGTGGTTAGACACATATATATCTGTACTATACTTCTTATATACCTAACATATATGTTCTTTCTAATACGTTTATGTTATTCTTCTATAGTATCTCAAAGGTCTGTTGTTTGCAACACTATTACCAATGAAAATCTTGGTTCACTTTCGCCTAATTCTTTGCCTCACAAGTGGTAACCAAGCGACTTCGATTGTCAGAATACGCAAATGACAATATCCCTTTAATGATATTTCAAATGGTATTTTTATAACTCTCATTAAACATGCTACGTCAAAATTGTTTTATTTTTAGTACTTATGAATATTGGTAAGCAAGGTTATTCGTACAACACCATCTTTTACACATATCCGCAGGTCGTGTTTCATTTATGTCACAACAACCAAAAAACCTTTCAACCAGTCCTTCTTCTAACACGTTCAACAGAACTACGACTTCTACAAGCTCACTTTGTAAGAAACATATACCTCACATTATACGATGCTTTGTAACAATAATACTCTTTGTAATCTGCGTTCATTTTTTTATAGTATCAAAACTTCACTTCCTCTCAACACGCTTAACAATGTTAATATTAGTAGAACGACACTTAATTTTGTGGTGACAAGTACTACCCAAACAACTCCATTGGCGACACATCAACGATAATCTCCATGACCGATGTTTCAAACGGTAAATTTTAGGATCAACATATTATATTTGAACAACATGCTTACGTGTCAATGTGTTTCCATTATTCTCTTAATGCTCTTTTTAGTTTGTTTCCAAACACCGAGGTTCGTCGGGTTAATCAACGCACCAACAAAACATCAACGTCGGTGTTAAAACAACCACCGCCTATAATCACACAAAATTCAGCAGTCGAAGTCCATGAGTCATCAAGGCGAACAAAAGGTCTAAGAGAAGCGCTTTACAACCCCGAACGCCGGTTGCTTTAATCTTAATGCCGAGGATGGAAACGTCACAAAAGTATAGGACAAGTACGATGGTATATCCAAAGGTAATTCTATATCTTATTTGTACATTCAATGAAACATGGTAATAATATTTTATAAGCACATTAAATAAGCATAAATCATGAATTTGCAGAGTACTACGACCATGGTGATCCTACATTTGAGTGCAAAGAATGTCATGCTTTGCTATGGGAAGTGGAAGCCAGAAAAGGATACGGTGGTAATCCAACAAACAAAGCGTATAGTATATGTTGTAGCAAGGGAAACGTTTCTATTAAATAACCGCTTCATGCTCCAAAGCCCTTACAAGATTTGTTTTATAATGATGATGCAAATAGTCAAAATTTCAAAAACAACATTAGAACATACAATAGCATGTTTGCTTTTACTTCAATGGGTGAAAAGGTTGACGATTCAATCAATAGCCGAGGCCGTGCTCCATATGTTTTCTTCTTGCATGGACAAACATACCATAGTATTGGTAGTTTACTTCCGGAACCAAGTGCTTCTCCGAAATTTGCACAGTTGTATATATATGACACAAAAAACAAAAATGATAATAGAGTACGAGCATTAAGGTAATTTGCGTTTCATTTATTTCCATTTATGTATAAACATGTTTTTTAAAACGAGTTGTGCAACATTCTGAATTTTGGTTTAATCAATTCAAATTACTAATATGCAGCAATTCTTCGTCATCCTCCGCTCCTTCGAATTCAAAGCATCCTATCGATCGAAACATTATCAGCGAGGTAAAAGAAGTTTTAGACACTTCAAGTGATTTGGTACAAACATTTAGAATGGCGCGTGACCGATACACAGAAGACACAAAGCAGAATATCAAAATAAAGCTCATTGCAAAGCGAGGAAAAAATGGACGAAATTACAATCTTCCCACTGCCAATGAGGTTGTTGGCCTTATTGTAGGCGACTTCGATTCATTCGCATAACAAAGAGATATTATGATAGACAAGTATCGTAAAGGTTTGCAATGTATCAATATTTTCCATCCTATGTACCTCCCCTTGCAAGTACCCTTTGTTGATGCCACGCGCAAGATGGGTATCATTTGGATATACCGATGAGAAAGAAAGTGAACATGCAACCACTATTAAGAAGGACAAAACAGTTACAATGCGAAGTGATTTTCTTATCAAATACAGGACCGTCCTAATCAAGAAAATTTATTTACGCGTGGAGGTCGTTTGTTTCAGCAGTTTCTTGTGGATGGTTACACTATGGTTGAGACTGATCGTTTGTATTTCCATCGATCAAAACAGTCAAACTTAGGTGTAATACATACTCAAATATCTATCAGAGCATTGCATCTGGAAACACAGACCTAACCGCCCTTGGAAAGCCGGTCGTCTTGCCTTCTATATTTATCGGTGGACCAAGGTACATGAAGCAAAACTATATGCATGCGATGGCATTATGTAGATGGTACGGTTGTCCGAATTTGTTCATAACAGTAACGTGCAATCCTAACTGGACGATTGCAGGATATATGCGAGAGAATAACCTTTCATCTTTAGATCGCCCTGGTGTGCTTACAAGAGTTTTTAAAATGAAACTGGACCAGTTGATGAAGGATTTGAAAGAGTTGCGTTTATTTGGACGTGTTCAAGCAGGTAGTATACATAAACATTTACTAATGTATTTTATTCTGTAACAAATTGTATGCACATACATTAATAAAATTTGAAGTAACTTTTGTTTATAATATTTGCAGTTGTATATACGATTGAGTTTCAAAAAAGAGGACTTCTGCACGCGCATGTATGTTTATTCTTGCATAAGGATGACAAGGTTCCAAACTTTGATCAGAATGACAAATACATATCTGCCGAGATACCAGATAAAGATAATGATCCTGATTTGTACAAGTTAGCTTCTGATTTCATTATGCATGGTCCTTATGGTGCGGATGACCCAAACCAGGCTTGCATGTCCAAAGGTAATTGTACCAAACACCTCCTAAAAAAAGTTCACCCACCGTAGTGGATGTGGATGGCTACCCTGTTTATAGAAGACATGACAACAGAAGATATGTGGAAAAGAGTGGACATAAGTTACATAACGGTTATGTCATCCTGTATAATGCTCAGCTTCTAAAACGTTATCAATGCTACATTAACGTTGAGTGGTGCAACCAAACGGGTTCAATCAAATATTTGTTTAAGTATATAAACAAAGGTCCGGATAGAGTGTCGGCACAGTTGTATGAACCGGTTACCATTGCTGACGGTCAACAAATTGATAAACCTATTGACGAGATAAAGGCGTTCTCAAATACCTATCCACTTGCGAGGCGGCGTGGAGGCTATTTGGTTTTGAGATTCATTATAGAACACCATCTGTTGAGAGGCTGTCCTTTCATCTTGAAGGCGAGTAGTAAGTTGTGTATGATGAAGACGCTGATCTCGAAACAACTGTTGAGAAGCAAACAGTTGGTGTTGATATGTTCGAAGGTTGGATGAAAATGAATCAACAATTTCTGGCGGCAAGAGAGCTAACGTATGCTGAGCTTCCTACAAAATATGTCTGGAATGCTCCAAAAAGAATTTGGACGCTTATGAAGTAAGGAAGACCGATCGGAAGAATTCACAATGTTCCCATATCAACAGGAGACACTTACTATTCCAGGATGCTGCTAAACAGTGCAAAAAGATGTAGGTCACACGATGAGATTAAAAAGGTTAATGGTATAGTGTATCCAACTTACAAAGAGGCTTGCTACGCAGCGGGCCTTTTAGAAGACGACAAGGAGTATGTTAAAAGTATTAAAGACGCAGCTTATTGGGCACACCCTGAACATCTTCGTGACCTATTTGTGACATTGCTTTCACAAAAGGAACTTACCACGCCTTTGACTGTTTGGTTACAAACATGGCATTTGCTTGCGCAAAATGTCCAATATAAGAGAAGGCAGATTTTTTAAATTCCAGTTAATACCTACAAAATCTCTTTGTTAATATAAATGTTATTCAAAACTGATCAAATATCTGTTATGTTTGCTGAGACCATTATTTCAACAGATTATGTGTAATTTTTTAATAACTCAGTTGTTTATTAAGTACTGACATTACATTTATTTAATGCAGATTTGATTCTCAGTGACGACGAAAAAAAAATGTGGCTTTGTACTATATTGAACAACTTCTGAGATCAAGAAACTCAACTTTGAGGAATTGGCCTGAGATGCCTTATCTGGATGATAGATACATAACTGACTTTGGTAATCGACGTATACACGATTAGACAGATTATAACTCGGTCGAGTTACAATTTGAATATGAACGCATGTACGCCTCTTTGACTACAGAACAGAAGGGTGTGTATGACACCATAATACACTCAGTTGACACAGGAACGGGGGGTGTACTTTGTTTACGGGTACGGAGGTACGTAGATGACCTTCTTATAGAAAATGATTGCTGCCGGTATTAGAAGAAAAGGTGATATAGGTTTAAATGTGGCATCCAGCGGTATTGCTTCTTCATTAATGTCGGGAGGCCGAACTGCTCATTCAAGATTCCATATTCCTATCAACGTGGATGAGACTTCTACTTGCTCTATAAGTGCTCAAAGCGATTAATGTTAAAGAAATGTAAGCTTATTATCTGGGATGAAGCGCCCATGGCAAATAAGCTTTGTTTTGAAGCATTAGATCGGTCTTCGAGAGACATACTTCATAGGAGCAGGTATGACACGTGCGATGATCCTTTTGGAAACATGACCATGGTTTTTGGCGGCGACTTTAGGCAGGTTCTACCTGTTATTCCAAAGGGATCCCGGGAAGACATTGTTACTACTTCTTTGAGGAAATCTTACTTGTAGGACTACTGCAAAGTTTTTAAGTTGACCGCGAACATGAGGCTAACTATGGGATCACGCCCTGAAGATGTCAACGAGATACGGGAATTTGTAGATTGGATATTGAGAGTCGGAGACAGAGACCTTGGAGAACCGAATGACAGAGAGGTTTCTATAGATTTGCCACATGAAATTTTAATAGATGTGGTTGATGACCCGGTTAAATCTATTATTGACTTCACTTATCCAAACATTTTGGATAACATACATGATTCGGCGTACTTTCAAGAAAAGGCAATCCTTTCTCCCACAAATGAAGTCGTAGACAATGGACAAATTTCTAGGAGAAGAAATGGTTTTCCTGAGTTGTGACAGTGTTGACAAAAGTGCATGTGGTGCCATCATTGATCAATCCATTTTCTCGCCATAATTTATCAATGGATTGAAGTTCTCAGGTGCTTCAAACCACATAATTGCTTTAAAAGTGGGAGTCCTAATTATGTTGTTGCAAAACATTGATCAAGCCAATGGATTGTGTAATGGGACAAGACTACAAGTTCTTAAATTAACGAGAACTTCTATTCACGCACAAATCATTAACGGAACCAACTTTGGAAAAACGGTAATCATACCAAGGCTGAGAGTTACTCCTTTTGATAAGCGTTTACCGCTTAAGATTTTCAGGAAACAATTTCCTAATTCACTTTCATTTGCAATGACAATTAACAAAAGCCAAGGTCAATCATTATCGAAAGTTGGTTTGTACCTCCCCCGACCTGTTTTCACACGTGGACAACTATACGTTGTTGTCTCAAGAGTTAAAAGCAAACGCGGTTTGATGGTTGTCATTTGTGATCAAGATGGAAATATGTCTAAAACTACTACAAATGTCGTGTACAAAGAATTCTTTGAAGGCCTATGAACAAGGTCGAAGAGGTATGTGAAATATACATGTTATAAGTTTTTTTACCATATTTTAAATTATAATGCATTATGAATCATGAATGAACTGGTTTTACTTAAATTGTCTATGCATTGTTAGGTGTGCATGGTATTGGCATTTGGTACCAAATTGGAGTTTGCTCACATATGTCATTTGCTATTTAAGACCGTAAAATTTGGAGACGACAACGACATCGATGTTTATTATTTTAATTGTTAGTAACTCAATTGATTGTCAAATAATTCATATATTATTTCATTGTTTCTCTCATATATTAATGCAACATGTTTACTTTCGTCGTTTTCTTATTATCTCATTTTCATATTCTTTTAAAAATCCCGTGAATCCACGGGTCTTTAAGCTAGTAGATTATACAAGAGACATGTCGTGAGAAGAATATTTTTGGCTGTTTTGATTTTGTAATATTTTGTATTTTTGAAGTTTTATATTGTTTTTGGATTTTTGAAGTTTCTATATTTGTATTTTATTTTTGATGTTTTTCAAATATTTTATTTGTTTTTTTCAAAAATATATACATCGAAGCTTTTAATATATTATCAAGAAGCTTCGTGAAGACGTTCTAACTGCTCGAGAGTTAGACTTCACATTCCAATTCGGCGAACTAGATACTCAAACCTTTCTTTTGGAATGGATTTTTCAGCGAGTTGGTAATTAGTCTTCACGAAGTATAATTTAACAGTACCTTTTTCTACATGCTCTTTGATGAAATGGTATCTGACAGTGATATGTTTTGTTCAGGAATGGTGTACTAGATTGCAACGAGATGGCTATGCACTCTTTGAGACACAATACATAGGTATTTGATCAAAGATAAAGCCATAATCCGTTAGTTGTGCACGCCTCCAAAGGACTTGCGCACTACAGGCAGATAAAGACACATTCACGGCTTCTGCTACAATCCTACTTTTTTTACGACTAGCTAACTAACTTCTCACCCAGAAAGTGTGCACCACATGATGTGCTTTTTGCTGTGTCTTGACACCGTGCATGATCTGTGTATATTATGGAATCCTTCGGATACCAGAGTCCCATGTGAATGATTTTTCTGAGATATTGATGCAGGTTTTACTGACCAGGTCTTAATATTTATAGTGTCTCGCTATACCTATGGTCTACCCTAGTGCACTAACGGGCAGTGTACCCGGTCGCGTGTAGTGTAGTAAATGGTAAAGCCGAGTTCATCCCAAGAGTGTGTTTTGGATTATTACTAAGTCTAATTGTCACGAGAATAATAATGGTTTCGATAGGATTTAATTAATTAAACTACTAATGCGTAATAAAATAAAAGCGAGATAAATGGATAAAGGGAAATCAATAGAGGAATAGTGGTGCTAACCTAATTAATCCTCCTAGCTAGTTATGTCACGCTCACCTACTTCCAATTACTTCATGTGGGGTCAAATTCGAGAGGACAACATTTGGTCAATTCGCCTAACCTATCAAGAAAGATGCCACCACAGAGAAATCAAAGCACCGTCATAAGTCCCGTTGTTCCCTGGTCCCTAAGCCAAGTCATTAAGTAGCGCTACATGCTAGATTCAAAATAGTGAGTGCCCGCCGTTAGGAACTTAGACACTACACCCCAATTCTTAAGTTCATCCAAACGATAGGTGATCGGTTGGTCAATCGCACAAGTAGAAAGGGTCGTGGGTTGGTCATATCTTACCCTTCCCGTCTCGGTCTGCTCACCTAGGGTCAGTTGGTCATATCTCTAGACAATTGGCCTCACCGCCATTCAAAACTACCGAATCAAGGGTGACTACCAAAGAACTATGCATGCATATACTTAGAAATAATTGTACGGAAGTAAAGGTAAACGCAAACAAAACAATTAAGGAATCATAACTAGGCTAGCACCAAAGGGTGCTTAGCTCATATTAATCATCCAAATCAATTCAATATTCAAAGGTACGAAATACATGAATTGAAAGTAAAGAAATATAAAACGCTAAAGCTTATCGAATGGAGTGACTTCTCCTTGGAAACGGCTCCGTATGCTCCCTAGACCGCCTTGAGCTTTTCCCACGTTCGTCAGTGTTGTGTATGGAATGGGATGTTTAGAAATGCCGGAATTCATGGGGTATTTATAGGCGGATCGGGTTACTGCAGTAACCAATATAGGAGTTACGCCAGTAACCTTCTATTTCTTCGTAAAGCACTAGATCCGCTAGTTACAAAGATATCCATATTAGTGGTTACGCCATAGTCTTCAATAAACTCGGTTCACGTCGTAAGTGATGCGATAATTACGGCGTAAGTATCGGGCGTGGAACCTCTTTTGACCTAATGGAGTTACGTCGTAACCTTTGGGAAGAGTTACGCAGTAACCTCTTGATAAGTTGGTGTCTGGTCACGCAATAGTTACGCGTAATGAGAGAGGAGTTACCGTAACTTCTTCAAAATAGGCATACTTGTGATAAATCTTTAGTAATGTTTCCATTTCGCGTCTCTTCATCTCCAATGCTCGTTATGGAAAACTAGAAGGGGGGGGGGGTTGAATAGTTTTGCCGATTTTAAGTTAGTTTCAAAAACTTTAGATTCGTTCATATGTGAGATCTTATGGATGTGGAGAAAGTATAGATCTAATGATAAAAGCAAGTAAATAAAGTAAAGCAAAGGGATAGAAATGACACAACCGATGTATAGTGGTTCGGCTACAAGGACACCTTCCTTGCCCTACTCCACTCCCCGAGTCACCCACTCGAGAGTTCAAGCACTATGTCAACAAACTCCTTCACTTGGCGGAGAAGCCTTCACAACGTTGCTTACACCTTTTCCGGCACAAAGCTAGATACCGAGTCCGTAACACGTGGACCAAACCAACACGACTATTACACAACAAATATGTGAAATATCAAATACAAGATCTTTGCTACGTAAATCTTATGGAGTGACAAATCAATCAAGGACCCTTGCTTGGATGACTTGTAGAATGCTCGTGATCTCGCCTTAGAAAAGGACCTATATGAGGATCACAATAGAAAGAAAGAAGAACAACTCTCTAGATCAAGTGATCTATATGTTAGAAGAGAATGAGAGTGTTTGAGAGATTTAGTAAGAAGAGGGGTGAGTTAGAATGAAGAAATGGCTCTCTATTTATAGGCAAAATCTTTCACTGTTCCCCAGATCCCTCCCACTTGGGATCCGTCTAGTGTAATCCTAGGGATCCGTGGGACGCTCCTCTTTGCCCATGGGTTTTTTGTTTATGGGTCATGGGTTATGGGTTGGTCATTGGGTTATCCTTAGATTCAATGTATCTAGAGTATACATTGTATCTAGCCAACTTGGGTATGGGTTATGATCCATGGGTTATGGTCCATGGGTTGTGGTTTTTACCCATCCTAATAAACTATTACAACAAATGATTAATTACAACATTTTTGTATTAAATGGCTATATGTAAATGCTTTACAAAAATAACATGTATCCTTATAATTGTACTTAAGATAACATTATATTTGTTATCAACAAAACACAAAGAGATCGCAAAATATTAATAAACGTTTTTACGGTTTATTTGTATTAACACTCGTAATTTACCTGAAAGTGGAAAACAATGGAAAACAAGCGTAAATCCATATAAATGATATAAATAACGAGCAATATCGGGGGAAATTGACACTTAATATTCAGGACTATTTGATGTTATCAAATATCCCCCACTTAAACTCTACTTGCCCTCAAGTAGACCTTGTTAGATAGATTCCTAAAAAGATATCTCCCAAAACCTAGAAAATATGAGTTTACAAATCCCTTATGCTAGAATAAAACAAAGACGAACACCTCACGAAAGGGGAACAAACACTCAAATCTCTCAACTATTCTAAGTGTCAATTTCGGGTGATCACTCAATCTCACATCATAGCATGTATTCTATCATAAGCTTGGCGGTTACACAAATCTCCACCACTAGAGTTAACGGCTAAACAATTCTCGAAGGCAATATGGGTAGACACGACAAAGGTTAAGGGTGACTCGTCATTACTAACATGTCACGCTAAGTGGACAAAATCAATGATACATGACCAAATCCATGGCCAAGACACCAAAGATTGCTCACTGCATCACCTAGACACGCTTCATGACTAAAGGGTAGGATAAGACACGGGATATATAATTGGTGTAAAATGAAAAACAAGCAGGTAGTCTAAATCTATAACCAAGTCATCACCACTTACCGTCTGCCCAAATTTCAAGCTTAGAAGTCTAGAGACCGGATCATAAAATGCATGGTAGATGTGTCATTAGATGACGTCGTGATGGGCACACTACCTTTTCTTCTTCTGTTGGCAAAACTACCAACTCCAATCTTCAAATGTGACCGAGGTGGTCTCCTCGATACTAATTAATAAAGCTCATACTACAGTGCTTATAACATCGCACTTTACAATATCATAACTCAATCAACTTTCTTTTTTGAATCATCATTTTTTTTCAACATAACATAATAACATAACATCCCCCCACTTGAGATGAACAATGGGAATTCGGGGGGTCTTCAATGATCTTCATAAATGTTGTCGATGAAAGCGTGATTTCCAAACCTTTCCACTCGAACCTTGAACTTAGGCAAATGATGACTTCCCAATCACAAATAACGACTACAGGGTAGGCTAAGGTGTATAGGTGTAACGAAACAATATATTGGGTTGACAAAATGAAAGGAATGACTCAGAAGGGTGTATCTAGGGGTATGTTGCACTAAAGGTGAGTGCAACAAAAGGGTTTCACATGGGGGTCGAGGAGACTAATCGATAGACTCACAATGGTAGGATGTTTGGGTGATAATCCTATAATATTGCCTTCTAAAACTGAAAAGTCCAAATACATCGAGCTAACTCAACATACCTCGTCTATGGTCTCGAAATGATGCAAAGGCCAAGTTCTAAAGTTTACAAGCTACCCAAGACACTCATAATTTGGTGGATTTGGGGTAAAATATTGGAAACGGATAAGGCTAATCTCACCATGTAATGTCAAGGGTTGTATGTGCTCGGCTAAGGTCTAATCTAGTTAGGTTCGGAAAACATGTCAAAATTTTAAAATGGCATAATTTTTCAAAATAAACTAGAAAAATGAGGGCGAAATAAAATTCAAGAGATAATTCTACCCCGTCCCCCCACTTGAATTGTACAAAGTCCCTTTTGTAGTAGGCATTAAAATAAAGGTGAAGAGAAAGGTAGAATTAGAGCGAGAACTTCCCTGAAATTTGCTTCAAAAAGAAGAAGGCCCACGAAAAAAACCGTGCCTTCGTTTAAGCGTCATGAACAAACTTCAATCCCTAAAATCACAATACCGACAAGCATAATTCTAAAAAAGAAAAAATGAAAGAAATGAAAAATAAACCTAACTCACTTTCGTAGGAATCACGGTTGCATTTAGCGAATGCAACAAGCCTTTTAAACCACTTGGTGTCCCAAGTGGATGAGTGAAGTCTCGTGAGGGTTTACAGGGAACACATCCACAAAGTTCATTTAAAAACTAATACAAGGTTATTGTGTTTTAAAATGAAAGAATTAAAGCAGAGGAAAGTTACGTCAGAACTACTAAGAGGAGTTACGCCAGAATCGGCAAAACTTGGTATGAGTCAAGCGGTAGTTCTGGCGTAACCACCGAGATGGTATTACTCGTAATTGGTAATCGTCAAGAATCCTCGCTGCTAAAATGTTGGTTACGGCGTAATCACCAAGATGAGTTACGCCGTAATTACTGCTCGAGATAAGCAACTGCAGTGACAATTAGTTCCTCGTTTCGCAAATATGGTTAGAAAACACAAAACCCAACAGAAAGGAAATAAAACAAAAGAAAGGGATAATTCGGGTTGTCTCCTAAAGAGCACTTTTCTTTATTTCTGAGTCTTTAAGTTAAACTCGAGCCGCGGGCTACCGGTGCTTGTTGGTCATTTCGTGGACATGGCGATCTGCCACACTGGATTCAACTTACCAAATTCTCATCCCTTTGTAGTCATTTCCCAATTCTAAACAAACCTAAGTAGAAACTTTTGATTTTTCGGTGGGGTGATCAATGCCTTTTCTTTGTCTTCCTCACGATATCAAGTAAAGGTCGAGCTTGGCTTAACCGCCTCTTGGTCCAGTTTCTAAAGTTCTTGATCATTCTTGGCATCTTGAAAATAGTCTTGTCATCGTTAATCTTCAACCATACTAATCCTTCTTTTTCATTTTTATCTAAACTAGACATTTCCTGAAAAGGCCTTCCTAAAATACTCCCGTAAGTCCATCCTCCACAAATTCACTTACGTCGTCTAGAACCATAAAGTCCACCAAGAATGAATGGGTCCCAACAAAGACATGGATGTTAGTTGCAAACCCAAGAAAATTATTTCCCTTGTATTCTAATTCTTTCTTCATAACTTGGTTGTAGCATTCCTTTGACATGATATTGACTGGGGAAGTCGTGTCAATAAATGGGTGGAAGTCGATGAACCCGATTTTGCATGAGATTTTAAGATAATAGGGGTTTCTGTGATGTATGCGGGTTCCTACCTCATGAAATTTAGGTTGAAGTGGTTGCGAAAAAGTCTTAACAGAGTTATCTTGCCAATGGGTCATCTCAACATCATTTGAGAGGTCTTCAGCACTTAATCCTAAGTCATCTTCCTCAAAATTCACGAAAACATCAAAATCTTTCTCCGAATCAAACTCTCCAGGGTCCGGGGGGTCGCTAAGAAATTTTTCTAAGGCTTCACCAAAATTGCCTACGGGGTTAATAGAACTTACCTTCTCCGGGGTAGACAAATGTTCATTAGGTCCGAAAGTGGCAATTTCTCCATTAGCTTCAAGAGTCAATTTTCCGGCAAAGACATCTACCTTAGTGTGAGAAATGGCAAGCATGGGTCTTCCTAAAATGACTGGTATCCTGTTGTCTTTCGGAATGTCAAGAATCACAAAATCTACTGAGAAAAGGAATTTCTTAATTTTCACCAACACATTTTCAACAATTCCTAATGGCGATTGCATAGATCGATCAACCATTTCAATTTTCATCTTGGCCGGCCTTAAGTTACCAATTCCCATACGAAAAAACATCGAACGAGGCATTATGCTAATACTAGCTCCAAGATCTGCTAGGGCATTACACATGTTTAGACTCCCGATATAGCAAGGAGAGTAAAGCATCCCGGATCTTTTTCCTTTGTGGTAGCTCGTTCTCAAAACAGTGAGCATCTTTCGTTGAGGCGAATAGTCTCATCATAACTTAATTCGGCGCAATATCATGATGATTAACAAAATCATTAGTAGGAGGGTTTACCAGAAAAGTTTGGTCCAGAAGTGATTGTCTCTCCATGCTGATTCGTCGCTTAACTTTTTCCGAAAAGGTCAAAGGTTCTTCGAGGATAGTTTCTATAGTGTGAACAACTTTCTCCTCCTTGGCTGCTAAATAATCAGAGATAGCTTCTGAACATGAACTAACACTCTTTTCCAATCTTTTAATCCTATCATCGTGCATTTTGAGAGAAGAGATTGTATTATCTACAAATGTCCTCATCAATTTTTCAATCCTATCATCTCGTTCTCTAGATTCTCTGATGTGGTCGAGAATTTTTCTTTCAAGATCGCTCCCGGTTTTGGTCCCAAACACGCTCTTAACCTTTTCAACCTTGCATGCTTGACTTCTCTTTCCATCCTTCGTTTTCAAAATTTCCCGTAATTGTATTCTTGCTTCGTTATCGCCTTCATTACCTTATGATCGAAATTATCTCTCGGTCCGTACACTGTATCCATGTGCCACTTGTAGCAATGTTCGTAATCACGAATACATTCCAAGGCCCGATCGAGTCATGCTAGGAATAGGTCTTGGTGAATCGAGAAGTTCTCGTGTTCGCGCATTAATCCCACGATAGAAGACATAAACGATCTGATGTTTGTTTAAATCATGAGCAGGGCATCGATAGAGAAGCTCATTAAATCTTTCCCATGCTTGGTAAAGCGTTTCTTCTCCAACCTGAACGAATTGATAGATTTTCCCAAGAAGCTTGGCCATTTTTGAAGGAGGGCAAAATTGCAAGACGAAATCTTTTCTAAGTTTATCCCATTCTCCTTTACAATCGTGAGGGAGTTTGTTATACCATCTTTCATTTGTCCCGAGAAAGAGTCATAGGAAAAATCCTTGCGGTGATGAATAGCTTGGAGTACCTCGACGTTGAAAGAGAGGACAAGTGGAGAACTTCTTCACGTGGTTTCGGCGTCCTCATCTTCGTTTCCAAAAACTCAAGTTCATGTAACTCTCGAATAATATGATCGGAATAGAGTATTTTCAATGTGAGAATCTTGAGTAAAGTCATTGGCGCTTCTCATTCGGTCGCTCTAAATATTGCTCCATAGTTAGGTCATCGATATTATTTTCATTGATGACCTCCGGCTCAGGTCCCATCGGTCTTCGACTAGTAAAATGAGAAGATGTTGTGAATAGGAACCGGAGAATAGATTTTCCTTTTTGAAATTGCTTCTTAGGGTCGACAAATGAGGTAGCCGTAAAAGGCCTCGAGTTGCAGTCTTGTATCTTGACATAATCGAAAGAAAATTAAAAGCAGACTTAATATGAAATCCTAAAATAGCTCCCAAGAACAGCGCCAAAAACTTGATGTAGGTTTTCTTGACTGTGTCTTAATATTTATAGTGTCTCGCTATACCTATGGTCTACCCTAGTGCACTAACAGCGGTGTACCGGTCGCGTGTAGTGTAGTAAATGGTAAAGCCGAGGTCGTCCCAAGAGCTATGTGTGTTGGATTATTACTAAGTCTAATTGTCACGAATAATAATGGTTTCGATAGGATTTAATTAATTAAACTACTAATGCGTAATAAAATAAAAGCGGATAAATGGATAAAGGAAATCAATAGAGGAATAGTGGTGCTAACCTAATTAATCCTCCTAGCTAGTTATGTCTACGCTACCTACTTCCAATTACTCGTGGGGTCAAATTCGAGAGGACATCATTTGGTCAATTCGCCTAACCTATCAAAGAAAATGCCACCACAGAGAAATCAAAGCACCGTCATAAGTCCTGTTGTTCCTATTCCCCTAAGCCAAGTCATTAAGTAGCGCTACATGCTAGATTCAAAATAGTGAGTGCCCGCCGTTAGGAACTTAGACACTACACCCCCAATTCTTAAGTTCATCCAAACGATAGGTGATCGGTTGGTCAAATCGCACAAGTAGAAAGGGTCGATCGGTTGGTCATATCTTACCCTTCCTGTCTTAGTCCGCTCACCTAGGGTCATTTGGTCATATCTCTAGGCAATTGGCCTCACCGCCATTCAAAACTACCGAATCAGGGTGACTACCAAAGAACTATGCATGCATACACTTAGAAATAATTGTGCGGAAGTAAAGGTAAATGCAAACAAAACAATTAAGGAATCATAACTAGGCTAGCACCAAAGGGTGCTTAGCTCATATTAATCATGCAAATCAATTCAATATTCAAAGGTACGAAATACATGAATTGAAAGTAAAGAAATATAAACGCTAAAGCTTATCGTAATGGAGTGATTCTCCTTGGAAACGACTCAGTATGCTCCCCTAGACCTGCCTTGAGCTTTTTCCCATGTTCTCAGTGTTGTGTGTGGAATGGGATGCTTAGTAATCTTGGAATTAGTGGGGTATTTATAGGCGGATCCGGGTTACGGCGTAACCAATATAGGAGTTACGCCGTAACCTTCTATTTCTTCGTAAAAGCACTAGATGCGCTAGTTATGGCGTAACCATATTAGTGGTTACGCCATAGTCTTCAATAAACTCGGTTACGCCGTAAGTGATGCGATGAGTTACAGCGTAAGTATCGGCGTGGAACCTCTTTTAACCTAATGGAGTTACGTCGTAACCTTTGGGAAGAGTTACCGTAACCTCTGATAAGTTGGTAACGGGTCACGCAATAGTTACGGCGTAATGTGAGAGGAGTTACGCCGTAACTTCTTCAAAATAGGCATCTTGTGATAAATCTTTAGTAATGTTTCCATTTCCGCCTCTTCACTCCAATGCTCGTAATTTACCGAAGTGGAAAACAATGGAAAACAAGCGTAAATCCATATAAATGATATAAATAACGAGCAATATCGGGGGAAATTGACACTTAATATTCAGGACTATTTGATGTTATCAGATACCTAAAGACCCGTTTGACCTCTTTGAGGTGTGCTTCGGCAGGTTTTGCCTGAAACCATGCTAATAAGCAAAAAGCAAATTGTATATCAGGTTGACTGGCTGTTAGATACATAAAAGAACCTATCATGCTCCGATATTTCTTCGGATCGACGGGTTTTTCACATAAATAAGAATTCAGTTTTGGTGTAGTAGCCATTGGTGTACCAACACTATCACACGATTCCATGTCATGCTTTATCAAAATTTCCAAGGTATATCTGGATTGGTTGATAAAGATACCTCCAGGGGATTGGTGTATTAGTAAACCAAGAAAAAGTTTCATTTCCCCATAATTGACATCTCAAATTTGCTCTTCATTAGGTTTGCAAATTGAGTTGATAGATTCGGATTAGTGGAGCCAAAATGATGTCACCCACATAAATATGAACAATCAAGATGTCATTGGCGTATCTTTTTGTGCAAAAAGTTGGATCAACCATACCTTTTGTAAATTTATTTTTGATAAGGAAAGAAGAGAGTTTATCATACCACGCCGTTGGTGCTTGTTTTAGGCCATAGACAACTTTCTTTAATCAGTAGACTTTATCGGGGCTTTCCATATCGACGAAGCCTTCTGGTTAACTCATATACACTTCTTCTTTGAGAGGCCTGTACAAGAATGCAGTCTTGACATCCATTTGATAAACAGTGAAGTTATTGTGAGCTGCATACGCCAAGAAAATTCTTACTGCTTCAAGTCTTGCTACCGGCGCAGATGATTCTTAAAAATCCATTCCCTCTTCGTGTATGTATCCTTTAACCACCAGACGAGCCTTGTTACGAATCACAGCATGTTCTTCATCCAACTTATTCTTCCATATCCATTTGAGTCCAATGACATTTTTGTCAAGTGGTCTGTCTACTGGTTCCCATACGTCATGAAAGAAGTTCTTCTTGCATCGTTCTATCTAGCTATTTTCTTCCATTACATCTTGAATGCTTTTAGATTCAGTTGTCGTCACATTTGGACCTCGTCATTCCGACATGGCTTGCCAAATGGCGCCGCCATTTGCACACTACTGCACCGGACCACAAGCTCGCCATTTCTTACGTGAGTCAACTCACCCCACACCATTTTCTTTTCTTCATTTTTTTTCTTTTTTTTCTGTTGTGTTTATGTGAAGTGTGTGTGTATGTTTTTGTGTGTGTGTTTTTGTAAAGTGTGTGTGTGTGTGTGTTTTGCAGCGAAGAAGATGATACAACAAAGAACATAACATACGGTGGATAAGATAATGGTCAAATAAAAGTATACAAGTAGTCCTACTAGTACTATTTTAATCAGACGAGTTTTTGGGCTCGCATATCTTGTATTTGGGCTAGTTTAATATTAAAAACTAGTTATTTTTACTTCTAAAGCATTGTAAGTATATCATGTTTTTGGGCTAGTATATCTTGTATTTTAATATTTTCGTAATGTTTGTTTATTTTCGTACTTTGTCTATTTTTCGTAATTTGTATTTTTATTTTTATGAATGAAAATTTAGTTTGTTTGAAAAATGAAAAAAATAAATAAAAAACGATAGGGCCCAAAAATTGTGAAACGGCACGAGGGGTATTTTTTTGTGTGTGAATGTGAAATGTGTTTCCATAATGGTATACACAAATAACTTTAAATCGAAGAAGTCGGGTAGGCGGATTGGTCCGAGTGAAGAAAAAATTAAACTGATAATCTATTTTGAAAATATTCATTTTCCAAAAATGTGAAATGATGAGATGACGCTAATTTAGTACAAACGGCATGTTACCGTACTTGACGCTCTTATACGAAGTGCATTTTCAAAGAAGCGTAATACTCTTCCAGAGAATATAGATAATTGGAGATCAAGTGAAGTTGTTTGGTATCATACACTGATGCTGATCTCATTCAACTTGAAAATGGAAATGGCCATGTGTCTGCTCAACCACACATTATCTTTCGTTGTCACTAGGCGGTTTGTCTTCATATGCATGAAATGATTTTTTAAGCTAATGAATGCTCTTTGCCGTGAGAAATAATTAGTTGAAAAGTATATCCAATTTATCACAAAATTCTTTGAAAACGAAACTTGCTTATAATTACGAAAATGACGATGATGTGTCACTAACCAATAACTAATAACATATTATCGTTTAGTTGGCTTGTCAAGTAGATTCCAAGGCATCCTAAACCTATTCCCAAATACCCTCAATTAAAACGTATTATGTTACAAAAACACACAACCACTCATCTCCTTCATAAAAATCCTGGATATTTAGATTGACTTGATAATAAGGTGGGTTTTTCGACATGTAAGTAACAAATATAAAGAGGTTATCTCCACCCCCTTTAACATTTTTCAATTTTTATTATTTTTTTATTTATTTTTTATTTTTATAATTTTGTTTATATTAAGTCAAAAATATTAAACTGACAAAAAATACGGAATATAAACTGGTAAAAAAATGTGCATGTACTGTAAACAGAGAAGACTGGGGTGGAGGACAAAATAGGGTGGCCAAGCCGCCAAGGGGTGGGAATAACATATGAGAAAATTTATTAAATGAACTTTTTATAGTAGTAGTTTACAAATTTGAACCTCGCCTGTGAAATTTTCCAAAATGAACTTTTTAATATTATCCGTTAGATGATTAGTAGATTAGTTTCTAACCATACACGTGTATAAAAAAGAGTGTTGGGCGAGTGATGGGCGAGTATTGTAGCTAGGGATATGAGGCTGGGAGAGGGGAGCAAGGTCTGGGCGAGGAAGCCGGGCGAGGGGAGCTGGGCGAGAGGAGCAAGGTTTGGGCGAGGAACTGGGCGAGGAAAGTTGGGGTCTGGGCGAGGAAGATGGGGTTTGGGCGAGACATAGGCGAGTTTAAATGATGAGGCTGGGCGTTGCGTTTGATTTATTTCCTGGGCGTTTCAATTTGCGGCTGGGCGTTTGATTTATTGCATGGGCGAGAGTAAACACTTCATTGATTTAAAGAAAGGAATGTGATAGCAAAATGGATAGCAAACTAGTCATGTGGACAGCCATGCAAAAAGTGCATGTCATAGGTGTTTGCATTGAAAAACTAACTGAACGTTGAAAACATAAATAACAATTTTAGAGTTATAATAAAAAGCATTTCCTGGGCGTTTGATTTATCATTTGGGCTTTTCAATTTACTACAAATTGTGAACAAATGTTAACTTGGGCGTTTGATTTATTATGTGGGCGAGTAAACATTTGTTTGAGCGATTATATTTAATGTTTTGGATGGAAAGTAGGCGAGTGAGTTTTTAGTACGAGTAAATGAGACAAATGAAAAGTTGACAGTGACATATTTGGTTCATTTTCGTAAAAGATAAAAAAGAAGTTTGAATCAGTAAAATCACTACTTATATAGTTTATTTAGGTAATTGGCTTATAACATATCCCTAACAAATATTACGAATTGGACATAGTGTAATTCTTCTGTTACGAAATATTATTACAAACTACACATAATTCAGTTACCACTGGTATTGTAAATGGTGTGGTGTGATTATTGTGTTTTTGTGAGATAGACGAGGGTGTTTGGTAATATGTTTTAATTGAGGCTGTTTGGGAATAGGAAAATTAGCAAGTGTTGTCTGTATAATCCGAAAAAAATATCACAGAATTTCGTGATAAGTTACCTTAGTGTGAAGTGTAATATGTATGCAACACTAAAAAGCTACTCATTAGCTGTTAGCTGTAGACATTGGTATTACATAACCTTTTTTTCCTATCAAGAAACTTTTAGATTTAGTGGACAAGAAACGACAAAAAGTATATATGAACATAGACCTGCATTATACCTAAATCAGCATAGTATTTCTATTTACTGGTCGAATTTGTCATTGACAGTCCATCTCCATTGCTGCTTATTGTAGTTGATGCACTGGTTTCACTTTGCCATTCATTCGTGACTGAGACTGGTGAACGTAAAAAGTCTTTCAACAAAACCACCGTATCACTGGTTTCAGATGAATGTGGTGCTTTATCGGTTTCCAGATGTACGATACTGTCATGATCATCTATCCTTCCTTCCCCTTGAATTTCCATTAACACATCTAGCACTTCATTCATGGTAGGCCTCATTTCTGAATGATACTGTAAACATCTAAAAGCCAACTCTGCTACTGATGTCATCATCACCATCATTTCACCTTTAGAATCGGTTACTAAAGTAGGGTCGATCAGTTGATCAAGTTCACATCTTTGGATTCTGTTTAAAGCAAGGTTAGCCAAACTTATCTCATCTTGAGGCCTATTTAGATCGACAGCCACCATGGATGATATCAATTCTACCAAGACCACTCCAAAGCTGTAAACGTCACTCTTATCTGTTAACTGATAACGTTGGTGATATTGAGGGTCCACGTAGCCTGGGGTTCCCTGTGGAGCTGTTGACACGTGATTAGCATTATCTGGCATGAGCCTTGATAGACCAAAATCCGCTACCTTGACACAGAAATTGTGATCAAGAAGAATGTTATTAGTCTTTACGTCTCTATGTATGATGTCACTGGCATGAAGATACACTAGTGCACTGGCGGTCTCTATGGCGATGTTCATCCGTATTGGCCATGTTAGCAAGCTTTGGTCTGACCTTTTCCCATGGAGGTGATCATAGACAGTGCCGTTGGGAATGTACTCGTAAACAAGGAGAAGTTCACGGCTTGTCCGAGAGGTACAACCATAGAGCAAAACAAGGTTTGGGTGCCTTAATTTGGTGAGGATTTCAACCTCATTTATGAACTGTTGGACTCTATTGTAGTTGTGCTCATAAAGTCTCTTGACTGCAACTTCTCGCCCGTCTTGGAGTTTACCTTTGTTAGGAAGACCAGATATCAGTATTTTAGCAAGCTGTAAGAGAAAGACGAGTAATTTTGGAAGAGGTTTGAAGTATTGAACGATACATATGATAACTGTATTAGACGCTTTTAATAAAATAGAGATCTGCGATTAAATGGTGAATTTGTTATACTGATGTGTGACCTCAACAGATACCCAAGGCCTTTGGTCTAGTGGTATGTGAGTTGCCCACCAACCTAGAGGTTGCGGGTTCAAGCCTCACTGGGATATATTGTGAGATAGGTGGTATAAGGTGTGAAAAAATATGCCGTTCAAAAAAAAAAAAGCATGTGGAATTCTAACCATAGTAAACAGTTCCAAAACCTCCACCACCAAGTTCTTGAGAAGGGTCAAAAGTTTTGGTGGCATCTTCAAGCTCAGCATAGGAGAAAACTGAGACGCTAAAGAAGATACTTCCATCTTCGAGGCCTGGAGATTTGTCATTTGATGAGAAATACAAAAAGGAGCTATTCTTATACACACGTCGGATTATAAAGATGACTGGACAGAGCACGAGGATGAAGGCAGACCCAGCCAGAACTACAAGAGATTGAAGATACTTCAGGTAAATGATACATACATGTATATGTCCATATGCATTTATATATCTAAATAATTAATAGGATTGAAAGAGGTTTATCACCTAGGATCAGTATCAGATTTCTGCCTGGTTTTCCTGAAGCAACCCAACAACAAAAGATTAATTGTAGACAGGTCAGTAAAATAATTTGGGGAGTAAGGAAAAAGGAAGCAAATGATAAGCTGTAAGTACCATTCTTGGCGTTTAAACACTGAAAAAGTCCTGTGTTAGTATGACACTGGCCACCTTTTTTGATACACCTAGTACACGAAGGTGACAACTGAAGTGAAATATAGACGATAGAAGAAAGAATAGTGAATATTTTGGTTTCATCAAGTTCTTCATGGTCAAGTGGCCGTCTCAGTAACAACGGAAGTTGTATTACTTGACATGTATGTGGAAGATCGCTTGGAACTTTAGCATTGCTGACTGAATACTTGTAGTAGAAAGTGTAATCATTGCATCGGCTATGGTTGTAGTAGTTACGCTGACCAAAATAAGCATCCATTTGTTCAGCATAACTGCAATTGTTTGCACATTTGAAAACAGTGATGAAGGGATCTACTGAAAATGAAAACAAAAGAGGGTTTGGAGATGTGAAATTGTTCATAAGCGCCTCACAGCTTTCATTTTTCACAAGTTTTTCAAATGTTTCGTTAAAGATCACAACCGAAGATTGAGAATCGAACTTGCCAAAAGTCGCATACGAGTGCTCACCAAATTGGATTTCTCCACCTCCTGAAGTACAGTTGACCTTGATCAACCCACATTGTGTGTCACTGACATTGTAAAATGGGTACTTGAATGGGACCATATTTGGACAAGTGAAACTTTTTGGGCAGATAGGCAAAGAATTGTTGCTGTCTGTAGCCGAGTGAAGGAGAGGTAGAGAAGAGAGAATAAATGACGCCAAAAAGAAGACGATGATCATCTCAGATATCCAATAGAAAAGGTTAGACAATCGATCATATATAATATATCTAATATATCATCTTTGTCATTGAGACTCTATTATCACAGTATATATACATGAATGTGCATACACTTTATATCTTCTACCCCTGCGTGTTTTTTACGAGAAGTCTTTGGAATGGTTGGCTAAAGACGGACCCTGACTTAATTATTACTCGTACATGACTAACGAATAACACGCTTTCATATTCACATATCAACTTGACCCATCTTATATGCCAAAAAACACAGAAAATTCCATCAGTTCTGTAATTTTTTTCCACATTGACCAATATACCATCTAGACTTTTGACCAACCCACTCATCTCCTCCCTTTATGATTAATTAGCCCTTTCTAACACCAAAATGTCACACTTGGAAACTTTCATGTGGATCATATAAATAACTCCCGTTGTCACACGTCTTAACTTAGTACACGTAAAAAAGATAAGACATCATTAGACTTTAGACCCCATTTTCTTAGGTTTCAATAGCACATCACACTAGAATAAACTATTGATACCACAGCATATGCAGAATACTATATATTTTTGCAACAACATGATGATTCTTTATAATGAATTAATTGACCTTAGGGACAAGCTAAGCCATGAACCAACTACTAAGATTGGTAATAATTAGCGGCCACGAGGTTATGGTTGGTGATATGGGAATAGATTTAAAGGAAATGCTGCATACAAGGACTTCTATCAAGGTAAACATAAGTTTCAAATGATTTGTGTTTTTTCACAGTATTACAATCTAATTTTTAGATGTTTTAGCGCAAACTTTTTGTACAAAATGAATTTCTGAAAACAAGTTAACTATGATATGCCAAACACATAAATTTCGAACAATTTTGCTTTATTTATTAAGACAACTGTCAAGACTTGAACTCATTGACCATGCCAGTGGCCCTTCCTTTCTATCATAGTTCCCTTTTGTTGATTTTTCTGCTTTGTTTGTGCATGAGCAATTCCGGTTAAAATTCATTATGATAAGCATGCTCAATAACAAAGTATGTGTCTAAATTGGAGTAACTCATCTGTAATGGAGTAACTCATCAAAGCCTTTTATCAAAGTTGTTTATATTTTAGACTGGTTCTGTTCTTAGTCGAAGTCAAAATTGGAAATAGCGATGTATGTGCTCCACCACATATTATTTTTCGATGTCACCAGGAGATCTTGATTCATCCCCATGAAATGAAATTTAAGCTAATAAATTTGCTATTCACTGTGAAGTGTAAATTAATGCAACACTAAAAGCTGCTCATTAGCAGTTGACACCGATAATGAATCTTTATGTTAATTACATCAACTTTTACCCCATCAAGAAACTTTCAGATATAGTGCACAAGATTCGACAAAAAATATGAACATGCACCAGCGTTAAACCTAAATCTGCATAATGTTTCTATTTACTGTTTGGATTTTTCATTGACAGTCCATCTCCATTGCTGCTCATTGTAGTTGATGCACTGTGCCATTCACTCGTGACTGAGACTGGCGAGGGTAAGAAGTCTTTTACCAAAACCACCGTATCACTGGCTTTAGACGGCGGTGGCGCTTTTACGCTTTCCAAATCTATGATACTGTCATGATCATCTATTTTTCCTTCCCCTTGAATATCCATTAACACATCTAACACTTCGTTCATCATAGGCCTCATTTCTGAATGATACTGTAAACATCTAAAAGCTAACTCTGCTACTGATGTGATCATCGCCATCATTTCACCTTTCGAATCCGATACTAAAGCCTGGTCAATCAGTTGATCAAGTTCACATTTTTGGATTCTGTTTAACGCAAGGTTAGCCAAACTTATCTCATCTTGAGACCTATTTAAATCGACAGCCACCATAGATGATATCAGTTCTACCAAGACCACTCCAAAGCTGTAAACATCACTCTTATCAGTTAACTGATAATGTTGGTGATATTGAGGGTCCACGTACCCTGGGGTTCCCTGTGGAGCTGTTGACACATGATTCACATTATTCGGCATGAGCCTTGATAGACCAAAATCTGCTACCTTCACACAGAAATTGTGATCAAGAAGAATGTTATTTGTCTTTACGTCTCTGTGTATGATTTCGTTGGCATGTAGGTACACTAGTGCACTGGCAGTCTCTATGGCAATTTTCATCCGTACTGGCCATGTTAGCAAGCTTTCGTTTGCTTTTTTGCCATGTAGGTGATCATAAACAGTGCCGTTGGGAATGTACTCGTAAACAAGGAGAAGCTCACGGCTTGTCCGAGAGGTACAACCATAGAGCACAACAAGGTTTGGGTGCCTTAATTTGGCGAGGATTCCAACCTCATTTATAAACTGTTGGACTCTATTGTAGTTGTACTCATAAAGTCTCTTAACTGCAACTTCTCGCCCGTCTTGGAGTTTACCTTTTTCAGGAAGATCAGATATAAATAACTTAGCAAGTTGTTAGAGAAAGACGCGTAAATTTGGAATAAGGTTGAACTATGTAAATGGTAACTATGTTAGAAGTCATCGATAATAAACAGAACTGCGATTACATGCTGATTTTTTTATATTTACTTCTGACTTTAACAGTCTCGTGTTGCATCAAGCATGTTAGATTCTCACCATAGTAAACAGTTCCAAAACCTCCACCCCCTAGTTCCTGAGAAGGGTCAAAAGTTTTGGTGGCATCTTCAAGCTCAGCATAGGAGAAAACTGAGATGCTAAAGAAGATACTTCCGTCTTCAAGGCATTGAGATCCATCCTTTGTTGAGAAATACCAAAAGGGCCTATTTTTACGCAAACGCCAGATTAAGATGATGACTGTACAAAGCACGAGGATGAAGGCAGATCCAATGAGACCTAGAGCCAAAAAAATGCAACACCTTCAGGTAAAGATTTAAACAATACTTGTGTTTGTGTTTGTGTATAATGCCTAGAATTGAAGACGAATAATACCTGGTATAAGTTTCATGTGTGAATTATCTGAAGCAGCAAGACAACAAAAAGGTATTAGGAATGAGTCAGACATACCAGTTCTGGTGTATCCAGAAAAGGAAAAACAAAAGAAGCCTCATTACCCTTGTTGGCATCTAAACAGTGAAACTGTCCTTTGTTAACAAGACAGTGGCCGTCCTTTTTGTGACACTTTTCACAGGAACGTGTCAATGAAATTGAAAAAGAGAAGCGTGATGAGAGAAGGGAAAATATGGTGGTCGTATTTTTGGTGGTTGTATTATGTTCTATATTTTCCCATCCCCCTCTCATTGGCAACTGTATTACTTCACATGTACGCGGGAGATCACTTGGAATTGTTGCATCGCTTATTGAATACTCATAGTAGAACATGTGATCTTTGCATGTGTTGTTGGTGTAGCTTTTGTAATTAGGTTGGTTAAAATAGCCATTCATTCCTTCAGCATGACTGGTATTTTTTGTGCATTTGAAGATAGTGAGGAAGGGAATTATTGAAATGGAATACAAAAGAGGGTTTGGAGAAGTGAAATTATTCATAAGCGCCTCACAGCTAGTAGCGTTCACAAGTTCTTCAAATGTTGTGTTACGGATCCCAAAGTAAGAACTACTAGAATCAAGCTTGGCAACAATTTCATATTTCTTTATCCCAATTTGAATTTCCCCGCCTTTTGAATTACATATGACCTTGATCAACCCACATCTTGTGTCAGTGACATTGTAAAAGGGATACTTGAAAGGGGCAAATTTTTGGCAGCTAAAAGTTTCTGGGCAGATAGGTTTCAACATATTTTTTTCTGTAGCAGAGTGAAGGACAGGTAGACAAGAGAGAAAAACTGACACGAAAACAAAGACAACAATCATTTCCATATTATCCAACACAACAGGTTAGAAAACTAGCCAATTTATTACTTGTGTTCTTATGACTACATTATATATGTGAGTAGCATATTTTTCTACCTCAACCTGTTTTTGATATGAATTGTTTGGTACGGTTGGCTAATGGGACCTGAATTCTTATGTGACTAGCATTTAACAGGTTCTCACATTCACAATAAACATACAAATTCCTCACTTTTTTTCCACATTGACTAAGACCATCAAGACTTTTGGCTCACCCAAAATTTCTCCTCCAATCATCCTTTGCCCATTTTAAACGTCATAACTCATAAGGAGACTCTTGGAAACTTTCATGTGGTTCCCATTTTTATCTCCCCCATATAGCACGTCTAAACTTAATTAGCATAATCCAAATATAAGAATAGGACATGTATAGACTTGTATACAGTGATCTTAAAGTCAGTCTTGTATGCCAGACATACGAGCTTATATTAATTTGTACTTTTAAGATCAAGACAAACTTTCAAGACTTGACTCATTGACTCTTCATGGTCCTTGTATTATTTATCAGCTATCATTCCCTTCTAGCACACCTTTATGGCTCTATGTAAAAGGAATCAAATGCAGCTTGTTCTTTGAGTTGTATCCAAATTTATAAGAACTACAACCAATGGTTCTCATGGTTAAAGTCAAATAAAGGATATGTATGTTAAGATAAAGTACGCAAAAGTTTTGACAGTTTTAAAAATAATTGCGATAGTTTTCATTAATGGAAGTATATATATACTTTGGAAACCCAATGTCGTTTTTTCCTTTTCAAATATAACTACGAAAATTACAAATTTGGATCACCAAGTATATTATTCCAACAGAAAAGGCTCAAGGCTCATTAGATCACATATTGATATATCGATATGTATTATGGGCATGTTTGGCATGTACGCTTATGAGGACCAAGCTTATTTCTTTTTTATAAATAATACACTAACTGAAAATTAAGCTTTGTTTTATTGACAAAGATATTGTATCACGAAATTGACCTTAGGGACAAGCCATGAACCAACCACTAAGATTGGCTATTATTAGCGACCACGAGGTTATGGTTGGTGATATGGGAATAGATCTAAAGGAAATCCTGCATACAAGGACTTCTATCAAGGTAAACATAAGTTTCAAATGATTTGTGTTTTTTCACGTTATTAATTACAACCTAATTTTTAGATGTTTTAGCGTAAACTTTTTGTACAAAATGAATTTCTAAAAAAAGTTAACTGTGATATACCAAGCAAATAAATTTCGAACAGATTTTGCCTTATTTATTAAGAAAAACTGTCAAGACTTACAGTCATTGACGATGCCGGTGGCCCTTCCTTTCTATCATAGTTCCCCATGAAACGAAATTTAAGCTAATAAATTTGCTATTTACTGTGAAGTGTAAGTTAATGCAACACTAAAAGCTGCTCATTAGCAGTTGACACCGATAATGAATCTTTATGTTAATTACATCAACTTTTACCCCATCAAGAAACTTTCAGATATAGTGCACAAGATTTGACAAAAAATGTGAACATACACCCGCATTAAAACTAAATCTGCATAATGTTTCTATTTACTGTTTGGACTTTTCAGTGACAGTCTATCTCCATTGCTGCTCATTGTAGTTGATGCACTGTGCCATTCACTCGTGACTGAGACTGGCGAGGGTAAGAAGTCTTTCAACAAAACCACCGTATCACTGGCTTTAGAAGGCGGTGGCGCTTTTATGCTTTCCAATTCTATGATGCTGTCATGATCATCTATTTTTCCTTCCCCTTGAATATCCATTAACACATCTAACACTTCGTTCATCGTAGGCCTCATTTCTGAATGATACTGCAAACATCTAAAAGCTAACTCTGCTACTGATGTGATCATTGCCATCATTTCACCTTTCGAATCAGATATTAAAGCTCGGTCAATCAGTTGATCAAGTTCACATCTTTGGATTCTGTTCAAAGCAAGATTAGCCAAACTTATCTCATCTTGAGACCTGTTTAAATCAACAGCCACCATAGATGATATCAGTTCTACCAAGACCACTCCAAAGCTGTAAACATCACTCTTATCTGTTAACTGAAAACGTTGGTGATATTGAGGGTCCACGTATCCTGGGGTTCCCTGTGGAGCTGTTGACACATGATTCACATTATTCGGCATGAGCCTTGATAGACCAAAATCTGCTACCTTCACACAGAAATTGTGATCAAGAAGAATGTTATTTGTCTTTATGTCTCTGTGTATGATTTCATTGGCATGTAGGTACACTAGTGCACTGGCGGTCTCTATGGCAATGTTCATCCGTACTGGCCATGTTAGCAAGCTTTTGTTTGCTCTTTTCCCATGGAGGTGATCATAAACAGTGCCATTGGGAATGTACTCGTAAACAAGGAGAAGTTCACGGCTTGTCCGAGAGGTACAACCATAGAGCACAACAAGGTTTGGGTGCCTTAATTTGGTGATGATTTCAACCTCATTTATAAACTGTTGGACTCTATTGTAGTTGTGCTCATAAAGTCTCTTAACTGCAACTTCTCGCCCGTCTTGGAGTTTACCTTTTTCAGGAAGATCAGATATCAGTAACTCAGCAAGTTGTTAGAGAAAGACGCATAAATTTGGAATAAGGTTGAACTATGTAAATAGTAACTATCTTAGAAGTTATCAATAAAATAGAGAACTGCGATTACATGCTGATTTTTTTATATTTACTTCTGACTTTAACAGTCTCGTGTTGCATCAAGCATGTTAAATTCTCACCATAGTAAACAGTTCCAAAACCTCCACCCCCTAGTTCCTGAGAAGGGTCAAAAGTTTTGGTGGCATCTTCAAGATCAGCATAGGAGAAAACTGAGATGCTAAAGAAGATACTTCCGTCTTCAAGGCATTGAGATCCATCCTTTGTTGAGAAATACCAAAAGGGCCTATTTTTACACAAACGCCAGATTAAGATTATGACTGGACACAGCACAAGGATGAAGGCAAATCCAGTGAGACCTAGATCCAATAAAATGCAACACCTTCAGGTAAAGATTTAAACAGTACTTGTGTTTGTGTTTGTGTATAATGCCTAGAATTGAAGACGTATAATACCTACGATAAGTTTGATCATGTGTGAATTATCTGAAGTAGCTGCAACACAACAAAAAGGTATTAGGAATGAGACAGACATACCAGTTCTGGTGTATTCAGAATAAGAAGAGAAGGAAAAGGAAAAAAAGAAGCCTCATTACCCTTTTTGGCATCTAAACATTGAAACTGTCCTTTATTATCATGACAGTGGCCGCCCTTCTTGTGACACTTTTCACAGGAACCTGTCAATGAAATTGAAATATAGAAGTAACTGGATGGGAGAAGGGAAAATATGGTAGTTGTATTATGTGTTCTGTTTTCCCATCCCCCTATCATTGGCAACTGTATTACTTCACATGTACGCGGGAGATCACTCGGAGCTGTTGCATTGCTGACTGAATAATCATAGTAGAAATTGTAATCTTTGCATGTGTTGTGGCTATTATAATTAGATTGGTTAAAATAGGCATTCATTCCTTCTGCATGACTGGTATTTTTTGTGCATTTGAAGAGAGTGAGGAAGGGAATTACTGAAATGGAATATACAAGAGGGTTTGGAGAAGTGAGATTATTCATAAGCGCCTCACAGCTTGAATGGTTCACAAGGTTTTCAAATGTTGTGTTATGGATCATAACGGAAGAACTACTAGAAAACTTGCCAACAATTTCATATTTATTTTCCCCAAGTTGAATATTCCCACCTATTGAATTACATTTGACCTTGATCAACCCACATTGTTCGTCAGTATCATTGTAAAACGGGTACTTGAACTGGGCAAAACCTGGACAACTAAAACTTTCCGGACAGGTAGGCGTAGACATGTTACTTTCTGTAGCAGAGTGAAGGACAGGTAGACAAGAGAGAAAAACAGACACGAAAACAAAGACAACAATCATTTCAATATATCCAACACAACTGGTTAGAAAAAACTAGCCAATTTATTACTTGTGTTCTTATGACTCCATTATATATGTGAGGTAGCATATTCTTCTACCTCAACCTGTTTTTTATATGAATTGTTTGGTACGGTTGGGCTAATGGGACCTGAATTCTTATGTGACTAGCATTTAACAGGTTATCACATTCACAAAATAAACATACAAATTCTTGTCACTTTTTTCCACATTGACTAAGACCATCAAGACTTTTGGCTCACCCAATTATTCTCCTCCAATCTTCCTTTGCCCATTTCAAACGTCATAAGGAGACTCTTGGAAACTTTCATGTGGTTCCCATTTTTATCTCCCCCATATAGCACGTCTAAAACTTAATTACAGTAGCATAATCCAAAAATGCGAATAGGACATGTATAGACTTTTATACCGTAATCTTAAAGTAAGTCTTGTTTGCCAGACATATGAGCTTATATTAATTTGTACTTTAAAGATCAAGACAAACTTTCAAGACTTGACTCATTGACTCTTCATGGTCCTTGTATAATTTATCAGCTATCATTCCCTTCTAGCAGACCTTTATGTTTCTATGTAAAAGGAATCAAATGCAACTTGTTCTTTGAGTTGTATCCAAATTTATAAGAACTACAACCAATGGTTCTCATGGTTAAAGTCAAATAAAGGATATGTATGTTAAGATAAAGTACGCAAAAGTTTTGACAGTTTTAAAAATAATTGCGATAGTTTTCATTAATGGAAGTATACACTTTGGAAACCCAGTGTCGTTTTTTCCTTTTCAAATATAACTACGACAATTACAAATTTGGATCACCAAGTATATTATTCCAACAGAAAAGGCTCAAGGCTCATTAGATCACATATTGATATATCGATATGTATTATGGGCATGTTTATGCAGACGCTTATGAGGACCAAGCTTATTTCTTTTTTATAAATAATACGCTAACTGAAAAATAAGCTTTGTTTAATTGACAAAGATATTGTATCACGAAATTGACCTTAGGGACAAGCCATGAACCAACCACTAAGATTGGCTATTATTAGCGACCGCGAGGTTATGGTTGGTGATATGGGAATAGATTAAAAGGATTAATGCTACATACAAGGACTTCTATCAAGGTAAAAATAAGCTTCAAATGATTTGTGTTTTTTTCACAGTATTACAATCTGATTTTCAGATGTTTTAGCGTAAACTTTTTGTACAAAAAGAATTTCTAAAAGCAAGTTAACTGTGATATGCCAAGCACATAAATTTTGAACAAATTTTTCTTTATTTATTATGACAAACGGTCAAGACTTGAAGTCATTGACGATGCCAGTGGCCCTTCCTTTCTATCGTAGTTCCCTATTTTTGATTTGTCCGCTTTTTTGGTGCACGAGTAATTTCGGTTAAAATTTATTATGAAAAGCATGCTCAGGAAAAATTATGTGTCTATATTGGAGTAACTCATCAAAGCCTTTTATCAAAGTTGTTTATATTTAGACTGGTTCTGTTCTCAGTCGAAGACAAAATTGGAAATAGCGATGTATGTGCTCTACCACACACATTATTTTTCGATGTCACTAGGAGATCTTGATTCATCCCCGTGAAACGAAATTTAAGCTAATAAAGTTGCTATTTACTGTGAAGTGTAAAGTAATGCAACACTAAATGCTGCCCATTAGCAGTTGACACTGATAATGAATCTTTATGTTAATTACATCAACTTTTACCCCGTCAAGAAACTTTCAGATTTAGTGCACAAGAAACGACAAAAAATATGAACATACACCCGCGTTAAACCTAAATCTGCATAATGTTTCTATTTACTGTTTGGATTTTTCATTGACAGTCTATCTCCATTGCTGCTCATTGTAGTTGATGCACTGTGCCATTCACTCGTGACTGAGACAGGCGAGGGTAAGAAGTCTTTTAACAAAACCACTGTATCACTGGCTTTAGACGGCGGTGGCGCTTTTACGCTTTCCAAATCTATGATACCGTCATGATCATCTATTTTTCCTTCCCCTTGAATATCCATTAACACATCTAACACTTCGTTCATCGTAGGCCTCATTTCTGAATGATACTGTAAACATCTAAAAGCTAACTCTGCTACTGATGTTATCATCGCCATCATTTCACCTTTCGAATCAGATACTAAAGCCTGGTCAATCAGTTGATCAAGTTCACATTTTTTGATTCTGTTCAAAGCAAGATTAGCCAAACTTATCTCATCTCGAGACCTGTTTAAATCGACAGCCACCATAGATGATATCAGTTCTACCAAGACCACTCCAAAGCTGTAAACATCGCTCTTATCAGTTAACTGATAATGTTGGTGATATTGAGGGTCCACGTACCCTGGAGTACCCTGCGGAGCTGTTGACACATGATTCACATCATTTGGCATGAGCCTTGATAGACCAAAATCTGCTACTTTGACACAGAAATTATGATCAAGGAGAATGTTATTAGTCTTAATGTCTCGGTGTATGATTTCAGAGGCATGAAGGTAAACTAGTGCACTGGCGGTTTCTATGGCGATATTCATTCGTTTTGGCCATGACAGCAACTTTGATTTTTCTTGTTCACAATGTAGGTGATCGTAGACTGTGCCATTGGGAATGTATTCGTAAACAAGGAGAAGTTCACGGCTTAGTCGAGAGGTGCAACCATAGAGTACAACAAGGTTTGGGTGCCTTAATTTGGTGAGGATGTCAACCTCATTCAGAAATTGTTGGACTCGCTTGTAGTTGTGCTCGTAAAGTCTCTTTACTGCAACTTCCCGCCCGTCTTTGAGTTTACCTGTTCACAAAGATAAATCAGGTGTGAGTAACTGAATGGTGTGTGTGGCCCTAATTAATTACGTAAAAAGTTGTGGGTTTTTTGGGTAACCATGGTTTCCCACCTTTTGGCCGACTAATCCCTGGAGTTTGAACTCACCGCCACACATATTCAAACCGGGTAAACCCATCCCTTTTCAGGAGGTTGGCGTGGCCGCTTGAGACCTTTCACATTTTATGATGATAGTCACAAGGCCACCCCCTGAGTGGTTAAAAAGTTGTGGGTTTAAGTCTCGGTTGATACATGTGTGTAAATAGGTGTGTGTATATATATTTTCCTTTATAAAAGATGCCAGGTTCTCACCGTAATAAACAGCTCCAAAACCACCATCACCTAGCTCGCAAGAAGGGTTGAAGTTTTGGGTTGCGTATTCGAGTTCCGTGTAGGAGAAAACCGACACACCACAGACGAGAGTTCCATCTTCAAGGCTAGGGGATTTTTTATCCTTTGAGGAAAAATAAGAAAAAGGATTGTTCTTATAGCGACGCCATATTATGAAGATGATAGAAGACAGCATGAGGATGAAGGCTGATCCAGTGGGAACTAAAGCACAAAGAAAAAAAATGCTGCACCATCAGGCTATGTATATATACAATCATTGCGTGTGTGTGTGTGTGTAGTGTGTGGGATCGAATAGGTGTATCACCTAGGATCAGTATTAGTTTTCTGGTTGATTTTCCTGCAGCAATAAAACAGCAAAAGATAAGTTATATAGTAAAGGACACGAAGATAAATCCGGGAATTTGCTTTAGAATATCAGCTCTGGTGTACCAAGATCAAGGAGAAAAGGAAGAAACAAAGCTGTAAATACCGTTTTTAGCGTCTGAACATTGAAAATGTCCTTCTTCAGCATAACACTTGCTGCCTTTGTTTTTACACGAATCACAAGAAGGCGACAACATAAATGAAATAGTGAAGTTAGAAGAGAGAAGAGAAAATATGTCGGTTACATTAGGATCTTGTGAGTGATTCCATGATAGTGGCAGCTGTATTACTTGACATGTATCTGGCAGATCGCTTGGAACTGTTTCATTATTAATCAAATACTTATAATAGAAACTGTGATAATCACATTTGTATCTTGTATAGTTCTTATGCTTGTGAAAATAATCATCCAATTGCTGAGGATAACTGTGACTGTTTGTGCATTTGAAAAGAGTGATGAATGGGGCTATTAAAATGGAATACAAAAGAGGGCTTGGAGAAGTGAAATTATTCATAAGCGCCTCACAGCTTTTATTGGTTACAAGATCTTCAAATGTTGTGTTACGGATCCAAACAGAAGAATCATAATCAACCTTGGCTATCTTATATGACTGTCTTCCAAGTTTTATTTCCGTATGAGGTGAAGTACAGTTGACTTTGATCAACCCACATTGCTTGCCAGTGGCATTATTGTAAAACGGGTACTTGAATGGAACCATATTTGGACAACTAAAACTTTCTGGGCAGGTGGGTATGGATGAATGAATGAGAGGTAGACAAGAGAGAACAACAAAAGAAAAAACGAAAACGATAATCATCTCAAATTTCCAACAGAAGTGGTTTAAGAACTATCCAACTTAATTATCAGTTGTGTTCTTGAGACTCTTATCACTTGTGATATAGAGTAAATGAGTGTGCAAATGTTCGACCTCTATGTGTTTTTGACAGTAAATCTTTTTGGTACGGGGGGCCTTCACGATGGGACCTGAAGTTTTATGTGATTAGCATTCAACAAGCTTTCACAAACTCAACTTGCTCCATCTTCTCTGGCAAGTTCATAGAAATTTCCATCACTATTATGATTTTTTTCCACAAAGACTTTTGACTTACCGAATTTTCTCCTCCATTCATCCTTAACCCATTTCAAACGTTATATTTGTCCCCCCATATAACACGTCTCAACTTAATTAGCATAATCCAAAAATACGAATAGGACATCTATAGACTTTAATACTACTATAATCTTAAGAGTAAATTGCAAAATCGTCCTCAGAATGTACTAAATCAGACGCTTCGTCTTTGTGGTTCATTAAGTGCAGATCGTCTGATTTAAGACCGTTACGATGCGACTTTTGGTCTCGATTATTGCAAAAATCGTCCTCGTGGTTTGCCAAATTTCATTTGTTGAAGGACTAAAAGTGCACGTGCAAAATAAGGACGATCTATGACTTATTGATTCACGCGACGAAATACTTAATTGACCAAACCAAAAGGACGATTTTTGCAATTTACTCTAATCTTAAAGTAACTCTTGTATGCCAAATAAATGAACCAACTTTATGGATCAAGACAAACTTTCAAGACTTGGCTCATTGACTTTAGCATACCTCTATGTAAAAGGAATCAAATGCAACTTGTTCTTCGAGTTGTATCTATTTTTGTCACCCCTAATAACATGTCCTAACATAATTAGCATAATCCAAATATACGAATAGGACATGCATAGACTCTAATTTGATACCGTGAGCTATAATCCCCTTCTAGCATATACCTCCATGTAAACGGAATCAAATGCAACTTATTCATCAAGCTGTACCAAAATTTATAAGAATTACAAGCAATGAACCAATGTAAATGGTTCTTACGGTTATGGTCATATAAATGATATGTATGTTAAGATAAAGTACGTGTACAAAGCTTTGGGTGTGTTCAAAATAATTGTTATAGTTTCCGTGCAATGGAAGTATCAGTGACGAAGCCAGAAATTTAGTTATGGGTGGGCCAAATAACAAGTTAGCCTATACAAAGTAATATTGCTAAAGAATAGTTTTATTGTAAATCCTATTTAGTTAAGTAGGTATTGTTAAGAAAAAAGCAAAGGTTTTGCTATTTGTATACGCTTAAAAGTTAAAAGATGTAAAAGTAGTTATACATTTGGTCGGTTGGGAGTAGTTATACGCGGAGGGTGAGTGGTTTATCATTAAGGTAAAAATATTTAGTACATGTTTAAACGTATTATATGTATTTTGCGCCATCTCCAACGATCGCTCAATAGAGTAGTTTAGATGCCAACTCATCACCAATTGCATTGTGAAGATGGTGGGTTAAATGTGAGTGTGTCATATACACATATTGTGTACTTACACCAATTAATTAATTAGTTAAAGGATCCACTTATGTAGTAGTGGAGATGTAGCCAATTAAATGGCATTTCACTTTTTATATGTAAGTTTAATGGGTTGTAGATTTTTGATGTGTTATAGATAATGGTGATGTGTCACTCTATTTAACCCAAAAATAATGTATGCGAATGTAGACGCTTGGGTATGTTTCGATTTAAAAAATGCGGTCAAAGTCTTTAAAGAAAATAATTAACAAACTCCAATATATGAAACATGTTTCAAGGTTAAATCAGAAAACTATAAATTTTAATTGGTGAACAATACATAGTACAACGTATTTTAAGTTTAAATCTATAAAGCAAAAATAAAGGAAGGTAAATTAACTAATCTAGTTGAAAACGCTATAGAATGCATGAAAATACAAACGTTAAAGGGTGGGCCAAATTATTTTGAAGTACCATTATAATATACATTTAAGAGATGCATAAGCTTTTGCTCAAAAGTTTGGGTTGGCCATGGCATACCCAAGTCATTAAGTAGCTCCGTCACTGGGAAGTATATACTTCGAAAACCCGATGTTGTTTTCTTTTCAACTATAATTACAACAATTATAAATTTGGATCAGCAAGTATATTATCTATATATCCTAATAGCCGCTTTGCGATCGTGATAGGATAAGTGTGTATACATGCTTTGTTGTCAAATTTTGATTGATCTATTCTTTGTTTATACACAAAAAGAAGTTGTGGCGCCTTATGATTGGCTAATGTGTGGTGCCTGCTTTAATCGCTCACTCTATGTATACATTGTAGATACAAAATGCATGCATACATTACAGATACAAAATCTACCACTCCCACCGCCTTTCTTCCACCGCCTTTCTTCCACTTACTAGAAAATTCTATACCTTGCTTCTACTTCCTTTTCAAGATAGTCTTCGATCTTATGACAACCTGTCAAACCTAATCATCGAAGAGAAACTCCCAAACCCGGAAAAAACTGTTTGGAATGCCACACTAGTATTGTTCTTTGATTTGGGTTTTAAGGTTAGTAATAATAATAATTATGAATTTGTATGCAAAAAAGGACCGTTTGATACTGTTAATCATAGACCTGTTGAAAAAATGGAAGAGGATGAAGAAGAGCAAGTGATTATAGAAGCGGTACTCATTAATTTCTTCTGTATTTTCTGTGTGATTGATGAGTTGGGTTGTTAGTTTTCAGGAGTGAAAAGAGTTTATTTGAGACTAGACTTTCAGCTAACGAAAAAGCAAAGAAAAAAAAAACATTGAAATACGGATTTGTGTTGATTTATACAGTTTGCAATTTAGTTGGGCTCTATTTATTTTGGTAATTTAGATGATTTTGGTTTGTATTGAAGTAATAATAATATTTAGGATGTTAACAAAATATAATTGTTTGATGTCGGGTTGAATGGTGCTTACAATGTGTTTGACGAAATGTTATATGCTTTGGCTGAAAGGTAACAAGTTGGATCGTGACAGTGGTGCTGGAGCTCAAAGGAGTCAGAGTTATGCTTTCATGAAACAACAAATGGAACTTGCTGCCAAATCTGAGGTTAACTTTTTTAACTTTGTTATTCGGAAAATGTAAGTTTGGTCAGGAATTGGTGATGTAATGTTAATACGTGTGTGTAGGATTATTAAGAGGATGCGATGGGAAAGTCGCAACTGGTGTAGAAGATGGTGGAGAGGGTCAGCCGGGTTGGAGCCAAGACAAACGTTTTGTGAAATATCTGCCGGTGGAGTGGAGATTGGGATGAAACCGTCGGTGGGAGTTTACAATGGATGAGGGCCAACAATGTATGCCACACCATATATCCATGCCACGACTTCATGTATAAGTGATTCATGTGACTTGAAATGAAATGAATGCAATGAACAACAAACATGTGAATACAAAAAAAATGCGATACGATCAAGTAACTCCGGATGCAGGTTGCAACAAGAGAAATCGGTGACACTCCTAACTTCTAGCACTTTATTTCCGGGATACACATTTGGCAATCGTGTAACTTCATACTCCCTCAACTTATCGTGGTGTTCCCATATGCAACGCACTTATTTTTCATTATCGCAAAGATATCATGTATTACACGTGCACCTACTTACTAATACATAAGTGTTGGTTCATTCAGACAAAGGAGTTGATTGGTGAGTATTTCTCAAAAAAGAGGTTGTAAATCGTAAACATGTTCTGACCGTATACAACCCCATATTTGAACAATGTGTTAGTCACTCATCTTCCAAACAAGGTTCAGTCTTAACCTCTCCTACACATCCAAGGAAGGAATCAAGGAAGCATTTTTTAGGAACAACTCATACATTTTTTAGTTGGGATATTTTGTATTTGTTTAATGGTACTAAATGCTAGATTTTGTGGCTACTGCATGTTCTAATCATTTTACAATGAAGTGACGCACCTTCCTAATAGTTGTTCAAAATATGCATTTTGGTTGACATTTATATTGTAACGGTCTATACAAAATGCACCGCAGCGAAGCGCGGCCATCAAAACCTTGTTATTCCTAACGGAAAAGGCTTAAGCTTATGAGTAACCTAAGCTTAGTTTTATGATAGTTTAAGAATAACATTACATTAGATCATGTACTGATATGTATTATGGGCATGTTTGGTTAATGAGAGCTTTTAAAAATATAATATTCCCTTATATTCAAAAATCAAGTGATACTTTAAGCAACGTATAAAAAGATAAGTTTCATTTTCAGCTCTATCTCTTCCATCTACGGTTTCAACTAGTTTGACAAACATACCGTATATACCTATATATGCACTAGTAACAGAAAACACTAGCATGAAACTATAGAGACAATGTTTTACTTCTTCTTTTTCGGTCCAAATAGTACGGATTTATCATATAACATACTTGCATAGTTTGTTTTCAACTTTATTTGTCGCTTTTTGCAACAACCTTTCTCAAATAGGAGAAAAAAAGAATCACAATATTTAACTTAAAAACTTGAAATCTGGGTTTTACTGTATGTATATGAAAACACTTTTTTTCTTTAACACAGCTTAGCGGAAAGTTACGGTGCCAATCAAAAGGACATGTTGCCGCCACCATTTTGTAACTTCGAGATATGCAAAACTTTGATATAAAACATTGAATTTTCAACCAAAGATTCGAACACAAAGACAAAAGAACTTTAAAGTTTAAAGACTACCATTATTGCAAACTCTTAGGCCCAAAACCTCAATTTAATGGCCCACCCTTTCAGGGCGATATCCATGGAAACACTTATTATTAACATTTAAAGCTCAAAGCCTCAAATTGTAAAAGCCCAAAATTGATCCAAAAATTGCCGGAAAAAATAACAAAACGAATTAACATTGATTGATTGATTGATGTGTAGGGAAATTATTCAAGAAGTTGCACAAAACGTTAAAAGTTTATTACGAGCGTTTATTAAAAATTTGCATAACATAATCAAGTCACGTCTATCTTTTAATGTTACAAGCAAACAAAAAAATTTCCTTAGGTGACAATGTGACATTAGAGGTGCACACCATCTGGTTAGCTTTTCGAAGAAAAAAAAAAAAAACCCTCTCCACCGAACCAATAACCATGCTTTTGTAAAATGTTGAACAAAACCGGGCAATGAAAATGTGTTTTGCTGAAACAGCCAAACTGTCGAAAACACCATTCGATTCAAACATTTTATGTTGGTCATTTTAGTCGACCTTATTATGAATTGTGAATTGATCATTTTGAAAAGTTGTCTAGACACAAATCTACACGCCGTAACCAAAACAATCTATCAATCTATGTGTGGTTTTTATTGTTTTTTTCTTCAACGATGCGAGTTTCGACTTTTGGCCAGTTAATCAACTTGGCTTGTGGTCACCATCACGACTTAAACCTGGTGAATCTCTCTTCTTCTAAAAAAAATGTGCCACTTTATGTTTAGCTTGAAAAATACTTGAGTTCTTACAAGTTACAACTAAGTGACTAGCAAACATAATGGATATCATAACTGTTAAAGAGCATATATCTAAACACTTTCGTTAGTTGTCAAACATTAAAATATCAATAACCTCATTCATAAATCTAGCATTGTTTATCTGATTGTACAACCAACCTCAAAACAATTACTAGAAAATATGGATATGTTTCAACAAGCCAAAGCAGTCAAAGCAAGAGTTGCTTCTTGACGGTTTCCGTTAAAAGATAGCCACGACTTTTTTCCACATCACAACCGCACACGTTCGTAGAACACGTGCCGACCACCTCCTTCTGATCCTCTCTGCATGTGACATTAATATCTATCTTAAAAAAACATAAAAGTAAATGGATAACCAAACATGTTTTGTTTTATTGCCATACGACTGATTTTACTCTTTCAAAAAAACAGATGAAAGCATTTATTTGTAAGTGGAACGTGACTGTCTAAAACAAGTTAGTGAACTGCATCGTTAAATATAGATTCCCATTGTTAACTGAATGTATTTTGTTAGTTTAAGAAAGTGACAATAGTTTAGGTTCGGGGTATATCAATTGATTTTCCATTCAATTTTTAACTGTAAAAATAATACGAAGTATGTAAGTTATCATTTTTCTTTGGGTAAAGTCATACTATCAAGTTAGCATCATTTAAAGAAAAATGATGCACATACATTGTTTTGTTTTTATTTTCATACGGAATATGTAAGTTATTACTTGTAAGTGGAACGTGACTAAGGGAAGTCTAAAACAAGTTAGTGAACTGCATCGTTAAATATTGATTCCCATTGTTTGACAATTAAAATATCCCTATTTAAACGGAATGTATTTTGTTAGCTTAAGAAAGTGACAATAGTTTAGGTTCGGGGTATATCAATTGATTTTCCATTCGGTTTTTAATTGTAAAAATAATACGGAATATGTAAGTTATTAGTAAGTACTTGGCTAAAGTCATGCTATCAATTTTTATTTTTTTTGGAACGGCGAAATTTATTAAAAAGCAAGAAAAAAACAAGAAATTTATCCTTGGAAAAGAGAACAATTACAAAGGATTAAAAACCCAATCATTGCAAGACATATGCATCTTAGAAGCTCGGGCCTTTAACCAATTAAACGACGTTAAGACAATCAAATAAAAAATGTCACTTCTTCTAATCGGATTGTTGTTGAACACCACCGAGTTCCGGCAACGCCAAAGGATCCAAATAGAAGCTATAACAATCACCTTGAACTTTATCTTCTTCTCACTTGATCTTGAGGAATCAACCAAACCGTCATACCACTCTTGTATGCTATCCTCAACTGAAATCGTTACGTCACACCATCTTGATATATTTCTCCAAACTTGATTAGCTACGTCACAACCCCGAAAACAAGGTATGCTTGTTTCAACACCGTCATTGCAAATAGGGCAATTCAAAGTATCTATCTCGCATCCTTGTTTAGATAAGCTAAACCGAAGAGGAAGTCTATCCAAACGAAGTCTCCAAATGAGGATATTAGCTCGTCCAGGCATAAATTTACTCCAGCGTGTTGCAGTTAACGCATAAATCATATTATTGTCATCAATAAACTTCCTTGTAGTACCAACCGAGAACACTCCCTATGCATCAAGATTCCACGCAAATGAGTCCAGATAATCCTGCAATTGTTGACCACTAATTAATGCCATCAAATCATGGAACTGTTGTTGCTCTGTACCACCTCTCAATTCTCTACGCCATGCACCATTTACAAATCTTGAACTAACCATGCAATCTGGAACCATGTCAAGCTTGTACAACCTATTGAACTTATCTCGAAGACTTTGATTTCCCACCCAAACATCCAACCAAAAAAAGATATCATTACCGTTACCAATCTTTTTCTCCAAAATATTCCAAGTAATAATCTGCTTTGCATTCATATCTCGAATTAATGCTACAATTTTTTCCCACGTACCATTCGTCTTGCAAATACTATCTTGACTCATACCTGCTTGATCACCATGTATACATTTAATGATCTTAACCCACATAGCCATTGGTTCATTTACTAAACGCCATCGCCACTTTTGTACCAACGATTGATTAAAAGCCAAAAGGCTTCCAATGTCTAACCCACCATTTTCCATAGACATCAAAACATAATTCCATTTAGCCCAATGTAACCTGCTATTCACACCATCTCCACCCCAAAAAAAATTACTTTGAATATGTTCAAGTCTTTTTATAACACCTAATGGGGCTGGGAATAATGACATGTAGTAAATGCTTAGGCTACCAAGAACGGCTTTAACTAACGTAAGTCGACCTCCAATAGATAGACAATTTGCTTTCCATTTTGACATCTTACCTTTGAATTTATCAATAACCGGTTCCCATTGTTTAATTCGATTCATTTGCGCCCCAACTGGTAAGCCAAGATATATAAAAGGTAGCTTACTCGACTTACAACCATAAAATTGAGCAACCCGATGTACTTCCGCCTGATCAACTCCTACACCATAAAGGCTTGATTTTTGTATGTTTATCTTCAAACCTGATTGTCAGAAAAAGTCATGCAAAAGAGAAGATATATTACCGAGATCTTTTGGGCTCCACTCAGTAATGAAAACCACAACATCAGCATACAATAAATGAGATAGATCGCAGTCTCCAGAACCCACCGTAGCTCCTTTGATCAAACCATACTCTCTAGCATGTTGAACCGTGGCATGGAAGCCTTCTATGGCTAAAATGAAGAGGAATGGAGACAATAGTTCTCCTTGCCTAAGACCACGAAATAAAGAAAACTCATTTGTCGGGCTTCCATTAACCAACACCGAGGTTCTAGCCGATGTCAAGCAACTCTTTATCCATCTTCTCCATTTACACCCAAAACCAATACTCTTCATAACAAAGTCCAAGTAATCCCATGATAGCGAATCATATGCCTTTTCGAAGTCTACTTTAAAGATCATAAGTTTCTTCTTTTGTTTCTTAAACCACTCAACTATTTCATTCAATATAAGAGGACCATCCAAAATTTGTCGCCCCTTAATAAACACAGTTTGTTCCGGACTTACCACTTTATCAACCACCTTTGCAATTCTAAATGCCAAAACTTTAGCAATAATCTAGTATTCTATTCCAATCAACGATATTGGCCAAAATTCTTTAACTAACTGAGGATTCGTCACCTTTGGAACAAGAGTAATAAATGATGCATTACACCCTTTTGGAATTCTTCCTGTGGTAAAAAATTCACGCACAGGTGCACATACATCATCTTTGAAGGATCCCCAATACATTTTAATTAGTTTAAACGATATACCATCGGGGCCTGGGGCTTTGTCTCCCGAGCAAGACCACACCGCATCCTTGATTTTCTCTTCAGGTACTTCACGTTCTAACTCCAGTTTTTTAGTAGTATTAATATAGTGGAACCTCTGAGTACGACTATTTGGTAGACCAAATTTGTCTTTAAAGGAGTTATAAATTACCTCTTTAACCTGCCTAGGATTAGTAATCCATGAGCCTTCTTGAATGATGCCTGATATCGCTTGAACTCTTCTCCTTTGATTTAAACATCCATGAAAAATTTTGGAATTTTCATCCCACTCTATCTCCCATTTGACACGCGATTTTTGAGCCAAATCTAGATGCTTTCTGTTCTCCATCATCCAATTTTTTCATAAAATCAATTCTAACCATTATCTCTTCGGAGGTTTCCTGCCCTTCATCCATATTCTTATCAATATCTTCCACTTTACCTTGCATCTCATTTTTATCTATATCCTCAACATCTTTCGATTGCCTCCTCCAGGTCTTGATGTCTGCTTTGAGATCTTTAAGTTTCTGTTTGAAATGTGTTTGCTTAGAATTACCCACACCTATATTTTGTGCCCATGATTTCTTGACTACTTCATCCAGAGGTGACAAAACGGGCGGGCCGGGCGGGCATGGGCTAAATGGGCACGGGCTAGAATGGGCACGGGCTAGAACGGGCACGGGCTAAACGGGCACGGGCCAAACGGGCACATGTTATACAAATCGTTTAATAAATAACCTAAAACGACGAAATAAATTATTTAAACGTAATATCTTATTTATATTTCAAAAACTTAAATATATTTTGTAAAAAATTATTTTTTTAAAACGATCGTAATGTTCTACAATGAAGAAAAAAATGTGCCCGTTAGTGCCCATTTAAGTTTTCAATAGGCTATATGTGCCCATTTCAAAAAAAAGATGGGGCTAAATGTGCCCAAATCTTTTAAAAATGTGCCCATTTAGCCCATCTTTTTGCTTTTGGGCACATTTTGCCACCTCTAACTTCATCAAATCCTTCCATACCCAACCAAGAGTGAAAACATTTAAAGGGAGTTGGCCCATAATCTGTTCTTTGTTGAAACAAAATAATGGGATTATGATCCGACCATCATTTTTCTAACACTGTAGCCGATAAATCTGCACAAATATTACCAATATCCACCAATGTAAAGAATCTATCTAGTTTACTCATTTTAGTGCCCATTTTGTTACACCAAGTATACTTCCTTCCACCTAACGGGACTTCTACCAACCCCACATTTGAAAGAAACACATTAAAACGTCTAGCATCCAAAGAAAAGAATTGAGTCCCAAATTTGTCTTCTACCCCACGAACCTCATTAAAATCACCGAACAAAATATATTGTCCCTCATGAGTATCCATAAACTGACTAATTTCGTCCCATAGCTTATTCTTCTCTGCACTTTCTTGTGGAGCATATATATTGACAACATAACACAGCTCTTCGTTTCTGCTCAATATCCTTCCACAATGACATAGTTATTGCTACATAACAGATTACTCTTGGCAAATATAGCCGGATCCCACATTGAAATAATACCACAAGAATAGCCTCTGGCCGTACTAGTAGCGAAGTCGAAATTATAATTACCCCACAAAGATTTTATTTTTAACATATCAATCTTAGACATCTTCGATTCTTGTATCCCCAAAAATGTGACCTTATATTTGAAGCAAAGACGTTTGATAAGGTTTTAAAAGGTACCTTTTTGAGGGTCGTTTAAGCCCTTATTTGATCACTTTTGTATCCGTTATTGCTTAATATCGTTCCTTTTCACTTTTAGGTCTCTTGAAGACAAAATCTGGAATGGCACTTATTTGGACGAAAAGCGCGAATATCTGAAGAAAATGGCCAAAGTCATAATCGAGACACTCAAAGTCATTGAAAACATAAGGCGTGGCGTCAAGTGTTACATTGCGACGCCGTCGGAGGATTTTGTGACGGACGAAGCCAAAACTCCTATTTTCAAGTGACGACGTCAAGTTATAAAAGAGTAGGCCGTCATGCAACTCGGACGGCCTAGATGCAATCCAGACGGCGCCGGAAGTCAAGAGGATGGCGTCACAAGCATAAGGTGACGCGTCGCAAGTCTAACGTGGCCAAGACGAAACCCAATGATGCGACGACACACGACGTCACAAAACATAAGGTGACGCCGTCGCATATGTAATATTATATATAGAATCCGGATTTTCAAGATTGAGTGTGTAGTCTTTTGGAGTAAAACCTAAACCGAACCAAGGTCGTCTTATACAAGATTTTAGGGTTTCCAAACCCTATCTTACACCAAGATAAATGTTTTACTTCATTAATACAATTATGTCTTTGATTATTTGTGTGTATGCTTGCATGTTCTCCATGTCCGGCTAATTTACTTGTGTGTTTGCTTAGGGAATATTGTTAATACAAATATCGTCATTAAACGTTATTTATATTTTTGATCTTTACCTAAGTTTTGTTAACGACAAAAGTAAATTTTAATTTATAAAAGCTTAAAGCTTGTCAAGTTTAATAGATATTTAAACTAGCCTTTTCAAACAATATATTCATCATTCAAGCATTTACATTCATGATTAGTGACATCTTGATATGACTCTAATCATTATGTATGATAGTAGTTTTTAGAATGTGTTAGGTTCTTAAAACCAAACACTACTTAAGTACTTGCATATTTCTAAAAATAGAAATACAACATATGACATCATGTAATGCATCATGGAAATCATTGGAAGATTTCATTAGATATTTTGTATAGATTTGTACTCTTCATATCTTGCACAATCTCACTTAGATAGAGTTGACTTTGGCAAGATTTGATATCTTAATTTGTCCGACCGGCGGTACCAAAATGGTACAGGCGGAACCCTTAAAAGGGTTCCGCGGTCCGTGGACGCCCTCGTCCATTTTGGCTATAAATAGCAATGCCAAGCCAAGTATTTTTCATCCCTTTCCACTATACTCTCATACATATCTTCTCTAACCTTTCTAACTCGGTTTCATATCATATTAGTGATCTCTTTGTAGCAAAGAAGATCAAGTCACATTCAAGCTTCAACGAGAAGTTGGAAGTCTTGTTTGTTTAGTGTTGTATGATCTAGTGTTGATTCATACTTCATTGTTGTATTAAACCATCATAATCTTGTGAGTGTGAGTGGTTAGTATTTTAGTCCTCAAAATACATTGTGTGTGGGAGTAGTTGTACCCTTGGAAAGAACTCGACATCTAGCTTAGTGTCGGAAATAGTGTGCGAAGTGTAAAGGTTTTCTCCGCCGGTGAAAGGAGCTTGTTGACTAGTGAAGTTAAACTCGAGTGTGAGACTCGGGAATGGAGTAGGCAAGCGAGAAAGAGTCCTTGTAGACCGAACCACTATAAACAACTTGTTGTGGTTTGATCATTTCTTTCCTTATTTACTTATTACATATTGCTTGCATATTTCATTAGCATACTCAAGATCAATATCAATTGATCTTTCAATAAGTTTCAAAACAAAGTTTTAATTGGTAAACTATTCAACCCCTTCTAGTTTTCTACAATTGGTACCGAGCCTCGTTGCTCAAGAATTTCTAAAATAATTTGTATTTTATAAACTTGAAACGATCCATGGATTCTCGAAAACTTTAAAGAAGGGCAATCTATGCAAGACCACCACTCTTTGAAACCAATGGATTTATCTATTGAAAAACCGTTTTGAAACATATGTGAAATCAAAAGATATAGATCTTTGGTTTGTTATTGTTAAAGGGATTTTAGCTCTACAACAAAGGATATTTCTATTGATGAATAGAAGAAATTAGTTGCTAAAATGATGCTTTACAATGCTTTACCTAGAAAAGAATATGAAAGAATTTTATGTGTGAAACCGCCAAAGATATTTGGGAATCTTTGATTATTACACATCAAGGTAATTCACAAGTCAAGGATAACAAAATTGATCTTCTTGTTCAACAATATGAACAATTTCTTATCCTCAAGATGAAACCATTGATTGTGGATTTGCTCGCTTTAATACTATTATTACATCACTTAAAGCACTTGATGAATCTTTTCGTAGTAAGAACTTTGTCGAAATTTCTTAGAGCACTCCATCCCAAATGGAGAGCTAAAGTGACCGCTATTGAAGAATCAAAAGATCTCTCAAAATGTCACTAGACGAGCTAATCGGTAACCTCAAAGTACATGAAATGGTGATGGAGAAAGATTCGGAGATCATCAAAGGAAAAAGGAGAAGATCAAATCCGTTGCTCTAAAAGCAAAGGCGGAATCAAGTGATGATGACGAATCTTGCTCGGTAGTGAAGATGAGGAATATGCCATGGCCGTTAGAGATTTTAAGAAGTTCTTTAGAAGAAGAGGAAAGTTCGTAAGACAACCTCGAGAAGAAAATAAGCCATTCGAAAGATCGGGATGACAAAAGGGTAAAGGTGAAAGAAAGTGTTTTCGATGTGGTGATGCAAATCATCTCATAGGAGAATGTCCCAAGCCACCTAAAAGCAAAACTCAACGAGCTTTTGTAAGTGGTGCTTGGAGTGATAGTGAAGACGATGAAGAATCAAGCAAGGAAGAAATCGCTCTAATGGCACATGAGTCAAATGAGGTACTTTCCGATTCTTCTTACTCTTCTATTGATGATGACACTTTGCAAAAATAATATAATCAATTGTGTGAGCTAAGTCTAAAAATCATAACTAAAATAAATTTTAAAAACCAAAAGGAATTTTTAGAAAATGAAGTTTATGAGTTAAAAGAAAAGCAAAACGACTTGAAAAGGGAAAGGCAAATGACGATGGTTGTAAATCATGTCAAGAGCTTAATCTTGAAATAGAAAAATAAAGCTCACACAAGATGTTTTAATCGAAAATAATTCTAAATTTAAAAGGTTTAACAAAAACATCGCTCTTGCCGATGAAATAGTTAAAATCCATAAAACACCGGGGAGACATGAATGGGCTAGGATTTAATGAGGTATTAATTCCAAAGAGTCAAAACAAAACGACCGAAAAGGACGAACAATCATCAAAAGCTGCTGCGAATGCAACACGGACCGACGGAACCAAAATAAGGGTTTCGTCCGTAGAAACAAATGGTGTCGTGGGTACTTCAAACAGATGTAATGTTCGCAATCTGACCGCATCAATTTGTCAAATTAACAAAGAAAACCAAGGATAGTGTTAAACTAAAACCATTGTTACATCGAGTAGGACTTGCTAAAATGAATTTAGATCAAAACCACTCAACAACGATACAAAGCACCTTTACCAAACACCCCTTTCCTAAGAGCAACCACAACGTACAACCCAACTACCAACACAATGGTTGGAATCAAAACTTCCTAGACCATATCAAACTCAGATTACATGTCATGGAACTCTTACCCATCGCTTCCATACATGAATCAAATAAATGGTATGTTTAACCCAAACGGACCCATGAGATATTGGGGATCAAATGCTTGAGTTATTTACTTCTTAGGTATGCTTGAAAGTTGGATTGGAACCGATGAATGGATAAAGATAGTGGATGCTCACGGCATATGACGGCAACAAAGTCTCTTCTCATCATACCAAGAGTATGACGGAGGTAATGTCACTTTTGGTAGTAATCTCAAAAGCAAAATCATTGGCAAATGTACGATCGCTCATAACTCCCTAACTATTGAAAATGTTGCTCATGTGGATAGGTTAGGATTTAATCTACTTAGTATTAGTCAACTATGTGATAAAAAGTATAAAGTACTATTTGATGAAAATGGTAATAAAATACTAAAAGATGGTATCACCATAGCTAAAGGAGTTAGGAAAAATAACATATACGTCATGAAAATAGATAAAACATCTAATGACAAGCTTTGCTAACAACATTGAGCGATAGCTCATCTCTTTGGCATAGACGCTTAGGTCACGCTAATATGAGACTTATACAAAACCTATCTTCAAAAGAGCTAGTTAGGAATTTACCAAAACTAAAATATGACCAACACTTTTGCGATGCTTGCAAAATTGGTAAATGATCCGTGCTAAACCGTCAAGTCTAATTACACTGGCTGGTCACTGTGAATGACCAACCGTAATGAGACTTAAAACAGTTCGTACACAAATGCAATGAAGATCTGGGAGTATAGTGTTTCCCGGTCGTTATGTCCCAATGAGTTGTGCAATGGATTATCAAACGCTTAGTGATCGAGGAATCGAAGCGGAAGGGATTTGGATATGATATTAATTACGAAAAAGCCAACAAATAACAACGGCTTAAATGCAAATTAAAGGAAAGTTTAAAAGATAAAATCTATTAAATAAACGCTATCACTATAATTAAAATGATGTTTTGTTTTATGTTTTTATAAACCGAATTAAAATCTACGCGACGTCATAAATTAAAAAGTGAAACTTATACAATATTAACCCTAAAAATATAAAATGATATTTTTATAAACCTAATGATAAAATAAACTTTATAGAAAGAGAAAATTATTTTTACAACTAATTAATTAATTATTATTAATTAAAAACTATTTTTAACTATTAAATAATACTCTAAAATAAAAGAAAATATGAAATAAGACTAGAAAAATAAAATTAAAACTTAGAAAATCTAAAATATGATAAAACTAATTTAAAACTGAAAAGATATTTTTAGACTTTTATATATTTATTATTAATTTAAAACTATTTAAAACTAATTAAAATGCTAGAAAATACAAATTTAACTAAGAAAATCTAGAAAATACTTTTTGTCTTTTATATTTATCTTAACTTAAGAAAATGAAAATTATTTTTTGAAGCTTTTCTTATTTATTTGTATTAAATACTATTTAAAAGTGCTTAAAAACTAATTAAAATTAAGAAAAATAGCAAATGAACTTGGAAAAATCTGAAAATTGCAGGAAAAGTCTAAAATATTATTAAGAAGCTAGGAAAAATAGAAAAACATGGGCTTGTTTGGGAGAAATAGAAACTGATGTCCAAAGTGCTTAACAATAAGCACTAGAATTAAGCAAATGAACACCCAAGGCCACCCAACTGAAACAGAAGTTACTATAAGCTAAAAATGACCAAATGCAACTTAAATCAACAAGCTTGAACCTCTGATTCACAATCTTAACAGAATTGATGAAATAAGCTTTTGGTTCAAAATAGTGAAAGGGTACCAATTTTAAGCACAAGCACAAGCTTATAAATAAGCTCAGATTAAAAACTACAACTTGGAACCTGGAAAGGACCTGGGTGAGACCAAGTGTACCAAAGATCAGGCCATGAAAAGCTCTTTTGAGCCCTGTGCACTAGCTGCAAAAACTGAGAAAAATCTCAGTATGATCCGAGCAATGGAGAGGCAACCAGGCCTCGATTAAGGAGCTTGTTTAGAGCTTATACAATATTTGAAAAAATTCACAAAATGCTAATAAGATAGAGAACCAGTTGAACTTTTAGAGTGCCAAATTTCACCGAAAATGGCTCAAGAATGAAGTCATGAAAATTCCTTGCTTTTGGCTCAAAAGATTTTAACTACTTTGACTTTTGATGATATTTAAGATTTTGACCAAAATGGATTTTGGATCCAATTTTGTGATCGAGATTAATGTTATATGATAAACTAAAACCAATGCAATCAATGTTATAGACTTTCAAACACAAATCAATGGTTTTGCAATCCTAAATCCTCCACAGTTAACAGTGAGATGGATACAAAGGAAGTTTTGACTTTAATGATGTTGCAGACCCAAACTAAGGTTGAAATGAGCTCAAATGAACTTAAGAGACATGAACTAACAGAAGCTATCACTGAACAAACCTCCTAAGACAGAAAATACAGTAATGCGAAACACCCCTTTACACTACTAATTAAGACTCAAAACTAATCTAAACACTGAATTAACCCATGATACTGATCCAATTAAGTTTAAATACTATAAATACAACTAAATCAACAAATTTAAACTACTAATCACTGCACATTCATATTATGCAAATGAGCTTGAAATTCACTTACCAAGGGTCCTTAACCACTATGGTTTGAAACATGTGAAACATAGATCCACTACCCTAAATATCAACCCAAAGGAATCTAATTCAACCCATTTCCACTGCATCAACCCATTTCTAGCTCCATTTCCAATTTTAGCTCTCCAGTTGACTTTTGTTGACCCGAATGCAAAAGGGATTGAAACTTGACTATAATCTTGTAAAAAGTTATAAAAAACTTATATAAGCTTATTAAGACTGGTAAACAAGCTTTATGAAGCTTAGGCTTGTTAAATGAAACTTAAGTTTTTAACAGTGGGCACATAAACATGAACTTGAATGAAACTAGGAATTGATAATTAAAACTTGATGGGCGAAGATGTAACTTGAGTTTGATATTTAAGAACAAAATATTACAACTTTAGAGTTTAACTAAGACATAATTAGAAAAACGACATAAAAGTAAATTTAAACTAAAACATCTACTATCGCTTCTTCTCTTTCCTTCTCTTTTTATAACCCAATCTCTTTGTCTCTCTCATCTGATTGTTTCCCATCAATCCTAGCCATTGGATGGCTTGAAAATCAATCCTGGCCATTTAAATCAGTTTTGGTGCCAAAACTCTTAGCTGCTAGTTGGGGAAGAGTGAGGGGGGGGGAAGGTTCAATAAATGCTCTTTGGATGTTAGTTGTGGAGTGGGGAACAGGTTTGAGTGATTGGTGAGGAGGGGGGATGGGGGAGGATGTGTTGCAGGATAGCAGGTAGGGGAAGACTTTTTGGCGGGTTGCTTCTTTTGACCAGATTTGACCAGGCAAGGTTAATAATAGGGGGGTTCATAATTCAATTTGACAGGGGGGTCCAGAGATAGAAGGGTCCAAAATGGTTTGTAAAGGCTCATAAGTACAAGGACTTCTTTTGTAAAATCTGAAAGATCAAGGGTCAATCCTGTCAATCATGCAAAGATATTCCAAGGGATCACAAGTGACAAGTTTCAAAAGTACAGGGACCAAACTTGACAATTTCCAAATTTCCAGGGGCCATTTATGCCAATTTTCAAACTTGGAGGACCATTTTTGCAATTTTCTCAAACTTTTAATATTTTTCACCAAAGGACTAAATTTGACAACTTATGATTTTAAAAGGACCTTTGGTGACTTTACTTTTGAAATTATGTGCTCGGGGACTATTTTTGACAATTTTGAAACTTGGGGACTAAAGCGCAATTTTGCAAATTTGATATGTTTTTCATCGATTTTGATATTTTTGCATTTAAAACACATAAAACACGATTTGTGATATTTTGATCATTTTGATGTGTTTCGAGTGTTTTCGATGATTTTGCGGTTTATATTGTACAAAATGATGAGTATTTAGACACTCATCAATCCCCACATCGAGATATTGCTAGTCCCTAGCAATGATTTGAGAAAACATAATGGATTTTAAACTCTTTACCAAAAGCCATCACTTCGGAGTAGCCAGTGTTTCAGTTCAAGTAAGAACCATGGTACATCGATAACCATGTGATTTTGAGCAAACCACCGACTTTAACGGATTTGATTTGTCTTTACCGAAGCCGTACCCTTACGGACTAGCCAACTCTTAGATAAATTATCAACATTATCTTTGGTGAGTGATTACCAATTATGGATTTTCCATTGCCTTTACCACAAGCCATAATCTTGCGGGCTAGCCAACTCTTCACTTTTTAGGATATGGTGAGTGAATACCATACAATTTTGGGCAAATTGCAAGCCGTCAACGGATTTGAGATATCTTTACCAAGAGCCGTTTGCTCTGGATTAGCCAATCCTTTTGTTTATTAGACATGGCGGATCGATAACCAAATGAGTAAGTGTAAAACACTTACTCCAAAAAAATTTTGGCCAAAAACGGGAATTGGTGTAATTATATGATAAAATTCGTGAGAATTCCCCACACTTAGAAATGAATATTGCCCTCAATATTCAAAGTACCGCGGTTATGCGAAACAAAGAACGTGAAAGGAAATACTACTACCATTATTTAGAAATTTTTTTTTTTTTTTTTTTTTTTTTTTTTTTAGTACATGTGGCAACCCCCACACTAGGGTGGTAGAAAGAGGTGAGAAGGCGAAATATGGGTGAAAACCCATATGGCATGCTCTCGTTTTGATTCCCGAGTCGCTAGCTTGACTCGACCCGCATTGATTTGTTCATGGGAAAGTATCGTGGAAAACCAATCTCGATCGGACTTTCGTTCACAATGTTAATGAACATATGAACATCGAAAGTTCCACACCGACGAGATATAACCCATGTAATGTTTAATAGTAGAAACTATAAAGGATGATACCGGGTCAAAGATGGTGTCCTCATTCCGAAAGAGAAAAGGAAAGAGCAACCACACCATCCGTGAAGAATGGAATAAAGACGTACATGAGAATGCATGTCCATTCCTCAACAGAGAGAAGCAAATCACCGGTTTGACATCTTTAAGCTTAAACTTGAAGCTTAGATGGTGATTGTCAAGAAGATGTCCGGTAGGGAGGATGGGAAATGGTTCTTCAATCAACAAACTTTCCGGAAAAGGATGTCTCCTCCGGATCAAGGTAAGTGTTATCAATTCCGTTGGAATTGACTCATCACTAAGAAATGCATCGACTTCATTCCAAAGTTGTCATCTTCCTCATCGAAGTGAGAGAAGGAATGGAAGAGTGGGAATAAGACTAGAAGATGATGGATCATTTTGAGCAATTCATCAATGGGAAGAATGTCTCCCATTGGATCACAAACATCATCATCCAACTCAGATGAAAGCGAAGAGTTTGGTTTCATCCACGATTTAACAATCTCGATGCGACAAAGCGATTCGGAGGTGGGACAAGTGGTGTGCTCTTAGAGCTAGCAGCTTCACCACTCCGATGAAGTCTCCGATTCTAGATCATCGTCATCATCAAGAACACTCTTGACATCCCCGGTACGACTTTCAAACCATTTGCTTGAACCGGGGTGATTTTCAAAGCTTTGAGCTCAAGACGTTTTGGTGAACACTCTTAACGTGAAATTTGAGAGTGTTGCATTGATTCTTTCGATTTTTGATCAATTGTGGCAACACTCTTTTTGTATAGAGGTTTGGAGTCTTGGTTAATATTTAACGTGAGCTCTTCGTTGTCAACCCGTATGGTCAACTCTTGAAAGAACACATCAATCGAGCACGACTCATTTTCAAGAAAGCTCTCCCTAAGATGAGGGAACTCTAGGATCCGTGATCAAGTCTACTACAACAAAGTCGGCATGAAAGTGAAATTTTCCCACTTTCATCACGACATCCTCGGCTATCCCAAGTGGACGAGTTACAGTGACGATCCGCTAGCTCGAGTGTCATACGAGTGGATGAAAGTTCGGGAAGAGGCAGTTTCTTCCACCGAGAGAGGCATGAGGTTAATGCTAGCGCCAAGATCGCCAAGGCGAGCATTGAAACATCCCAAGAAATCACACGGATTAAAACCGGCCGGGGTCTTCAAGCTTTTCGGAAGCTTATTAAGAATGGCACGAGCATTGCTCATTGAGAGGAGTTTTAGCCATCTCGATAGCTTGTCTTTGTTGGTGAGTAAGCCTTTAGCGTGGATGCAAATTTAGGCATTAGAACGAGAGCATCAACGAAGCTTATATCAAAGTGAAGCTCATTGAAGATTTGGAAAAATTTTCCATTTGCTCTTTGTTTTGTCTTTGAGCTTCTCATCATTCATTCTTGATGGGTAAGAAGTCGATTAGACTTTTGAGCCGGGATGGAAGTGATTTACGGCTCAAGATTTTTCTTCGAACTTGGGTTCGGACTTGAAGCTTGGACTACCGAAGGTGGGACATGTCGCGATGCCGTGGGCTTGAATAATGCACCTTGTCCGTTGTCTCCTTGGTAACTTGACTAAATGCCACGGGAGGAGGGGCATTGGAGTCGAGGTCCATTGTGCGTCTTACCACTACAGTGGTGACGGCTTTCAACTCGACATTTGGATTGGGAATAGTATTGCTTGGGAGTCCTCCGTAAGATGGCGAAGCTTTGTTCATATTCATGTTCATGAAACCGCTCATCATATTCTTTAACTCATTTGTCCGCCGAGATAATGTGGTATCAATTTCCTTTTTAGCTCACCTCTCATGTTATTGATCCGAGTTTGCATAGAGCGATGTTTGACTCGATCATTTTCATGAAGTCGTTTAGCATGGGAGCTTGAGGAGGTGGTTGATAACTTTGATGATTTGGAGCTTGATATGGTTGAGGTTGGTTGAAATTGTTCCGGTTTGATTGAAATTTTGAGAGTTATTGAAATTTTGTCCTTGATTCGAACAAAGCGATTTTGATTGCCATGGTTTTGATTGCCATGGTTTTGCCTGAGAGGAAAACCGGTGGTGTCATACCGCTAGGTGCAGTAGTGAGGATCACTGTGGTCGGTATTGATTGTGGTTTACAAGCTATGGGAGCTTGGTAAAAGGAAGCATCGGTTGCTTGACAATCATAATACGCATGTGGACCACTACAAGTTTCACACACCTTGTTTACGACTTTGTTGGTTCCGCTTATGAATTGCGCTTTAATTTCCTTTACCTCTTTTATCATACAATGGATGATGTCCGTTAGAGCGACTATCGGTCGCTAACTCGGAAGAGTTACCGGATGAAGAAGGAGTGTTCGAACATTGACTTTGTTGAGAAATAGGAACTTTGATTTTGCTCGCAAATCTCAATCACATCTTTAGGTTTACGATTCAAGATATTGCGCTGCTACCGCATTCAAGAATCTTGATCATTACCGTTCAACCCATTGTAAAAGATATTGACTTGTTGAAGCTCGGTGAATTCATGATGCGGGCATTTCTGAGGAGATCTTTGAATCTCTCCATGCCTCTCCAAAGTTTTCATCGAAATTTTGACGAAATCCAGAAATTTCATTTTAAGATTAGTCGTCTTTGATGGAGGAAAGAAGTAATTTACAAACTTTTGAACAAGATCCTCCCAAGTTTCGATAGATCGAGGGGTTCTTTTTCGACCCAACCGGCCGTCCCTCAGAGAGAATGGAAAAAGCATCAACTTGATGACTTTTGAGGTACATCCTTGAAATTGATAGTTGAGGTTAACTTGTTAAACCAACGGATGTGTGCATACGGTCTTCTCGATCGGACCATGAATTGATTCGTGAGACACAAGTGTGATCAAATGTGTCTTCAATTCAAGTGATCGAGTTGATAACCGGTAAACGATGGCATCTCCATAACCCTCGGTGGGTGCCTGGAGCATTTCCGCCATAGTACTCAGAAAGGATAGTGATCACTAATGATAATGATCAGAAAGGATTTGGATAGGATAATTACACTAAAGAAAAAGTTAATAAATAACAGCGACTTAAATACAAATTAAGAAAATTAAAAAGATAAAAGATATTAAATAAACGCTATCACTATATTTAAAGTGATGAACGTTTAAAACTTAAAACGAAAAACTTACGTTTAAATTAAAATACGTAAACGTACAAAATAAAAAGTGAAATCTAAGAAATAAAAATCCTAAAAATATGAAAATACATTTCTACAATCCTAATGATAAAAGAAAATTATTAGAAAAGGAAAATTATTTTACAACTATTTAATTAATTATTATTAATTAAAACTATTTTAAACTATTTAATAATACTCTAAAATAAAAGAAAATATGAAATAAGACTAGAAAAATAAATTTAAGACTTAGAAAAATCTAAAATATGATAAAACTAATTTTAAACTGAAAATATATTTTTAGACTTTTATGAATTTATTATTAATTTAAAACTATTTAAAACTACTTAAAATGCTAAAAATACTTTTAAACTAAGAAAATTATGGAAAAATACTTTTAGGCTTTTTATATTTATCTTAAACTTTTAAAATTGAAAAATTGTTTTTTGAAGCTTTTCTTATTTATTTGTATTAAATGCTATTTAAAAGTGCTTAAAAACTAATTAAAATTAAGAAAAATAGCAAATGAACTTGGAAAAATCTGAAAATTGCGGAAAAGTCTAAAATATTATTAAGAAGCTATGAAAATAGAAAACATGGGCTTGTTTGGGAGAAATAGAAGCGATGTCCAAAGTGCTTAACAATAAAGACTAGAATTAAACAAATGAACACCCAAGGCCACCCAACTGAAATGAAGTTACTATAAGCTAAAATGACCAAATGCAACTTAAATTAACAAGCTTGAACCTCTGATTCACAATCTTAATGAATTGATGAAATAAGCTTTTGGTTCAAAATAGTGAAAGGGTACCAATTTTAAGACAAGCACAAGCTTATAAATAAGCTCGATTAAAACTACAACTTGGAACTGGAAAGGACACGGTGAGACCAAGTGTACCAAAGATCGAGCCATGAAAAGCTCTTTTGAGCCACGTGCACTAGTCGCAAAAGCGAGAAAAATCTCGTGATGATCCGAGACAATGAGCAGGCAACTAGCCTCGATTAAGGAGCTTGTTTAGAGCTTATACAATATTTGAAAAAATTCACAAAAATGCTAATAAGATAGAGAACCAGTTGAACTTTTTAGAGTGCCAAATTTCACTGAAAATGGCTCAAGAATGAAGCTGTGAAAATTCCTTGCTTTTGGCTCAAAAACAGATTTTTAACTACTTTGACTTTTGATGATATTTAAGATTTTGACCAAAATGGATTTTGGATCCAATTTTTGTGACTGAGATTAATGTTATATGATAAACTAAAACCAATGCAATCAATGTTATAGACTTTCAAACACAAATCAATGGTTTTGCAATCCTAAATCCTCCACAGTTAACAGTGAGATGGATACAAAGGAAGTTTTGACTTTAATGATGTTGCAGACCCAAACTAAGGTTGAAATGAGCTCAAATGAACTTAAGAGACATGAACTAATGAAGCTATCTTGAACAAACCTCCTAAGACGAAAATACAAGAATGCCAAACACCCTTTACACTACTAATTAAGACTCAAAACTAATCTAAACACTGAATTAACCCATGATACTGATCCAATTAAGTTTAAATACTATAAATACAACTAAATCAACAAATTTAAACTACTAATCACTGCACATTCATATTATGCAAATGAGCTTGAAATTCACTTACCAAGGGTCCTTAACCACTATGGTTTGAAACATGTGAAACATAGATCCACTACCCTAAATATCAATCCAAAGGAATCTAATTCAACCCATTTCCACTGCATCAACCCATTTCTAGCTCCATTTCCAATTTTAGCTCTCCAGTTGACTTTTGTTGACCCGAATGCAAAAGGGATTGAAACTTGACTATAATCTTGTAAAAAGTTATAAAAAACTTATATAAGCTTATTAAGACTGGTAAACAAGCTTTATGAAGCTTAGGCTTGTTAAATGAAACTTAAGTTTTTAACAGTGGGCACATAAACATGAACTTGAATGAAACTAGGAATTGATAATTAAAACTTGATGAAACTGAAGATGTAACTTGAGTTTGATATTTAAGAACAAAATATTACAACTTTAGAGTTTAACTAAGACATAATTAGAAAAAACGACATAAAAGTAAATTTAAACTAAAACATCTACTACTGCTTCTTCTCTTTCCTTCTCTTTTTATAACCCAATCTCTTTGTCTCTCTCATCTGATTGTTTCCCATCAATCCTAGCCATTGGATGGCTTGAAAATCAATCCTGGCCATTTAAATCAGTTTTGGCGCCAAAACTCTTAGCTGCTAGTTGGGGAAGAGTGAGGGGGAAGTTTCAATAAATGCTCTTTGGATGTTAGTTGTGGAGTGGGAACAGTTTGAGTGATTGGTGAGGAGGGATGGGGAGGATGTGTTGCAGGATAGCGGTGGGAAGACTTTTGGCGGGTTGCTTCTTTGACCAGTTGACCGTGCAAGGTTAATAATAGGGGTTCATAATTCAATTTGACAGGGGGGTCCAGAGATAGAAGGGTCCAAAATGGTTTGTAAAGGCTCATAAGTACAAGGACTTCTTTTGTAAAATCTGAAAGATCAAGGGTCAATCCTGTCAATCATGCAAAGATATTCCAAGGGATCACAAGTGACAAGTTTCAAAAGTACAGGGACCAAACTTGACAATTTCCAAATTTCCAGGGGCCATTTATGCCAATTTTCAAACTTGGAGGACCATTTTTGCAATTTTCTCAAACTTTTAATATTTTTCACCAAAGGACTAAATTTGACAACTTATGATTTTAAAAGGACCTTTGGTGACTTTACTTTTGAAATTATGTGCTCGGGACTTTTTTGACAATTTTGAAACTTGAGGACTAAAGCGCAATTTTGCAAATTTGATATGTTTTTCATCGATTTTGATATTTTGCATTTAAAACACATAAAACACTAATTTGTGATATTTTGATCATTTTGATGTGTTTCGAGTGTGTTTCGAGATGATTTTGCAGTTTATATTGTACAAAATGATGAGTATTTAGACACTCATCAAGAAACAAACCCATAGTAGTCACAAATCTAAAAATATGGTGTCCACATCTAAGTGTCTAGAATTATTACATATGGACTTGTTTGGACCATCCGCTATAAAAGCTACGGAGGCAACTTATACACTTTGGTCATAGTAGATGATTACTCGAGGTTTACTTGGACGTTGTTTTGAAAACCAAAATGAAGCTTTTGATAAATTTGAAATTCTTAGCAAGAAAATTCAAAATCTACTAGGTGTTAAATTGTGTCGATCCGAACGGATCATGGTCGTGAATTTGACAACGAAACTCAATTTGAAAACTTTGTAATACAAATGGTATAACACATAACTTTTCCGCCCAAGAACACCTCAATCAAATGGTGTAGTAGAACGTAAAAATAGAACAATTCAAGAAATGAGTAGAACAATGCTTAATGAACAAAACATTCCTCAAAAGTTTTTGTCACACCCCAATTTACATTTTGCAATGGAATGGAATTTCGGGATTGGTATCATAGCACCACATCACGTTATATTGAGCGACCTAAAGTGTCGTTTTAAAACACATCGTTGGATATATCATAAAAACATTCGAGTACAACATCGGTCCCAAAAGTTTTACAAAGTTTATGGAAATACATCCATGTTACAAATCCAAACGATGTTTTGAAATAAAGTACCATAATGTACATAATGTAAGTCGGCCTTGTGACTCAAAATATAGGTCCCTAAACCATGTCATGATGCGAATGCCTCGCCATTCGAAAATACATTGCTAAAACGTCAACAATAATGTTGGTGAGAAATCATAGGTTTATGTAAATGTTTTATACGACTACACAAGTATAGAATATGCATGACAATCCAACACGTAAAAATAATGTTACAATTGCTCTAAGCCCATGACCCGAAACTAGACTGTTCAATAATGTATGCCCTCGCAGTGTGTTTGCGGACAACTCAGTAATACCATCAAATGAAATGCATCCGTTTGCTCGGTTGGGATTCACCAACCCGGATGGAGGCGTCACCCCGATAGATCTATCCACTCATCCTCGCTCAAAGATTAACGGTTCATGTTCAAGTAATGGGACTTTCAAATTGGCAAATGTGGTAACTTAAGCAATGTAATGAATTTAACATACTTGGTATCGTACAAAAAATGTAGTGCAATGTATTCTCCCGTGGGTTTGAAAATAATCGAAAGCATGTAAAGCGGGCTATGAAAACTCACTTGGATAAACGGAATACGGCAAAAGTGAGTACACCGAGGTTTATAATGTAATCGTCAACCGGGACCTATTATCAATGATATGATATGTCATGAGTTGCAATGTAATGTTATGCATGCACTTCATTATGTTATTTATACCATTTACGGGTTTTGAAAATATTACTCGTCGTCGAAAATACTCTTTTGACGTCTTGACCCTTCAAAATGACTTTACATGTTTTACGTCAAAATGTCATCCTACAATGGTTTTATAATGATTTTGGTGAAATTACCATTTTCGTCGCAAAACAATGTCGTCGGAAAATCATGAAATTAACAAAATGGCTCGGAAAAGTGGTCGTAAACGGTGTACGTCGATCGTTAGAGAACGAACTTGACGGTTTTGGAAAGTTTGTATCGATATCTAGAAGTTTCAGTTCGGAGTTTTCGTTCAAAAGGTCTCGGTCATAAAGATATCAAAGGCTAAAGATGGTGGTTTTGCTAATATTGTGCGAAAATAAGTTTCGCCAATGTTTGAACATCCGTAAATAATTTACTATGACTCCGCTTGACAAACGGCTTTTGTTTTGAAAATATGGCCGATGAACTTGATTTTACTAGAAGACATTTCGTTATAAAAGTTTCACATCATGGTTAAAAGCGCATAAACATAGCCCTCATGCCTAATGAAATACTTGTAACGTAAAAATAATATAGTTTTTCGAAAATAATATTTACTGAACTTTATGAAAACGGCCATATATTTGTCGCTTTAAATCCGTTTTCTATGTAAAATATGTCCTTAGCTTCGTATCAAGTAAACTAATATATTTTGAGAAGTCGAAATAATTTGTGAAGCTTAAGGCTAGTTTTGACCCGAAATATGTAAAGCGCTTGCTGTTTTTCGAAATAATATTTATTTTTCGTCAAACTTTAAAAATTCACCACGGCTTCGTTATAACTCCGTTTTATCCGTTCAAAAGGCCAATGGATTCGTTTTAAAGTATATTTTCTAAATCTCAAGACCAAAATGTCGTACCAACTGTTGGTTTTTCCAGAAATTCGTTTTAAGGACAGAACGTAAAATATAGTTTACGAAAATAGTTTTTCTCGGACAAAACCTATTCTAATCCCTTCAAATCAACTCCAAAGCTAATCTAATCCTACCATACACCTTCTTAGGGTGTCATGGGTTCCTAATCACCATCAAAACCAAAGAATAACTTGGGAATAATTATAGGATGACTAATATGTATATATAACTTTAAAATCATGAAATAAATGGTATAAATCACAATACATGCATATAAGCTCCAAAAATGATAAGGATACATAAAATGATAAGATTATGCTTACTAGTGCAAGTGAAGAGGTGTAGGTAACAAGGATTATCTTAAATATCCTTGGTTTTTATTTCAAAACCATGAAAAGGATATGATCTAGGTTGAAATAACACTTGATTTAGCAAAATTTCTTGATCCTTGGTTGTTGAAGAGTGGCGGTTCTTGAGTGCCAAAGGAGAGAAGAGAATTTTGTTGCTAACACTTTGATAAATGAGAAGTATGTGAAATTTTTGTCAAATAAGACTTTAAGTACTTGTGAATTATTAGAGACAAATAGCCATGCCACAATTAAGACTCACCCTCCCCCTTGGCCGGTTTTTGGGGGAGGGTTGTCTCATATATATATATATTTTTTTTTTAAAACTTTGCAACTTGTATAAACTTGTATAATTTGTGTATAATTTGTAGAATTTTGTAAGAAAAGGTAAGTAGAATGTAGAAAATGTACAAGTAAGTTTTTAGTAAATCAAAATGGATTGTATTGAGGTGATAAAAATTGTAAAAATACTTTCCTTGTGAAAATTGAGTGATAAAGTAATTATCGTAAAATTTTAAGAAAAACGACGTAATAATTAAACTTTAACGATAAAAATACCAAATAAATGTGAAACACTAGGAAAACTAAAAATATAGTTTTTATGAACTAAATGTGAGTTTAAAAATACCTCGGGATCATTTTTGAAAGTAACGGGTTAAATATTCAAAATAAAACTCACGCGATAAAAATTATTAAATAAAAATTACAGCGTTGAAGGGTGAAATGAAATGTCGTGCATGTACTAATGAGATGCACATGATGTCAATGAAATGTAGACTAATCATAGTCCATATGAAATGCACGTGATGTCATGATCATGAATTCGCCGCTAAACCTCCAAGGTTACGCAATTTGAAACAAGTAAACCAAGTTTACTAAAATGTTGAAATAATGAAACATGAACGGTGTAGAAATGACACGAAAGTACGGATTGTCACATTCGCCCATCCAAAAGGAATTGGTCCACGAATTCAAACGTTGTTAGGTCTAACGGTGTCGGCGAAAAGATGTGGATACTTGCGTCGCATCCGGTCTTCCTGTTCCCAGTAAACTCGGGACCTCGTCGAGAATTCCAACGAACTTTCACAATAGGAATACGACTGTTTCAACCGCTGACCTCGCGGTCCATGATTTCACCTGGTTCCTCCACAAAGTTGAGTTTGTCGTCAATATGAACTTCATCCAATGGAATAACGAAGCGATTCGTCTCGAAAGACACTTCTTCAAGTTTGAAACATGAAACGTGTTGTGAACATGACCGAGTTCGGCGGAAGATCAAGTCGATAAGCTACGGGACCAACTCGGCTCAAAATCTTGAATGGTCCAATGTATCTCGGGTTTAACTTTCCACGTTTTCCAAAACGTACCACGCCCTTCCAAGCGATACTTTCAACATAACTTTGTCGCCCACTTGAAATTCCAAATCCTTGCGTCTAACATCCGCGATAACTTTTACATCGACTCCTCGCGGTTCGAGTCGATCACAATTTGAACAATCTTCTCGGTGGTTTCCGTACCATTTCGGACCGTAAGTTGTCGTCTCTCTACCGCCCAACAAACAGTGATCGGCACTTACGACCATAGAGTGCCTCGAATGGTGCCATCTTGATCTTGGTGTGATAACTATTGTTGTACGAGAATTCAATCAATGGCAAATGGTTAGCCCAACCATTTCAAAATCAATAACACATGCTCTCGGCATGTCTTCTAATGTTTGAATGGTCCTTTCGCTTTGACCGTCGGTTTGTGGGTGATATCTTGTGCTCATCTCTAACTGTTCGAGCGAATCTTGCAATGAATTCAAAAGTTTGAAGTGAATCGACTATCTCCGCCGGAAATGATAGAAATTGGTGCTCCGTGCCTCGAGACTATTTCTTTGACACAAAGTCTAGTGAGTTGCTCCATGGAATAAGTCTCTAATCGGTATGAAATGAAGTGACTTGGTAAGGCGATCAACAATTACCCAAATAGCGTCGTAACCTCCCAATGTCTTAGGAAGTTTCGTAACAAAGTCCATAATGTCGTTCCCATTTCCATTGAGGAATTTCGGTTGTTGGAGTAATCTGACGGCTCGGTATTCAACTTTACCTTAGCACGGGTAAGACATTTGCTAACGACGTGGCAATCTCCGCTTTCATGTTCGGCCACCAATAAAGCTTCTTAAGATCTTGATACATCTTATCCGATCCTGGATGAATAGAATACTTTGACTTATGCGACTCATGCATAATCAATTCTCGTATTCCGCCATACAATGGAACCCACATTCTATCCTTGAAACATAATACTCCATCTGCTCTCTTTACAAAACCATTTGCGCTTTCGGGCATACCATAAAGCTTTTCACTTGGTCGGTTTTCCTCCTTAAGTGCTTCGACTTGTGCTTCACGGATTTTCAATGGTAAAGGAGAAATAATCGTCATTCCCAATGATCGAACTCTTAAAGGTTTAGGCCTCTTTCCGACTAAGAGCATCGCCACAACATTGGCTTTTCCCGGGTGATACTTGATTTCACAATCATAGTCATTGAGTAACTCCAACCAACGACGTTGCCTCATATTAAGTTCCTTTTGATCAAGAATATATTGCAAACTCTTGTGGTCATGAAACACTGTGCACTTTGTACCGTAGAGGTAGTGTCTCCAAATCTTGAGCGCAAAACTACGGCTCTAACTCGAGATCATGTGTGGTGTAATTCTTCTCATGAGTCTTAAGTTGTCGAAAAGCATACATAATCACCTTCTCATTTTGCATTAAAACAGCCCCAAGTCCTTTATGCGAAGCGTCATAATATACAACAAAGTTCTCAATGCCTTGGGTAGTGCCAAAATCGGCAAGACCGCAAAGTTTTTGCTTCAACAAGCTAAAAGCAGTTTCTTGTTTCTTTCCCCACTCATTTCTGTTTTTCTGCGTCAACTTGGTCAAAGGTCTCGCTATCTTGAAAAACCTTGATGAACCTTCGGTAATACCGGCTAGTCCTAGAAATTGTCGAATTTCAGAGGATTCGATTGAAGTAGCCCAATCTTTCACGGCCTCAATCTTTGGGATCAACTTGTAGTCCTTGACTATCAATGATATGACCAAGAAATTGCACTTTGTGGTTCCAAAAATCACACTTCGAAAACTTGGCATACAACTTCTCATTCTTGAGTAGCCTTAAAATCGTCCTTAAATGCTCTTCGTGCTCTTCTTTGCTCTTGGAGTAAATCAAGATGTCGTCGATGAACACTATAACAAACTTGTCCAAGTACGGCTTACAAACTCTATTCATGAGATCCATGAATACCGCGGTGCATTAGTCAATCCAAGCGGCATAACTTGAAACTCGTAATGACCGTAGCGTGTTCTAAACGCTGTTTTGGAATATCCTCTTCCGAACTCGAAGTCGGTGATAACCCGACCGAAGATCGATCTTGGAATAAATACTAGAACCTTGCGGTGATCGAACAAATCGTCAATTTGGGAGTGGATAACGATTCTTCACCGTTAACTTGTTCAATTCTCGATAATCTATGCACATTCGAAAGATCCATCTTCTTCTTCACAAACAAGACCGGTGCTCCCAGGCGAGGAACTCGGCCTAATGAATCATTTGTCTAGAAGCTCTTGCAATTGATTAGACAACTCTTGCATTTCGGATGGTGCTAAGCGGTGCGGTGCTTTCGCAATCGGTGCAGCTCCGGCACTAAGTCAATTTGAAATTCTACTTGTCGTGCGGTGGAAGTCCCGGTAAATCCTCGGGAAAACTTGAGAAAATTCACGGACCATTGGAACATCTTCAAGTCGCTTCTCCTCGACTTTTCTCGGTTACATGAGCTAAGAAAGCAAGACAACCTTTCTTTATGTACTTCTCCGTTTTGATACTCGATATAATACTAATTCGAGTTTCACTGCTCCCACGAATAATCAAAGTTTCGCCATTGTAGGAAGATGAACAACTTTCTCATCATAATGATCTTCGCGATGCTTAGATAACCAATCCATACCGATGGCGATGTCAAAACTACCAAGCTCTACGGGCATGAGGTCTATGTTGAAGGGATGATTAAGAAAATTGAATGTGCAACCGCGACAATGGGGTTGGTGCTAACTACGCTACCATTAGCTAACTCGACGTTATATGATGTGTCTAATGTGGTTGGCTTCCAAGATTTGTTCCGATATTGAGTGCTTCCAAAAGTAGTTCATCACTAATATTGTTACCATGCTAGCAAGAAAATAGATATCCGCTTATACTATGTCGAAGAATGTACATTCTAGCTTCACTTGTAGATGAGGAGTCATTGATTGTCCGACATGTTCAAACTGTGACATCTCTTGATATAGAGGTGAGGTTACTTGGAATTTCTAGAGGACACAATGCCTTAGGGAAGGTTTATATCGATAGCCTTAGTTTAACTTAATTTTCCTTTAAGGAAACTCACCGTAGGGAAGTTCACCTATTGTTGAGGCCATGCTTAATGAATGTTCTACATCTCCGTTAGAAAACTTGGTATATCCTATAATGTTGCTTCGTGGGTATTAAGCCGTCACTAAATCTAAGTAACTCGATCTAACTACTACTTTTGGAATGATAGAGTTTGGATTCTAACCCAAAATAGTGGTTCGGAAGGTCTCGTGATGTCTTAAGATTTTTGTTGGGTTTTTGAATCATACTACCACCTAGTTCTAGTCCTTGTTGGTAATTCCAAAATCCTTCCATTGTTTTCTTGTATCGAGAAATCCTCCTCACAGATGGTATAGGAAGTCTTTCCTAAAATATCACTCGTCAAATCCTAACTTATCGGTTGAGTGAGAGATAAATGGCGTAAGCACCTTTAGAGTGTTAACAAAAGAAATGTTTATACGATTTATCGATTATAAAACTTTACTTTTAAATGAGAATTGTTTTAGGAGATTTGAAATGATACTTGTTACTTCCATGACATAATTCTTCTGAATTATACATAGGTGATCGAGCCATGTATAATTAAGGACAAATGATGTGATGCTTTTTTTTTTTGTTGAAATAGTATTATGTTCCTCCAAGTTTTAGATGGTATTCAACGTTTTGTTTTGTAAGATAATGACTCAATGATTTTTCGAGTAACATGAAAATCGTTTACTGAGTATATTAAATAGTTGCTAAAATGAGTGAAACCAATTGATAAGTTGGTAATAAAACAACTTGCTTAAAACTTTATGAAACAACGTTTTGAGATGGTGATAAAATAATTCAAGTAAAATCAAGTGAAATAATTTTATGAAATAGTAGCAGGATAATTTGGAATAAAATTTGTTGGATGGTTTGTAGGATACATAGGAGAACCTTATCGAGTAATAATAGTCTACTAATTGGTCGAGAATAAAGTTGGCCTAGCCCCTAGTAAAGTAGTGATGTATCGTCGAGAAATGATGGAAAATTGGGCAATTGGAGTAAGGAATGAAATAAACAAGGTGGTGATTATCGTAGAGATAATAAATGATAAAGATTACATTAGCTAGAAAGGTGCTTATTATACATTCTGTTGATGGTCTAATCGTGTTTCAAGTGTAGGAGTAGTAGGCGGTCTAGCAACAATAGCCCTAGAACTCTCATGATCCTCAAACCTATGAGATGGTGTAGTGTATATAGTCTTAGTGGTAGGTGGTAATGGTGCGTCAAATCATGCACGCTTCTCAGCCGCAAGTCGGTGTATGAGTATCGTATATGAGATGTGATGGTACGGATGGTGCTCGAAATGATAATGATGATGATGAAATCCTTGTGGTGAATTAAGAAAATAGGTTCATTAGGACTAAGCCTATAAGTTTTACCCAATGGTATGATTTGTCCCAACCGAGTGATAAAATTGTCCCGATCCTATCGTGAATCAATAGTGATCGTGATGGTGTAGGTGCAACCGTCCTCCTAAAAGGTCTCGGTGCCATCATCGATGTTATCGATGTTGAGTCAATGATGTTAAAATTATGATAGGGACCGACAAGGCATTCTCCATGTCAAAGTGATGTGAGTATAATGGGATGGGTATTTGAAGGCATCTACTGTGACAACCGATGTGAAATAAAAGTAAATAACCTCGAATCAAATGTAAGTGAATCCGCATGATAACAATGAATATGTACTATGATGAAATGATGAGATGCTATGATAATGTAGCTATAGTCTAGGTCAATGATGCAACCTAGTTCTCTATAATCGTAGCTCGGTACCAATCATCACACCCCAATTTACTGTTTTGCAATGAATGGAATTCGGGATTGATTGTCATAGCACCACATCACAGTTATATTGAACGACCTAAAGTGTCGTTTTAAAACACATCGTTGGATATATCATAAAACATTGAGTACAACATCGGTCCCAAAAGTTTTACAAAGTTTGCGGAAATACATCCATGTTACAAATCCAAACGATGTTTTGAAATAAAGTACCATAATGTACATAATGTAAGTCGGCCTTGTGACTCAAAATATAGGTCCCTAAACCATGTCATGATCACGAATGCCTCAGTTACACTGAAAATACATTGCTAAAACGTCAACAATAATGTTGGTGAGAAATCATAGGTTTATGTAAATGTTTTATCGACTACACAAGTATAGAATATGCATGACAATCCGATCACGTAAAAATAATGTTACAATTGCTCTAAGCCCATGACCCCGAAACTAGGCATTCAATAATGTATGCCCCGCAGAGTGTTTGCCGACAACTCCGTAATACCATCAAATGAAATGCATCCGTTTGCTGGTTGGGATTCACCAACCCGGATGGGCGTCGCCTCGATAGATCTATCCACTCATCCTCGCTTCAAAGATTAACGGTTCATGTTCAAGTAATGGGGACTTTCAAATTGGCAAATGTGGTAACTTAAGCAATGTAATGAATTTAACATACTTGGTATCGTATAAAAAATGTAGTGCAATGTATTCTCCCGTGGGTTTGAAAATAATCGAAAGCATGTAAAGCGGGCTATGAAAACTCACTGGATAAACCGGAATACTGCAAAAGTGAGTACACCGAGGTTTATAATGTAATCGTCAACCGGGACCTATTATCAATGATATGATATGTCATGAGTTGCAATGTAATGTTATGCATGCACTTCAGTATGTTATTTATACCATTTACGGGTTTTGAAAATATTACTCGTCGTGAAAAATACTCTTTTGACGTCTTGACCCTTCAAAATGACTTTACATGTTTTACGTCAAAATGTCATCCTACAATGGTTTTATAATGATTTTGGTGAAATTACCATTTTTCGTCGCAAAACAATGTCGTCGGAAAAATCATGAAATTAACAAAAATGGCTCCGGAAAAGTGGTCGTAAAACGGTGTACGTCGATCGTTAGAGAACGAACTTGACGGTTTTGGAAAGTTTGTATCGATATCTAGAAGTTTCAGTTCAGGAGTTTTCGTTCAAAAGGTCTCGGTCATAAAGATATCAAAGGCTAAAGATGGTGGTTTTTGCTAATATTGTGCAGAAAATAAGTTTCGGCCAATGTTTGAACATCCGTAAATAATTTACTATGACTCCGCTTGACAAACGGCTTTTTGTTTTGAAAAATATGGCCGATGAACTTGATTTACTAGAAGACATTTCGTTATAAAAGTTTCACATCATGGTTAAAAGCTGCGCAAACATAGCCCTCATGACTAATGAAATACTTGTAACGTAAAAATAATATAGTTTTAGAAAATAATATTTACAACAACTTTATGAAACGGCCATATATTTGTCGCTTTAAATCCGCTTTCACGTAAAATATGTCCTTAGCTTCGTATCAAGTAAACTAATATATTTTGAGAAGTCGAAATAATTTGTGAAGCTTAAGGCTAGTTTTGACCGAAATATGTAAAAGCGCTTGCTTTTTTCGTAAATAATATTTATTTAAATCGTCAAACTTTAAAAATTCACCACACCGTTATAACTCCGTTTTATCCGTTCAAAAGGCCACGGATTCGTTTTAAATTATATTTTCTAAATCTCAAGACCAAAATGTCGTACCAACTGTTGGTTTTTCCAGAAATTCGTTTTAAGGACAGAACGTAAAATATAGTTTACGAAAATAGTTTTTCTCGGACAAAACCTATTCTAATCCCTTCAAATCAACTCCAAAGCTAATCTAATCCTACCATACACCTTCTTAGGGTGTCATGGGTTCCTAATCACCATCAAAACCAAAGAATAACTTGGGAATAATTATAGGATGACTAATATGTATATATAACTTTAAAATCATGAAATAAATGGTATAAATCACAATACATGCATATAAGCTCCAAAAATGATAAGGATACATAAAAATGATAAGATTATGCTTACTAGTGCAAGTGAAGAGGTGTAGGTAACAAGGATTATCTTAAATATCCTTGGTTTTTATTTCAAAACCATGAAAAGGATATGATCTAGGTTGAAATAACACTTGATTTAGCAAAAATTTCTTGATCCCTTGGTTGTTGAAGAGTGGCCGGTTCTTGAGTGCCAAAGGAGAGAAGAGAGAATTTTTGTTGCTAACACTTTGATAAATGAGAAGTATGTGAAATTTTTGTCAAATAAGACTTTAAGTACTTGTGAATTATTAGAGACAAATAGCCATGCCACAATTAAGACTCACCCTCCCCCTTGGCCGGTTTTTGGGGGAGGGTTGTCTCCCATATATATATATTTTTTTTTTAAAACTTTGCAACTTGTATAAACTTGTATAATTTGTGTATAATTTGTAGAATTTTGTAAGAAAAGGTAAGTAGAATGTAGAAAATGTACAAGTAAGTTTTAGTAAATCAAAATGGATTGTATTGAGGTGATAAAAATTGTAAAATACTTTCCTTGTGAAAATTGGTGATAAAGTAATTATCGTAAAATTTTAAGAAAAACGACGTAATAATTAAACTTTAACGATAAAAATACCAAATAAATGTGAAACACTAGGAAAACTAAAAATATAGTTTTTATGAACTAAATGTGAGTTTAAAAATACCTCGGGATCATTTTTGAAAGTAACGGGTTAAATATTCAAAATAAAAACTCACGCGATAAAAATTATTAAATAAAAATTACGCGTTGAAGGGTGAAATGAAATGTCGTGCATGTACTAATGAGATGCACATGATGTCAATGAAATGTAGACTAATCATAGTCCATATGAAATGTACGTGATGTCATGATCATGAATTCGCCGCTAAACCTCAAGGTTACGTGATTTGAAACAAGTAAACCAAGTTTACTAAAATGTTGAAATAATGAAACATGAACGGTGTCGAGAAATGACCTGAAAGTACGGATTGTCACAGTTTTGGTGCAACGCCGTTGACACTTCTACATATATTTTGAATAGAGTCTTAATACGTCCTTTCTTAAACAAAACACCATATGAGCTTTACAAAGGTAAAAAGCCAACTTTAGGATATTTTAGAGTCTTTGGTTGTAAATGCTTCATTCTTAATACTAAAGACTATCTCACCAAGTTTGACCCAAAGTCTTATGAAGGTGTATTTCTAGGTTATTCTCAAACTAGCAAAGCTTATATCGTCCTTAACAAAGAAACAATGATAGTCGAGGAATCGTTGAACATAACATTTGACGAAAGTCCACCTCCCTCTAAGACATCACCTTTGGTAGATGATGACTTAGTTGAAAGTCAAATAATAGAAAGTCAAATTAATGATAACAAGGAAGATGAACCATTAAATAAGCAAATTATAAACATCAAAGAATCTAAAAGTCATCCTTTGGAAAAAGTCATAGGACAACTTAATCAAAAACCTTAAGGTCACAAGCCCAAAATCAAAGTAATTATTTTGTTTTATATCCACCATAGAACCGAAAAACATAAATGAAGCAATAAAAGATGAATCATGGGTAATTGCCATGCAAGAAGAATTAAACCAATTCATTAGAAATGATGTTTGGAAATTAGTTCCAAAACCTAAAGATCAAACCATAATTGGAGCGAAATGGGTTTTGAAATAAAATGGATGAAAATGGTATAGTATCTAGAAACAAAGCTAGGCTTGTTGACAAGGCTATAATCAACAAGAAGGTATTGATTATGATGAAACTTATGCTTGGTAGCTAGACTAGAATCTATTAGAATATTACTTGCCTATGCATGTGCTTATGACTTTAAATTATTTCAAATGGATGTTAAAAGTGCTTTTCTTAATGGGTTTATTAACTAAGAAGTGTATGTTGCTCAACCTACGGTTTCACCGACTTTGAGAAACCACATCATGTCTTCAAACTCAAGAAAGCATTGTACGGTCTTAAGCAAGCACCAAAAGCTTGGTACGACCGACTTAAGACTTTTCTTATTGATAACAAATACTCTAATGGATTAGTAGATAATACTCTTTTACCAAGAAAAGGAATCACATATTATCATTGTTCAAATATCGTTGATGACATTATATTCGGATCAACTTGTCAAGAGCTATGTGATGATTTCTCTAAAATCATGCACAACGAGTTTGAAATGAGTATGATGGGTGAGTTAAACTTTTCTAGGACTTCAAATTAAACAACTAGAAGATGACATTTTCTTTAACCAATCCAAATATATAAAAGACATGCTTAAGAAATTTGGTCTTGAAGATTCCAAACCAACTAAAACACCCATGTCTTCGGACACTAAACTCACCAAGGACGAAGAAGGTGAATCAAGTAGATAACACTAAATATAGAGGAATGATTGGTAGCCTACTATATCTTACGGCTAGTAGACCCGACATTATGTTTAGTGTTTGTCTATGTGCTCGCTTTCGAAAACCCAAAGGCATCACACTTAGAAGCCTTAAAAGGATTTTAGATACATTAAGGGAACAACGTGTTTGGGATTATGGTATCCCAAAGGCAGATGTAGAAACCATAGTGTATGCCGACTCGGATCATGCCGGTGACTATGTCGATAGAAAAGTACAATTGGTATTTGCACTTTTGTTGGACATTGTCTCACCTCATGGTTTGCAAAGAAGCAAACGGCCTTAGCCATCTCAACTACGGCCGAGTGCGTCTCACCGGAAGGCATGTCAACAAGCTCTTTGGATGAAGCAAGCTCGTGATTACGAAATTCATCTCAACGACATTGTGATACTGCGACAACAAAGGAGCCATCGATCTCGAGAAGAATCCCGTTCAACATGCTCGCATGCAAAGCATATTGAAATCCGTCATCACTTTCTTGCGACAATGTTCAAAAGGGAACATTTCAATTGAGAAAGTATCCTCAAGACAACATTGCCGACATCTTAACTAAGCCTCTTAACGAGAACCTTTTAATGCTTAGAATTGGTTTAGGGTTAATGGAACCAAACATATAGGATAAACATAGCCTAAAACATTAGAATAGTCAAACCAAAACAATTTTGCTTTGTATCTCTCATGTAGCCACGACACCAACGACAACACGGACGGAACCAAATATTTGGTGCCGTTCGTCCGTGGTGTCTCTGTAGCAAAACCGCTATATACATAACATCCTCTTCCTCATGACCCACTTTACCAAAGCGTGTAAAACTTAAACCAAGCTCATTATTGACACCTTCCCACTCACTAATCATCAAGATAACATCATTGTAAGTATCCTAACTACATTTTATCTCTTAATTCTGAGTCTAGGATTCTTATTTATGCACAAAACTATCACAAATCATTACATGGGGTTTTATGTATGCTTTTATACCAAATATGATTTCAATTGGCAAATTGCATAACTAGTCATTGAAATTAGGTACTACATTATCATATTGCATAAACAAATCATGCTTCCCACTAATTGATAGATAATGAATATAAGGCCTTATTCAAACAACCAAACACCCTATGTCAAAAGTTTTGAAAAGCTTCTCACTTGTAGGAAAACAATTTTTTTCATTGCTAATACAAATAGAAACGTTAAATTTTCATCACTTGCATGCTCTTGAATACTAAAGGTATTGCATAACTAATATGCATTCTCGGGTATATTCAAATGAAGCCACATTGAATTAGGAGCATTTAGGTTATCTCATAGTATTTGCCAAACACCCCACTAAAACCATTTTTGTGCATAAAATGAGTCGAGATAACCGCAACTCCAAATTGTTTTCATATAGGCACACACTAGAACCAAAAACGTTAAAATTTATTCTTATTTTTTTAACATATTAATTCTTGTCCCTAGGAATAACCATGGTAGCCGCAAGATTCTATGATCACAAAGACACCCTTAACTACATTCCCAAACACCACAAAACCAAAGGACTTACCAAGGAACAAGTAGAAATATTTAGGGGTCTAGAATCAAGGTATTTCCATGAGGTAGAACCATTCACTCATCCTTCCTTGAAAACACCAATCTTCGTGAAGAACTAGCCGCCATTCAATTCGATTGTCTTCTTGACATCGATGAACCAATTGTCCTAGGTTTGTGTTAGAATTCTATGCTAGTGTGACCGGCTTTAGTGATGAAGGCGATGATGAATTTTGTCTTAGGTTTAGAATCAACCAAAGCGACTACACCATCACCTTAAGCAACTTTGCTCAAGTGTTAGGAATTCCCAACCGAGGAACTTGTGTCTACGGTAAGTGGTCACTCACGGCTCTTGATACAATCAATGACCGCCTCTTCCCTACCTAACCCGTTTGGACGATAAGGATGCCATCCGTGAATACCTTTAACCCAAAAGTGATACAACCCGAGTTACCCGAAGCGGAAAAGAGGTAAACCGAGATCCATATGGAATGGAGCTAAATGAACTTAAGCCGAATTTAAAAATGGGAGGTGCTACTTAGAGCCAACGTCATTAGCACCATAGGAAATAGGGATCACATAAACTCTTGCCTTTGTCACATGCTCTACAACTTGTCCACCGACAACCATTCAACAGCCTACTACATAGCTGGAGAATGATTGACATTCCAACTCAAGGATCGGTTGCTCTTCCATACGGGATGCTTCTCACCCGTCTCTATAGAAACTTCGCACCAATTCCACCAACCCCAAAGGGATGCACCTTCACTATGAACTCATCCTCACATCTTTGTACCTTTGAGTGATGAGCGAGTTGCTAAGACAAAAGGCAAGAGAGCAAAACCTCCAACTCCATCATCATCATCATCAAATAGCTCAGGATGGTCTTCCAAGCTCTCGTCTTCCACCTCATGAGTATTACGCTTCTCTTCCGAGATTGAGAATGAATCGTGAGTTCAAACAAACTAAGGGAATGTTCAAGTGCCTTGGTAGGATGATGAACAAGATTTACAAGAAGTTGGACAAATAAGGGTACTTTAAGGAGTGTTTGGAACAATACATTATCGTTAATGTTTGATACTATTTAGTTGTTTTATTATGTAGGATGATAATATAACTTGAAACAATATTGTATGCTAACAATCTCATGCGGGGGATAGCACAAGTATGCTATCAAATTTTACCCATTTCACTATAATGTGAAAATCAATAAGCCTTGCTCAAAATCTATACTCCACTATGTTTATACATGTGTTATTTACTTTTCCTAACTAGAAATGTTTAGTATAACACCTTTTGAGAAAAATTTCGGTTTTGGAAAGTCCCGACACCTAAAAGCGCACTGTCTACTTTTACGCACTTCACGGATCGAGAAACACCATAAATTTGGTGCGTCCGTTATGTAAATTAGCACCGCCACATACACACAGCGGACGACAAGACCCTAAAAAGGGTTCCGGCCGTGTAAAATTTTGGTGCCGTGGATCCTCCGGGTAATTTTACAATTTCGACTCTTCGTGATTCCAAATTACCATCCAAAGACTTATAAATCAATCTTAACTAGTTTATACTCTTATTAGAACTAGTATAAGTCACTTAGGTATATAAGAAATCCATTTCCCACAAAATTCAAAACTTTGAAAAATCCACCCAAGGAGCCCTTTGACATAAAGGAAGGAACCAAATTTTGGTACCTTCAAATCGTGAAATCGATTGTTTGGAAATTCCACTCATTAGAACACATTTATTGCAAATCTTTTCTTCTTCACTCCATCTCTCTTGTATGGATTGACTTGGGTGATATGACTAGCATTCAACCCACTTCCATATCATTAGGAACCTCATCTCTTCAATGGTTTAACATCAAATCAAACACATTTCTCCATAATTTTACACTTCTATAAATTAAGAGGTTTTACCATGATCATCCTCACACCTTCTTCACTCTTACTATCATCTAGCAAAGAAAAACCAAAGTCAAAAATGACAAAATCATCTCCAAAACCTTGCAAGAAGACCGCTAGAATTAGTGTGAGGCCTTGTTGCTTCGTTAACCTTAGCTCATCATCCGAGTCTTCTCACTAACAATCTCATCTCCCATCCGAGATGATACAAGTCTTACCTTGGCTACACCAAATCAATCACACATTGTGATCACCACTCCACCACCTACAAAACACCAACTTCACATCCACCCCGGCACCCATCCAAACATCCAAAACACCCTCACCACCTTCACCACCAAGGTCTCCTACTCATGCCCATGGAGTTATTCTCCAATCCACCAACTTCACCAAATCCCTTCGAGGACTTGGATGACTTGCCCCCAGGCCAAATCATCCACCACCATTGCCATCCTTTGGCACAATTGAGCAAATAGCTCATGAATCACCAAGGTCATCTTTTGACCCAAACGCCCACTAGGCCAAACCTCTTCTTCTACCCCATTTACAAAGACATCCATGGTCCTTTGATGGGATCATCCACTCCCCATCAATGTCCCTCATCTTGAGGACATTGAGGAGTGTATGTGAGATGCCAATCCCACTAGAGAGGAGATTCAAGCGAACTCCACAACCTCCACTGATTCAAAGGCATGGTGGATTCTCACTAAGTGAGACTATTGATTGATCTTTGAAAACACGGTCAAGCTTAATCACTCAAGCTAGCCACTTATGAATGGCTAACCGTAATAAACTTAAAGCGCTCGAAACCAATACAATGAAGATCCGGAGAATCGGTGGATTCCGGTCGTTAAGTCCCAGGAGACTCAATGGTGTGTAAAACTTATTCGGATGATAGAATGATCACTAAGGATAGTGAGCAGTAAAGGTTTGGATTGAAATTACACTCTTGATTGATTGGAATGTATTTGGAAACAGAATAGAAAAACACAACAATCAGATAAAAAAACGTAAAACGTACGTTTAAAAACTACGTATACGTACAAAATAAAAAGTGAATCTAAGAAATAAAAGACCTAAAAATATGAAAATGACATTTTTGGAATCCTAAAAATAAAAGAAAATTAGTAGAAAAAGAAAATTATTTTTACAACTATTTAATTAATTATTATTAATTAAAAACTATTTCACCTATTTAAAAATAACCTAAAATAGAAGAAAATACAAAATAAGGCTAGAAAAATAAAATTATGATTCAGAAAAATCTAAAATATTATAAAACTTATTTTAAAACTAAAATATATTTTTACACTTTTTATCTAATTATTACTAATTAATTATTATTTAAAATACACTTAAATACTAGAAAATATAAAATAAACCTGGAAAAATGAAATTTCAACTTGGAAAAATCTAAAATATGATAAAACTAATTTTAAAACTGAAAAGATAATTTTTATGCTTTTTAATTATTTATTATTAATTATCTAATACTTTTAACTATTTAAAATTATAATAAATACTAAAAAGATTAGGAAAATTATGAAACTTTTTCTAAAAATAACTTAAGGTGACAGAAAACTAAGAAAAATATAAAAACAATATTTGCTTAATAATAAGCTAAAAAGAAAAATCAAAAAATCTAAAACCTATTAAATAAATGTTATCACTAAATTTAAATTGATGTTTTTCTGGTTTTTCTTTTTGAAAACTACTTAACTATTTAAAATATGAAACTTTAACAAACACAAAAATTTTACAACTCAAAAATAAGTTGTTTGAGTGAGCTTATGAGCAAACAGTGGGCTTAAGAGCTTATTTTGGTGAAATAAGCTCAAACAAGCTCACAAGCTGAAAAAAAAAACTCAAATAAGCTACAAATAGGCTAATGCTACTCAAATGAAGCTAAAAGACAAAGATAAGCACACTGATAAGCTAGAATAAGCAGATAAGCACTTATGACTCTTGTGTTGAAAAACAGAAATGGGACAAAGTTTGAGCTTATTGCAGCCCTACCAAACAAGCTAGAAAATGAAAAACCAAGCTTGAGACCTCAAGATGGCCAGGTTGGCTTCCCAAAGAACCAAGGATCACAAGCTTATACCAACTAATAAGCTCTGTGTGAGCTTATCAAGTTGGACTACCCAACTGTGCACAGGGCACCATTTTCAGACAAGTACTCAAAAGAAGCTAGAAAATAAGCACTAAATAAGCTGATTGAAAGAGAACTAGTATTTTTCTAATTTAGTTTAGCAACTAAACTTTGATATTCCAAGAGCTTATATCCTAAATCTCAATATTAAACACACAGTGAAATCCTAAAGTTTATTCAAAAACGACCAAATGAAAATTTGACTTTTGATTAACACTAAAAGTTTGACCAAAGTGAACTTAGGATTGATCTTACTTATTAATTATGATATATTAACCTAAAGTATGATGAAATCAAGCTAAGTTATCAAGTTTTGAACAACTATGATGATTTCTACTTCCTAAATCCTAACAGTGACCAATCTAGGTGATATCAAAGATGATTTTGACTATTAAACTTATGAACACTGGTTTATCTTGTTTGCTCTGACTATTATGACCAAGTGTGACTCAAGACAACAACAAGAACAAACTCAATCAACCTCTAACACAGTTGATCAAGTTGAACCAAACAACACTTTTTGAAGACTGTTTTGTAACTTTTCAAAGCAAATCACAAATTTAAACCATGAAACTGATTGCAGACTTTATATAATCATTGAATAAGACTAAATAAGCTTGAACCAACAGTGATAACAACATAAAACTAAGAATTGATGATGATGCAATTTTAACTGTTAAAACTAAATTTTTATAAACTACAAATTAAAAAGAACAAGTGACTGATATTAGTGATTAATTTCACTTAACTATAGCTAATGAACACTAAGACACAGAGATTACAACTACTAAACAACTAAAACAGTAAAAATAAAAATGAACAAAAGGCTTACAAATGGGTATCCAACTGCAATCACGAACCAATGATCAAGACCAATCCTAAAGGCTTACCACTAAGCCACTAACTTGAGCCATCCAAAATTCACCCTGCCCATTTGTGAATGCCATTTCAATGGAATTTTATTTTTCAACTATTTAATTTGTATTTTGGTGATTTTGGTTTTAATGCTGTTGAGTTTTATTGTTTCTAAAAGCTTAAATAAGCTTTCTAGAGCTTACATGAGCTTATTCATCCTTTACAAAATCTACAAACAACATTTGAACATTCATGAGAATTTTGAACATGGAAATTTTGCATAAAGCGAAAAGAAACTTATCACTGAAATTGAAACTGAAAAAGGTTCACAAATACTTTAAATATCTTAAACAGAATACTTGGAAAGCTTAAATTACACTGAAATTAAAAGTGAGCTAAAATACGACTTAAACTAAAATAAAATTATACTAGATATCTATCACATTGCTTCCTCTCTCCTTTATAATCAACTTTTCCAGCTTGGTGTCGACATCTGAATCTTTCCCACCTCCTTTGAGCCATTGGATCTCTCTAAATCATCTTAACCATCCATTTGGATATTTGGCGCCAAAAAAGTCTTAAGCAGGTTTAAAACATTAATGGTTTTTGGGAAGATGTGGAGGTGGAGGGGGACAAGGTAAGATAGGGGAGATATGATAGGAGCAAGTAGATTTGAAAAAGTGAACAAACAGCTCTGGTTTCTGGTTTTCAGCTTGTGTGTGAAGGAGATGAATAGTAAGGGTGGTATTTGGGCGGGGTTTGACTATTTTTGACCGAAGTTTAATAATAACGGGGGTTAGGTCAAGGGTCCAAGTGGTTGGGCTAAGGATTGGATTTGGGCTTTGATATATTAAAATGTGTCCGTTTGGTTTAGTAGTGATAACAAGGACCAATTTTGCAAATTCTCCAAACTTGAGGGACTGAACATGACACTTTTCCAAACTTATCACAAGGACCAAACTTGACAAACTTTGATAGAACAAGGACCCTTTTTGCATAAAATTCCATTTTAAAATACCCAAGGACTGATTTTGCAAATTTTCAAACTTAAAGGACCTTTTCCGCCATTTGACCAAAGAATCATTCAAGGACCAATTTTAACAACTTAGAATATTTCAGGGACCTTGAATGACAAAACTTCACATTTTGAATTCAGGGACTAGATTTGACAACTTTTAAAACTTGGGGACTAAAGCGCCAATTTTGCAAACTTGAATCATTTTCATCGATTTTGATATTTTGCATTTAAAACACATAAAACAACGATTTGTGATATTTTCATCATTTTAATGCATTTCTGAGTGTTTTCAGATGATTTTGCAGTTTAGATTGTACAAAAATGATGAGTATTTAGACACTCATCAACTATGCAAATGCAAAATGCTTTGCTTGCGTCCATAATGACCACCCCAAACATTCCCAACACCACCAACACATCTACCATACCACCACCACAACCTTCCCAAACATACTTCCCCCTAGGCATGGTTGCTCAACTTGTGAGCAAACGGCCCAAACCATGGAAAGGACCGGGTTATGGTCCATGACTTCCAAGAAAAATGAGGTTCATCCTCAATCATATCCTTGAGCGCCTCAACGCTCTTTCTCATCCACCATCTAACTAGGATGGTCATAGATTAACATTTCTAGTTCTTCTTTCTTATGATTATTTTTTCTTGTCTAAAACACATCATTGTGTTCCCATTTCATGATCTTTATTCATGAAAATTTTAACAAATGAATGGTGTTTTTATTATAGTGTTGGTGCTTTTACATAGTGTTTGCAAATGCTTGTGAATGATCATTATTACTAACATTTTTTTGTAGCTTTATTTTCACAATCCATATATCTTCCCATTAAGCACCCAATTTGGGGAGCTTTGATCGAGGGAGATAATGGCTCGGGCTCATTACATTCGCATCGCCACTTCTTTTGTTGAGACAAAGGGAGAAAATATAGGAACTTGATTATATTTTGACTTTTCCGAAAAGTCAACCGACATTGACGAAAAGTCAAACATGATACATCATTGGTAATACTTGACTTTTCTTAAAAAGTCAATCGCATACTTTGACTTTACGAAAAGTCAACATCATGCATCAACTAGTGAATACTTTGACTTTCATAAAAAGTCAAACATCATACACTTGCATTATCATTCTCTTTTCAAGTTCTAAAACTAATATTTTTATAACTCTTGCACAAACCTTGTATCTTTTATAAAAATAAAATTTATAGTTTGTCCTCAACAAAAAGGGAGATTGTTAATACAAATATCGTCATTAAACGTTATTTATATTTTGATCTTTACCTAAGTTTTGTTAACGACAAAAGTAAATTTTAATTTATAAAGCTTAAAGCTTGTCAAGTTTAATAGATATTTAAACTAGCCTTTTCAAACAATATATTCATCATTCAAGCATTTACATTCATGATTAGTGACATCTTGATATGACTCTAATCATTATGTATGATAGTAGTTTTAGAATGTGTTAGGTTCTTAAAACCAAACACTACTTAAAGTACTTGCATATTTCTAAAATAGAAATACAACATATGACATCATGTAATGCATCATGGAAATCATTGGAAGATTTCATTAGATATTTTGTATAGATTTGTACTCTTCATATCTTGCACAATCTCACTTAGATAGAGTTGACTTTGGCAAGATTTGATATCTTGGTTTGTCGACCGGCGGTACCAAAATGGTACAGGCGGAACCATAAAAGGGTTCCGCGGTCCGTCAGGACGCTCCTGTCCATTTTGGCTATAAATAGCAATGCCAAGCCAAGTATTTTTTTCATCCCTTTCTACTATACTCTCATACATATCTTCTCTCTAACCTTTCTAACTCAGTTTCATATCATATTAGTGATCTCTTTTGTAGCAAAGAAGATCAAGTCACATTCAAGCTTCAACGAGAAGTTGGAAGTCTTGTTTGTTTAGTGTTGTATGATCTAGTGTTGATTCATACTTCATTGTTGTATTAAACCATCATAATCTTGTGAGTGTGAGTGGTTAGTATTTTAGTCCTCAAAATACATTGTGTGTGGGAGTAGTTGTACCCTTGGAAAGAACTCGACATCTAGCTTAGTGTCGGAAATAGTGTAAGCGAAGTGTAAAGGTTTTCTCACATGGGTGAAAGGAGCTTGTTGACTAGTGAAGTTAAACTCTCGGTGTGAGACTCGGGAGTGGAGTAGGCAAGGAGAAAGAGTCCTTGTGACCGAACCACTATAAACAACTTGTTGTGGTTTGATCATTTCTTTCCTTATTTACTTATTACATATTGTTTGCATATTTCATTAACATACTCAAGATCAATATCAATTGATCTTTCAATAAGTTTCAAAACAAAGTTTTAATTGGTAAACTATTCAACCCCTTCTAGTTTTCTACAATTGGTACGAGCCTCGTTGCTCAAGAATTTCTAAAATAATTTGTATTTTATAAACTTGAAACGATCCATTGATTCTGAAAACTTTAAAGAAGGGCAATCTATGCAAGACCACCACTCTTTGAAACCAATGGATTTATCTATTGGAAAAACCGTTTTGAAACATATGTGAAATCAAAAGATATAGATCTTTGGTTTGTTATTGTTAAAGGGGATTTTAGCTCTACAACAAAGGATATTTCTATTGATGAACAGAATAAATTAGTTGCTAAAATGATGATTTACAATGCTTTACCTAGAAAAGAATATGAAAGAATTTTTATGTGTGAAACCGCCAAAGATATTTGGGAATCTTTGATTATTACACATCAAGGTAATTCACAAGTCAAGGATAACAAAATTGATCTTCTTGTTCAACAATATGAACAATTTCTTATCCCTGAAGATGAAACCATTGATTGTGGATTTGCTCGCTTTAATACTATTATTACATCACTTAAAGCACTTGATGAATCTTTTCGTAGTAAGAACTTTGTCGGAAATTTCTTAGAGCACTCCATCCCAAATGGAGCTAAAGTGACCGCTTATTGAAGAATCAAAGATCTCTCAAAAATGTCACTAGGCAGCTAATCGGTAACCTCAAAGTACACGAAATGGTGATGGAGAAAGATTCGGAGATCATCAAAGGAAAAGGAGAAGATCAAATCCGTTGCTCTAAAAGCAAAGGCGGAATCAAGTGATGATGACGAATCTTGCTCGGTAGTGAAGATGAGGAATATGCCATGGCCGTTAGAGATTTTAAGAAGTTCTTTAGAAGAGGAAAGTTAGTAAGACAACCTCGAAGAAAAGAAGCCATTCGAAAAGATCGGGATGACAAAAGGGTAAAGGTGAAAGAAAGTGTTTTAGATGTGGTGATGCAAATCATCTCATGGGAGAATGTCCCAAGCCACCTAAAAGCAAAACTCAACGAGCTTTTGTAAGTGGTGCTTGGAGTGATAGTGAAGGCGATGAAGAATCAAGCAAGGAAGAAATCGCTCTAATGGCACATGAGTCAAATGAGGTACTTTCCGATTCTTCTTACTCTTATTGATGATGACACTTTGCAAAACAATATAATCAATTGTGTGAGCTAAGTCTAAAAATCATAACTAAAAATAAATTTTTAAAAACCAAAAGGAATTTTTAGAAAATGAAGTTTATGAGTTAAAAGAAAAGCAAAACGACTTGAAAAGGGAAAGGCAAATGGCGATGGTTGTAAATCATGTCAAGAGCTTAATCTTGAAATAGAAAAATAAAGCTCACACAAGATGTTTTAATGAAAATAATTCTAAATTTAAAGGTTTAACAAAAACATCGCTCTTGCCGATGAAATAGTTAAAATCCATAAAACACCGGGGAGACATGAATGGGCTAGGATTTAATGAGGTATTAATTCCAAAGAGTCAAAACAAAGCGGTCGAAAAGGACGAACAATCATCAAAAGCTGCTGCGATGCAAGACGGACGAGACGGAACCAAAATAAGGGTTCCGTCCGAGAAACAAATGGTGCCGTGGGTACTTGACGAGACGAAATGTTCGCAATACGGACCGTACTAAATTTGTCAAAGTAACAAAGAAAACCAAGGATAGTGTTAAACTAAAACCATTTGTTACATCGTGAGTAGGACTTGCTAAAAATGAATTTAGATCAAAACCACTCAACAACGATACAAAGCACCTTTACCAAACACCCTTTCTTAAGAGCAACCACAACGTACAACCTGACTACCAACACAATGGTTGGAATCAAAACTTCCTAGACCATATCAAACTCCAGTTACATGTCATGGAACTCTTACCCATCGTTTCCATACATGAATCAAATAAATGGTATGTTTAACCCAAACGGACCCATGAGATATTGGGGACCAAATGCTTGAGTTATTTACTTCTTAGGTATGCTTGAAAGTTGGATTGGAACTGATGAATGGATAAAGATAGTGGATGCTCACGGCATATGATGAGCAACAAAGTCTCTTCTCATCATACCAAGAGTATGACGGAGGTAATGTCACTTTGGTAGTAATCTCAAAAGCAAAATCATTGGCAAAGGTACGATCGCTCATAACTCCCTAACTATTGAAAATGTTGCTCATGTGGATAGGTTAGGATTTAATCTACTTAGTATTAGTCAACTATGTGATAAAAAGTATAAAGTACTATTTGATGAAAATGGTAGTAAAATACTAAAGATGGTATCACCATAGCTAAAGGAGTTAGGAAAAATAACATATCGTCATGAAAATAGATAAAACATCTAATGACAAGCTTTGCTAACAACATTAGACGATAGCTCATCTCTTTGGCATAGGCGCTTAGGTCACGCTAATATGAGACTTATACAAAACCTATCTTCAAAAGAGCTAGTTAGAATTTACCAAAACTAAAATATGACCAACACTTTTGCGATGCTTGCAAAATTGGTAAACAAACCCATAGTAGTCACAAATCTAAAAATATGGTGTCCACATCTAAGTGTCTAGAATTATTACATATGGACTTGTTTGGACCATCGCCTATAAAGCTACGAGGCAACTTATACACTTTGGTCATAGTAGATGATTACTCAAGGTTTACTTGGACGTTGTTTTGAAAACCAAAATGAAGCTTTTGATAAATTTGAAATTCTTAGCAAAAAAATTCAAAATCTACTAGGTGTTAAAATTGTGTCGATCCGAACGGATAATGGTCGTGAATTTGACAACGAAACTCAATTTGGAAACTTTTGTAATACAAATGGTATAACACATAACTTTTCCGCTCCAAGAACACCTCAATCAAATGGTGTAGTAGAACGTAAAAATAGAACAATTCAAGAAATGAGTAGAACAATGCTTAACTTCTCACTAGCATTCCTATTCCCCTAGAGAATGATATCAATACCCGTGGCTTACCCTAATACTACACTACAACGATTAGGTTCACTGCCTAGGGTGTTGAAAAACTTGCTCGACGAAAAGGAAGTTCCTTTGACCCCGAACGACGCGTGTAGCGTTATCAACGTTTAATCCATCGTCGTTTGTCACTATTCCCCACCCCTCTTGTATTAAACGAGACTATATTCATTATTTCATTTGGACAACTCATCCCACCTTTACCTTCCTATATCGTCTGCAAAGTTAGTTCACATCCATGCATATCATATCCCATGCTACCCCCTTCCATGATTAGCTGTTGTAATTCTCCTAGTATCCTTTCCTGCCGTTTTTTTCTAGATTTTGATCTACATAGCGACTTGGAAAATCTCGTCGATCAAGTGGTAGACGAGGTTCTTGGCGAATTCTCCTCCTGATTATTTTTTGTTGTTGGTGTTGCCACATGTTTCACGAATTCAAACCCCGGGGGACAACTGCCATCGCCTGAATCCTCCTTTTTTATGTTGATTCCTTCCGTAGTTTTCCCCTCTTCCTTACTGTTGGATGCCTCTTCCTTTTGCTCATTATTTAAATGTGAATCCTCTTTTTGGTAAGTTGCCTCTTGTCTCTGTACATTTGCGTTCGTGTGTCCAGATCCACATTCAAATACGGTTTCCTCAGTATACTCCTCTTCCACATTCTCACTATCACTGCACTTTTGATTGGACTCCAAGTCTAAGTCAGGCTCTGTCTCATTGTCAATGCTACTAGGCATCTCAATATTTGGTGACCATAATTGTACTTCTCTAACCATCACTGCATATTCCTCTCCTTCAATCTGCACTAATACTTTCCCGGTGATACCTTCCTTTAATTTTGTTAAAATGCATACACGTTTCCAACTAGTATTGTCAACTTTATCATCTTCAAAAAACATCACTTTACCCCATATTTCTGCTATTTTTCTATAAGCACTTACTCCCCATCCACATAGTGGCAAGCCTTAAATTTCAACCCAAATCATACGTTCATCTACTACTAAACCTTTGTGAACAAACTGTATCTCCTGTCACTCTATGCTGGTGTACGTTCATCCACTACAAAGCCTTCACAAAGTTTGGTGAAGTATCGGACTCGAAAAGTTGTTTTTATGAGCAAAACACAACATTTGGATCAGCAGGCCTCCCACCGGGTGGCTGAAAACTGCCTTTTTGGGCAGAAAGTTCCAGCCGAGCGGCTGGAGACAATTTTTGGGTTTTTTGGTAAATATTAGAAAAATCATATAAAATAAATTGAAAGTCGTTAAAAGTCTTGCCACCTATCGTTGGATAGGTAATTGAGTCTACTTTCATTTAAAAGAATACTTGAGAAGTAACGAAAGGTCCATTTAGGTAAAGTCTTTTGTGTAAAAAAAATCGAGTCTGGAAAAGGGGCGTCCCATTGATTTTTGGGTTCTTGAAGGTTTTTAGTATTTAAGATTTGGGCTCTTAAAGGTTTTAAGATTAGAGTGTTTGATTTCAGATGTGGGATTTTTATTATCAATACATGTGGGTTTGATGTTTGAGAAATCAGATTCATATTTATATGTTTTAGATTTGGTTATAAACATTCATCTTAATATGTTAAAGATCTCCAAATAGGGTTATCAGATTCACGTGATGTTACTTTCTTTGTGATTTTGAGAGCTTTTTTTTTTACGATCAATTAAAAATTTAGATTTGATGCTTTGATTTAATTGTTAATTTTCTATTCATTTTGATTTAATTGTTTCGGATTCAAATGAAATGGGTTTGTATGAAATGAAATGAGTTTGTGATATTCTTCTTGTTCGTGTTAATTTTCTATTCATTTTGATTTAAATGTTTGTGATATTTCAGCTAAAGATCTTTACAAATGTCAGGTAAGGTTTCTATAAAATGAAGTGGGTTTGTGATGTTCTTGTTGTTTTTGTCAAGATTACGAAACCTAAGTCATGTTTGTTTCTTTTATATTCACAAATCGATAATAGGTGTTTCTTGATCTTTACAGATCTTGTAATGGGTGTTTTTTAAGCTGGGACAAAGAAAAAGATAGTAGGTAGTTGCAGATGAGCCTGTTATATTTTGTTTTCTGAGCCTATTTTTTATGCATTTAGTTATAAGAAAAATCAAAAAGCAAAATAATTAGAGGTTGAAGACGAACATCAGATGAAAAGATTAAAATGTCTGATATGTGACTTGCACATGGCTCACTTAACAACATTTTTAACCACCTTTTAATCAAAATATCAGTCTGTTACAAAACGACAAGTATAAAAACGAGCATCGTAATTTCTAAAATTTTAAAACGAAAGATGAAAAAGTACCCTAAACACCACTAAATTTATGTAACTACCTCTTGATATTTTAGTAAGAAAAAGAAACACTCTATAGAATAGAGTTGAGATCAATATAACTACATATTGTCATAGAAACGAATGAGCCACAACATCCATTTTTTAACATTTAACATTAATCATTTTCCTTTTTTTAAAACACATATCCACGGTAAACAATAAAATCAATAACATTAAATTATCCCATAGATAATTTATATAAAACAAACTTTTTTTCAAAATTCGTCAGAAAAATCATATATGATTTTAAGAAAATGATTCGATTTTTACGAATCATATAAAAAAATATGATTCTCAAAAATATATGTGAAGTAAAAATCGAATCATATATGATTTTCACAAATCATATATGATTTTGTTAACCAAATTTTGAAAAAAGTTGTTAAAATATATATTTAATAACGAAAACGTCGTTAATTTCGTCATTCAATTTATTGAGGCGTTAACATTGCAGATATTTAATTTTTAAAAAGGCTGAAAGTTATTATAAGAAAAAGAAACACACTGAATAGAATGGAAATAACATAGAATAATGTCAAAACATATTTAAAATTTCAATCTTTTGATGTTCAAAGTTTTGTCCATCTTTAGCCTGTTGGCCCCATCCATATTTCCCCTCACACATACACACACACACACACACTAGTGTTCCATTTCCATCCTTCATTCATCTCTCTCTTTCATCAAATACCATCATCACTCCAAATTCCTATTCACCTCACGATCAAAACACAAAACCCAACTTTTATTTGCTTCTCTGAATCCACTAAACAAAACAAAAAACAAGATCAAATAAATATATAAAAAGTTAACCAGATCGAATAATAAATATACAAAAAAGTAATATGTTAGGCGCTGGATTACAGTTTAACCGTAGTCGTCATAACAACAACAATCAACAACGGAGATGACAGGTTTTATAATCCTGCTAAAGCCAGAAAGAACCGTCAGAATAAACAACAACAACAAAGTGACGTCACTACGGCGTCAGATGAACCGGAGAATCGAACCGTAGAAGAGATGAAGCCTGTAACGGTGGGGGTGACGTCACCCGTGTGTAACCTTGAACGGTTTTTGGAATCTGTTACGCCTTCTGTTACTGCTCAGCATCTGTCTAAGGTTTGTTTGGGTTTGGAATAGTCAACGCTAGTTATGTCTTTGACTTTTTTTAATCTAGTTTTATTAGGTTTATGTATGTAGAAAGTTAATGAAATGCTATTTTTCGATTAGAAGCGGAAATTTGTGGAAACGATCTTTAGGCGCGTAGCTGAGTTGGTTTTGGAAGAGTGTACTTTATGGTCGGGTTTTTGGTATGACGGAAGACGGGACGTGTGGGCACTGGTTATTAGCATTTCGCGAGAGTTTTTCAAAAAGATTTATGTTGATATAAAGGGCTATTCTGTTTTTTGTTTCTCTTTGGAGGATTAGTGATTTGGAGTATCAATCGTTTTTAACATTTTAATCAACTGGGATGCTTTCTGTTTTTTGTAATCAGTTGTAGCTCAGTTGATAGTGTTGATGTTATTCTATAAGAATCCAAGTATGGGCTAGCCTTTAGGCGCGTAGTTAAGCTGGTCACAAAAAAGAAGACTTTGTGGATATGGTCATGTTTCACAAATGCTCTCTTTAGTGGGACTCCAAGTCGGTTTTAACACTGTCTTCTCCGTATTGTCCTTGGGGCGCGTAATATGGGCTGGTCAATGTTGCTTGTTAAGTTCTTATCAATGTTCATGTTTGGTGTTAGTATAGTGGGGTTTATTATAGTTGTTTTGTTTGGTGTAAAGTTGTGATTTTTGATTATATTCTGTGGCTGCAGAGGACTACAAGAGGGTGGAGGACGAGTGATGTGGAACATCAGCCGTATTTTGTGCTCGGTGATTTATGGGAGTCTTTTAAAGAGTGGAGTGCTTATGGTGCTGGTGTCCCGTTGGTATTGGATGGTACAGATGGTGTGATTCAGTATTATGTGCCGTAGTTGTCTGGGATTCAAATATATGGAGACCCTTTGAAGTCTTCAGTGAAATCCAGGTACTATAGCACTTAAATAGTTCTGATGTACCTTTTTCTTGTATAGGTTTATGTTACTCTGAATGACAAGCTTTTTGTTTGTTATTACTTGTATTAGTAGGATCTATGATTTATTGAAATATCTATTTGCACTTTTCAGAAGCAATAAAACATGCATTTTTTTTTTATTACACTGTGTGGGTTTGATGATCACTTAAAATATTGATATGAGCATTAAAAACTATCAGAGTGAGCTTGCAATGCTGTGGTATTGAGCATTGCTACTTTTAATGGACATAACATGAAATGCCACACAATATCTTTTTGAAGCACAGTTTTGGCGGTCGATTGCACAAGCTTCTGCAGCTGTGCGTGGGACTTTGAGTTTTGGCTATTCTCTTGTCGTTTGACATGAAAAAGAAGCTCTTCGAAAAGTTATTTTTGTAAAGGTTAATTAGTTGCTTATTAAATATGCAGCACGTTATCGCTAAATTTATTCCTTTTACAACCTATACAACATGTGATGGCTAAGTACATGCTATCTTGGTCTTGTTACCACCAGACCATTACATATCTTGTGTTGTAGTTTTTGTTAATCTTTTGTTTATGATTTTGTAGTGATTCTTGGTTATATTTGTGGTAGTGCTCGTGAATTGTAGGCTATCTTTTCATTCAATGTACCACATTTTCTGAGCTAAATGATTTGATTGATCATTTATCACATGGCATGAGTTGGATTTAGCTGTCCTGATAGAATGATATATCTGATAACAGTTGGTTGTCCTGTAGGCTTATTCATTGGTGAAAAGGGGCAGACTTGTATGTATAAGAAAAATGTTATGTGAACTAATTATGATATTTAAATGTTTTCTATTGGTATTACACTAGTTATTTTCTTTAATCACAAATGCAGAAGTAAGAACCCTTGTAGAAATAGTGTTGAGTTACGAGACTAGGTAGTGTCAAGTCTGTGACTGCAGAGCTAAAGGTATGTGGAGTTGAGATGTACTTTGCTTTACGTTTTGGCTTTGGCCAGTACAAAATAGAGTCTATGATGTGCAACTTTGTTGTTTTTGATTGGGACACAGAAAATTTAACAAGGAGGTTGGGACCAAAAGTAGTTAGGATCTAGGAATGAAGTCTTCTGTTCTTTGGGATCATTAGAAATATGAAGAAATTGCTAGGGATGATATTCTTAGGATAGAGCCACAGGATTTAAAATAATAATAATATTAGATAGAGCAACAGGATTTAAACGAGGTGAGATGCTTTTGGAGGATAAGAACTTATATCTTCTCATGAAGTGAACGCATATTCTCTAATATTACTCATTGCTCATTTGCCGGACATGCATATATCGCTCCTGAAGCATAAATTCATTTGGTGTTGGAAATTTTCTTCTGTTTTGGCTTAATTTTTAGCTGTCTGAAACTAATAAATGTGAACGTACCTGATCTTAAAAAAATAATCTTGTTATTGTGCTGTTTTGCAGGCAACCAACTGAATATAGCGACGGTGACTCCTTTAAGGATTCAAGTAGTGATGTGAGCAGTGACTATGATGAACATGATAGATGCTCTTTGCATTACTCTAGGGAGAAGCAGGATAATCACCACCCGAATGGAGAAATATCTAGGCGGATAGACCAGTTGTCACTAAATGATCAGCATCATGTACTCCAAGAAGGCTTTTCTAGTGATGATGGTGATTCTATTAGCACTCAAGGTTGCCTGTTATTTGAGTATCTTGAGCGAAATCAGCCTTGGGGCAGAGAACCTTTGACTGATAAGGCGAGTCTCTACTCTTGTCACTCTATGCTGGTGTACACAGCATAGCAACTGTAAATTAGCTTCAAATGCTTTTTCTTTTTTTCTTTCACTAATTAGTTTTATATTCTTGCTCCAACAGATACTTGATCTTGCCCGCCGCTTCCCTGAGTTGAAAAGCCTAAGAAGTTGTGACCTGCTACCATCGAGTTGGCTATCAGTGGCTTGGTATGATTACTAAGATCTAGAATTTGGTCCTGGTGTTTGCTCATTCTCAGATATACACATGTACTTAATGGGACTTTGTGTTGCTTGTATTAGGTACCCGATATACAGGATTCCTATGGGACCCACCTTGAAAGATCTTGATGCTTGCTTTCTGACTTTTCATTCTCTGCACACTCCTGTGACAGGTCAGTCGTTGATTCTGATTCTGCATTATGCATTCGAAAGTTGTATGATGTTTGTTATCTGTTTGTTCGGTAGTTATTATCTGTATACTTTAGTCAGGGCCATCTCGTTGATTTTGGTGGCCCTGTGCGACAACTACAGAGGAGGCCTATTTATAACAAATTATACTTGTTATTTCTAAAGACGTATTTTCATGACATAGTATACAGATTTTTGGACATTTCACATCCAAGTTCATAATTTTTCTAATCAAATGAAGAAGGCTATATCATAATGCTACAAGTTACAACGACTACACAAGGCTGTTGTCTTGAAACCAAATATACCAACAATAAGTGACTATGAATTAACAGCATGTCTTGTTGATTATGTTGGCCATGTGCCATAATATAAAGTAGGCCTTCTTAACATTTAAAACTGTGAATATACATGTAAAAGCTTCATTAATATTACGAGCAATAGTTACAACTTACAAGTATACATGTAAACGGTAAAACTGGGTATATATCAAAGTGTCATCATCTCACAAAATTTTGTATTTCTTGAATATCAAATACGTAACCATAAAAGACAAGACAACAAAGCATACTGAATGACTTAAAAAAAAACCCTTGAGGTCTTATTAATGTTTTCCGTCGTTGATCACATAAGAAAGAGAAAGACAAGAAAACTTAAAATGCAGCCATACTGAAGAATCGATACAACAAAAATTGGATGGGTTTTTGTCATCAAATATTGGTTGAATTCATTTTGCTACATATATATAATTGACTTACAAAAATTGGTGGCCCTATAGGTTATTGGGCCCTGTGCCACTGCACAGGCTGCACGCCCTACAACCGGCCATGCTTATATTATTTATGAGAGGCTGCCTAATCTAAATTTCACAAATGGAATGATTTAGGGGCTGTATGCAGTGAGAATAGAGTTTGGGTGGCTTTCCTCGTGTTTCCCTTTTAGCTATTCTTTAATGACCCACTGGACCTGTTTGAGATGAATAAAAGACCATATTGACAGACTGATACATAAATGGGTTGAAATCACTATCTTTTGGTGTATTTACTAGTTGCATAATTTTTTGTTGCAGGGATTCAATGTGAGCATCCACCTGTTGTCAGCTATCCAAACGGGAAGGATGACATTCCTAAGGTGTCATTACCAGTGTTTGGTCTTGCTTCATACAAGTTCAAGTCACCACTATGGGTCCACAATGACCACACGTTGGTGAGCTCTTTATTGCAGGCGGCTGATAATTGGCTGACAATGCTTCAGGTCAATCATCCAGATTATCTTTTCTTTTCCCGTAGGTGAGATGAAGTTGAATTCTAGTAACTTAAATGCTTGTAACAAACCCTAATCATATGCATATGTGTACGTTGGTCACTGAGGTGGGACAGTTGGTTTTTTAGTTTTGACATGTTGAATGAGAAGGAAGGTGATATGTGGGAAAAGATAAACTGCGTGAATTAGAAAAAAAAAAAAAAAAAAAGAAGGCAGAGACTGGGAATGTTAAAGAAATATGGTGTTAAAGCCATATGATAGAGTAGACGTGAGCTTTGTTATAGTAAAGTAAAGTAAATCTCCATGTTGCATGCTTCTTTTTTATAAATTAATAGTATGAGATAAACAGGTTCCTTTTTTTGTCCTGGTGATCTGTTTTAAAAGAAGTTTGTAATGGTATTATTTAGATATTTATTGACTAGTGAGTTTTTTGGTTATATCGTATTATCTTATTTTGTTTATTTGCTGCTATTTATGTGCAAGCTTCACACCTTTGTTTTGCTTGTGCTCTCTAAACTTCTTATTGGGGTTTTTAATTTTAGAATTGAACTTGAAGTTGCATTTTACCCTGCCTGCTTGAGCAACGTTTTTCGATTCTATAAATGCAAGTAAAGCATTTATCATAGCCTCATAAAGATGCTCATACAAGCATAGGGCTTTTTTCTTTCTTTCTGGAAATGCCCATGGAAACTGAAAAAGGGTTGGGATAATCTTATACATGCTGCGTGGCTACACAAGTGTTTTTAGTTGATATTTACTCTGCAATAATCAGTTATGTCCTTTCGTGGCTAGATCTTCAGTAGAACAGGGTTTGTCAGGTTGTTGAGCTGCATTTTTTATGCGGTCGAGTTCAAATCAACATCATCTGAATGCTCCATTTTTTTGGGTCCAAAATCTCAGTCCTTGAAATTCATGTTTAACACCCAATTAATGACAAAAGTACAGACAAAACCCATATATAACTAGATATGGCCGTCAACATTTACATATGTGATATTTAGCATTTTGATTTCCTTTGTGACAGTTGACAATTAATTTTAACAATAATCCTATACTGAAAGGAACTTTTCGATTCTGCAAGTCTTCAATGCTTATGTAGTTTATTGCATGAACCACATCAACGGCCTTGCTAGGCAGTCACCACCAACATCGTGGCCACTAGATGCTGACCTGCCCAACAATTTGTTTCACATAAAACCTTCTAAAGCATATTTATAACTTAAAAGGGGCCAGCTGCAAATGTATTGTCTTCAAACGATGCCCTAAACAGAAGTATAATCGGTTGGACCACACATATTCAAATGCGATCCCTTCGTATGAGATGAAAAAACCCTTTTGCAAGAGCTGCAAAAGTTAGCACGCCTCGAACAAGAACAAGAACAAAACATTCATATTCATATGCTTTCTATAACATCTTGTCAACTTGTATAAAGATGTGTGCCTATCAAGCTTACAATATATTCATTTACTTTGTTCCTAATTATAATAGTTTGAGCATCCAAAAAGTAAACTCATTTCGCTGAAAAATCTTAAGCATCTGTTCACATACCACACATTTAATCATGACTTCATTCATTTGTAAAGATGAAGAGGACATTGATAGGAGGTTTAGAGGTTCTAAGTGGGGAGACATCGTCAGGTTGGTTGAAATTTACAAATTTTGGGTTTCAACTTTTGCAATTCATTTGTAGTTGGGTTGAGAATGGGATATAGATTATATCGGTTAGAAATTAATAAAGAAGTTACGGCAGGAGATAAGAGGGGGTAGATAAATGGTGAATGGGTTTGGAGGTTGGATTGGAGTAGGGAATTAAGGGGAAGAGGTTTAGGAGATCTTGAGGAATTGACTGTTTTAACTATTTTCTTTTTTCTTCCAAAATGTGCTACATGTCGACTCATGGAGATGGCTTTATGATGACAAAAGGACGTTCACAGTTGAGACTTAGAGAAATGATTGCCGATAAAATTTTAGGTCCTACAAATATAGTCAAAGAAACAAAGTGGTGCAAGATCATCCCAAAGAAAATTTGTATTTTTATTTGGTGCCTACAACAAAGAAGACTTCTGGTTTTAACTCGGCTCGATCACTATGGTATGGATCTTAACTCAATTCTTTGTCCACATTGTGATAATGATATAGAAACGGCTGAACATTGATTCATAGGGTGCTCTCGGGTAATTGAAGCTTGGGGTAGAATCTTTAAGTGGTGGAATATTGGAACTTTTAATATTGGGACACTTCATGACATTATCGAGAACAAAAGTAATACAAATTTTCACAAAAAGGAAAGAACGATTTGGCAAGCGGTTTGTCGGGTGATACTATTTATGGTGTGGTGTTCCTGAAATATGCGAGTCTTCGAAAATAAAGTCTCAAACCTTACGACTATAGGTGATGAGGTGTAAATTCTTTCTTTTCATTGGATTTCTAATAGGCAAAAGGAGCTATTTCATCATGGATAGAGTGGTGCTTGGGCCCAATTAAGGCATGTAAATTATAATCTTTTAGCTTATCTTGTTTAGGATCAAATATAGATTCTAGGGTCGTTTTTGGTCTACGATGTTACGCCTCTTGTATACTTCAACTTCTATTTATTATAGATATAGCATAAGAGGGGAGGAATTGTGGTTTGATCTGAGTGGTTTTGTTTCTTTCAAGTGTCGATTGTACTTCTTTGTACCTTTGTATTTTGGTTTATATAACATATGTTGCCGTTAAAAGAAAACTGTATCAGATCATTAACTGTATGGTTTTTGTTCCCATCTGAGCATCTAAACAGGGTTAGCTTTTAGGTGCAGAAGCATGCCTACTGGGCAGATCCTTAAGAACACTTGCCACACCATAATACCTAATTACCTAACCATTTTTTATGCAACTGAGTTGCATTGCAACTCTGCACAAGAATCTGTTAGCTAGTTAAACCACTTTTGTGTTACTATCAATGGGTGGGATCAGTTGTTTATTATTGGATTTATTCCATGGTTGATACGGGTGGCTGGGAAAAGCTCCAAGATGAAGGTGTACCATTGCTCTCTTCTGAATTAAATGAGACTTAGTGCCATCAAATTATTGCTCGTCAGTCTCAAAACCTTTGATCAAGATTCAAGATACTTCCCGATTTGTACAAGGTAAGACTATGCACAAAGTTTTAGTTGCTTTAATTTCAGGCTTTAATCCAACAACATTTTCATCAATTGATCATTACTATGCTTAAAGGCCTCAACGCTATTCACAGTTACTTGTGACTTGTGAGTGTGGTATTGGTTTTGGATTCAACTTGAACACGTGTAGGCTTATGTGTTGGGCATGTGTGCTAATTAAAGATCCTAACTTAACACATCATACAAGCTATCAAAGTATTTCACTTTTAGGAATAATGGTTACCTTCCATTGATGGAGGCTTCAAAGCAAGTGAGTTACGGGTACCAACTATGAACCTTTGTTAGATCACTATCAATAAAATGCAACTTCTATGTAATATATTCACATTATTTTCATGCTTGGATATCTATGAAATAAAGAAATGTTCTACCTTATCTCCGACATCAATTCTAACTGTATTTACTGTTACTATGACAAAAGTGCTAGTTGGGTACTTCTTATGGGATCCCTTAACTTCGACATAGCTCATTGAATCAAACATATTGCATCTTAATATATATCTTTACATAGTAGTGATACTGCCATCAACCTTAAAAAAGCATTACAAATTAGCTCACAAACTATCATTCAGAATACTAATAATAGCAAGTTCCATAGAACAGGATAACCTTAAACACATACACACATTAAACACAAACACGCAAGAGACTTCTTTGATTAACAAGTGGGAAAAGGTGTGCCACAAGTATCAGCAACCTTTCTAGCATTAGGAGTGTTGATGAACTTCTGCAGTCGTGGATTATGGATGTAGTTACAAAGACAATGCCTTTGCTCTTTGATCTTCCCACAACAAGTTTCTGATGGGGCCGTTGATGATAGGATTGCGGTGGCACATGGGCTTAGTTGGATCGGGTTACATATTGCTGCTGCTTTAGCTGAAATTAGAGAGTTGATGCCGATGACCACAAGCATAATGCACATGAGTAACCTAAGCATTCCCATGTTTTAGGGAAGTGGAGTGATGTGCATTGTGGTATTCATGGATTCTTATTTATAGCAACCAAATGAAAAGGGGCCGGGGTGTCTAATTACGTGAAAACAATAACCGATAAGTTTATGCTGCAAAAAAGATAAAAATAAATAACTGATAAGTTTATAGCAAATTAGCAACCGATATAATACGTATGTCGTATGCAACAAAGTTATGCAGGATTTGGTGGTACAAACTCACGTGGTTTTTGAATTTGACTTGATATGAAAAAAACCGAATTCAAAAAGTCATATGAAAATTGTTTATTAATGACTTAATAGTAGAAAGATGATTGAAAATATAAAATGATAAAACTAAGAGCGTCTACATTAAGTCATCTCTTATTTAAACACGACTTAATACAAAATTAAAACAAACAAGCCGTTGGTGCACAAGCATTATTGACTGTATACCCTTATTCCAGTAGAAGTTGTTGTCATTGCTAGTGTTAACTGTTAAGTATTTCATTATTGTCATGTTGTTCACGTGATGAGCTATTTGTTATTTCGAATTTTCGACCATTTAGGTCATTTTTATCTTATCATTTGGTAGGTTAAACAGCAAAAACGGATGGCAAACGGTTCATCATATGTTTGAAATATCATAGTTGGACTGTGTGCTAGTATTCGATAAAAAATACATCAATTTGCTGAATATATTGCAATAACTAGCGGCATCTCAAGTTTTCTTGAGGACGCTTAAAGCAAATTTCGCAGATGAGGCCTTTGGCATAAAATGTATTTATATTTATACTTTTATAAAATTTATTATTTTCAATTTCTTTTATTCAAGATCTATATATTTTTGTTTTTAAAATCAGTATGGCATAATAACTTTTCTTCTATTGATAATATCCCGTGACATTGTCGATTTTATTTAATTTTTAAATAATAGTTTTGAAAAACTTGTTTTCGTTAACGCAACTATCACTAGAAGAGTAAACATGATTCGATATGTAACAATAAATATATCAATTGGTATCTCATTTTCTAACATGTATAATTTTGCTTCATTCTATATCTCTCATGTATTGCTACATATAAAATTGTTTATTTTATTTTTGACTTTTAAATCCACATATAAAATTATTTTACTTTTATACATTTAACATATAAAATTATTTTCTCTTTTTTAAATCGAACCTAAATTTAAATTATAATCTAAATAAATCAAAATTCAAATCTAATCACAAATTCATCTACGATAAATGTTAAGTTGTTAACACAAATATATTGATACTTCCATAGTTCCATACATTGTTTCTAATTAAGGCCCAATTTGACTAGGTGGATATAGGGGTGTTCATGGGTCGGGTAATATTCGAATAAATCGAAAATCGAAACCGAACCGAATATAACCGAACCAAACTCGTAACCAAACCGAAGTCGTCAAAACCAAACCGAACCGAATTAAATATTCGGTTTCGCAGGGCGGTACCACAATGGGGGCGATGTAAGCCGCCTCGCAAAGATCATTTCAGTAATGTCGATTTTAAAATGACCAATGATTTTATTTCCCATAAATGGGTAATGGTATAATAGTGAAAATTTATAAAATAGTTGTATCATAGTCAGTGGTTAAGGACATTTGACTTTTGTGGAGATATAATGTTTGATTATTGTGTTACTCTATAGATTTTGTGAATTATTGTTATCCATCTTTTATTTTGCTTTAACTACTTGTGTTAATATGGATTAGAAAAAGTAAGTATATCTAGCAATTGTGTATATCATCACCAATTCTTGGTTTTAGTTCGCATGCAAACAAATACAAAAATTCACTTTCAATCAAAATCGATTTAATTATAACAACATAGGTCGGCGTTCTCGACATGAACCGATCTGACACTCACTTTTAACTTTTGCCCCCTCTTGAAAAAAATTTTGGTACCGCCCCTGGGTTTTCGGTTCGGTTATGGTTTTAGCAATCCAAACCGAAAACCGAATTCAAATAAATTTATCTATTTTTTTATATATTTATATATAAAAAAGATATTAAAACTCTTTTATATTATACATATATAACATTTTTTGAGCTTGAAAAAAAAAATTTTGCTAAAAATATATATAAATAAATGGATAAATAATTAAATTTCTGTAATTCGGGTTATTTGGTTCGGTTTTTGGTTATGGGTGTTTGGTTTTCGGTTATTCGGTTCGGTTTTCGGTTCGGTTTAATCAATTTAAGTTCGGTTCGGTTCTCGGTTATACTCAGAAAAAAAATTAACAGAACAAACCGAACGAACAAACTGAATAACCCTGATAACCGAACCGATGAACACCCCTAGGTGGATAGTACCTCTCTTATAAAGAAATTGAATTATAATGAGTACCATGCTACCGTGGCGATCGGCGCCTATGGCAAGAATGAAGTCATGATTAATGTGTGGTATGTGAACAGATGCTTAAGATTTTTCAACGAAATGAGTTTACTTTTTGGATGCTCAACTAGTACAATAGGAACCAAGTAAATGCATATATTGTTGGTTAAATCTACTTTCCAGTTATTCAAAAATGAGTCCGATTACTTTTAAACAAACATTAACTTTTATATCATAACATTTATGTTTTGAAAAACAAAAAACTTAACGATTTTGGGCCCTAAAAATATGCAAGAGATATTAAAATGAGAGGCGTATTAAAATCATAAGTCTAAAGCGGTTGTTTTACAAGCTTTAGCCTTAAGGCACCTTTGACAATCACTATGCTTCCTCTAACTATCCAGTGCTTTAGATAATATTTACAGCATCACTATGCAAGAGTTTATTATGTTAGTATGGTACTGTGCAAACTAACGACAATGAAAGTTTTATAGATACTCATATGTTTAATGAAACACCCCATAAGGGGTGTTTGTACTTCTTGGTGGTCTGAGCTAGCTGGTGGTCTGAGGTAGCTGTGGCATGTGTATTTTTGTGTGTTTTTTTTTTTTTTTCAATTTTTCCGTGCCAAAGTTTGCTACACTTTCACATACACAAAGCATGTTTATTTTTTTTACAAGTTTGCTACATTTTGCTGGTTTTTTACAAGTTTGCTACATTTTTTTATTACATGTTTATGTTTTTTTAAACTTTTTTTATAACTTTTATAAATTATTTTTTTTAAGTTTTTCTTTTATAACTTTTTTTATAGAAAAACGTAGTCGGAAAATTTTGAGGCTCAGATTCGAAGGTTGCAAAGTGAGATTTTATCTCACTTTACCGTCCATTCGGTTTAGGTTATCATCATCACCTCGGAAAATTCTCAAATTTGAAGGTTGCAAAGTGAGATTTTATCTCACTTTACCGTCCATTCGGTTTCGGTTATCATCATCTCCTCATCTCAAACTGCAGCAAGTCTCACAGTTCAAAAATTTAAACGTTTTTATTGTGCAAATGTTGTAAACGTTTTGATTGTGCATAAAAGATTCTCAAACTGCAGAAGTTCACAAGAAAGCAAAACTGCAGAAGTTCACTTCATTATAAGGGATGGCTTAATGCCACAAGAAAGCAACAACATAACTAGCAAGTCTCACAGACAACCAACAAGCAACAACATAACCAGCAAGTCTCACAGACCACCAACAAGCAACAACACCAGCAAGTCTCACATACCACCAACAAGCAACAACATAACCAACATGTCTCAGACCACCAACAAGCAACAACATAACCAACAAGTCTCACAGACCACCAACAAGCAACAACACCAGCAAGTCTCATAGACCACCAACAAGCAACAACATCAGCATGTCTAGTTCACCATTTTACACACAAGAGATAAAAAACGTATCGAGTTATTAATAGGCTCAGATTATTAGCTTTTTATCCTGTTGGCTAAAAATTCGAATGTTGCAAAGTGAGATAGAAACTCACTTTACCGTCCATTCGGTTATGCCACGCCAAAACTCTAAGCTTTTTTTTTTTTAAATAAAAATCATCATCGCCTATCTTTTTAACAAACTGCTTATTTCACAAAAAAAACCAAAGAAACATCACAGATCTGCTTAAGCAGTTTCAAGAAACCATCATCAACTGCTTAAGCAGTTGTGATGGTTTCTTGGTTTCAAAACTGCTTAAGCATCACACCAAAGAAGAACAAACTAAAGAAACATCACAGATCTGCTTAAGCAATTTCAAGAAATCACGAAAGCAACTCTCACAGACATTACAGACCACCAGCTAGCTCAGATCACCAACAAGTACAAACAATAACCAACGAAACCATTTTTCAAAATCTAAAAATATTTTTTAGAACAAAACCAAACAAGATCTAAACAAATCATCACAGATCAAAACCACTAAACAAGTCACAGTTTCAAGATCGAAAATATTTTTTAGATCTAAAAGATTTTTTCAAGATCTAAACATTTTTTTAGATCTAAACCAATCATCACAGATCAAAACCACCAAACAAGTCACAGTTTCAAGATCTAAACATTTTTTTTAGATCTAAAAGATTTTTTCAAGATCTAAACATTTCTTAGATCTAAACCAATCATCACAGATCAAAACCACCAAACAAGTCACAGTTTCAAGATCTAAACATTTTTTTTAGATCTAAAAAAAAAATAACCAAACGTCACAGATAAGAGGTGAGACAAAACCAACCATCACAGATCAAAACCAACCATCTACAAAGATTCACAACTGGTTTCTAACCAAGATCTAACAAGTTTTTTTTACTTGTTAGATATAAAAAAGAGAGTTTTCACAGTTAGAGAGAGAAACGAGTGATTTGAGAGAGAGAAAGAAACGAGTGATATGAGACAGTCAGACTATTAATGAGAGAGAGAAAAAAAAGCGTTTACTTTTTTTTTTTATTTATTTTTATTTTTTTTTCAAAAGTAAAAGTATACAAAAGTTTTATTTTTGTAAAAGTTTTAAAAGTTAAGTTTGTAAAAATAATAAAAGTAAAAGTTGTAAAAGTTTTTTTTTTTTTTTTTTTTTTTTTTTTATATATATATATGTATGTATTTTTATGTATATATAATTTGTAAAAAAGGTATACAAAAGTTGTTAAAAATGTATAAAAAGTAAAAGTTTTTAAAAAGTTGTAATAAAATGTATAAGTTGTAAAAATAAAAAAAGTTGTAAAAAAATGTATAAAAGTTATAAATTATCTGTTACAAATAAAAATTATAAAAGTTGTATTTTTTTATTTTTTTAGGTGTTTCCTGATGACGATGTTATAACTAATTGGGTGCAAACTATTGCTCAATCGATCGGTTTTATTATTGTTAAAGCAAGAACCAAAACAGATAGGGGGTATAAGTACTCAATCGAATATAAGTGTTCAAGACATGGACGTCTGCACGTGAAGGTTCAGAAGATGAACTTCAACGGCAGACTAGTACCGCTAAAACTAATTGTCCATTCAAATTACTGGCGAAATATATAAAAGGTCAAACTAATGGTTGGATCTTGAGGATGAAGTGTGAGAGGCATAATCATGATTTTGTAGATTCGTTCCATGGTTTTCCACAAGCAATGCGATTAAAAGATCATGAGTTCGTTTTGGTGGAGCAATTAACAAAACATAAAGTATCACCACGCATTATACTTTCGTCACTAAAGGAGAATGATCTGGATAACGTGTTTAGCATTAAAACTATATATAATGCACAAAACAAGATACGCGGCGCCATTCGTGGTGATAGAACTCTAATACAAGTCCTTTTAGCACATTTGAGGCGTCAAGGTTATACATATTACCCCATGGTAAATGACCGCACTAATGAGCTTGAGGAAATATTTTTTGTTCACCCGACTTCATATGCCTTATGGACAACATTCCCAGAAATCATGATGATGGACTCCACATACAACACCACGTTGTTTAAACTGCCATTCTTTACAATTGTTGGAGTTACTTCAACAAACAAAACATTTTCAATGGCGTTTAGCTTTTTGAACTGTGAAAAAGAGCCAAATTTCAGATGGGTGTTGCAATGTGTTAAGAGTGTTAATACAAATAAGCCATAAAAACGTTTATTTATATTTTACGATCTTCTAATGTTTTGCCGATAACAAACGTAAAATCATTTTAACGAAACAAATAAAATACGTAAATAGTTTGATTCAATAGTTTTCTAACACACTAACGTTTTTACATAAAACACTAAAACAAGTATAAGTGATTTTATGATTTAGATACATATGTACAACAACTAGTGTTTACATATTGGGCTAACATATGCTTAACTAAGTATATACTAAAATGGGTAAAAACTAAGTGTATACTAAAATGGGTAAAAACAAGTATATACTAAATGGGTAAAAACTAACAAATGGTATTTACCCATAACCCATGGTTTTGTCCAAACCACTTAACCAAGTTCAATGTATTCTAGAGATACATTGTATCTAGAAAGAAACCCATGGATCAACCCATAAACCATGACCCATGACCAATAACTAAAAATACCCATGGGCAAAGATGAGCGTCCACGGATCCCTAACTTTGTGCTAGACGGATCCCATGGGAGGGATCCATGGGATCCAGGAACGATGAAAATTTCCTCTATAAATAGAGAGCCATTTCTTCCTTTCAACTCACCACTTTTACACATACTTCCTCCAAGTATTGTACCTCTCTAACCTCAGATCCAAGAGATCTATGTAGCTTGTCTTTTGTTTTTGTGTGATCTTCTAGGTTCCTCTTAAAGGCAAGATCACCACTTCTTGAAGTCGAGCAAGCTCAAGTCCATGAGTTGCCTTGCTTCGTTATCATCAAGACAACTGAGGTTCTCTTGTTGATTGTTCTTTCTTCCTCCGTAGATGTTGTGTTGAAGGCATTAGTGAAGGATGCCGAAAGTGTCAAGACGAAAGCATTAGTGAAAGGTGCTTATCGTCCGTGTCAAAAGCATTAGTGAAGAATGCTAAAGGTGTCAAGACGAAAGCATTAGTAAAGGGTGCCAAACGTTGTGTCAAAGGCATTAGTGAAGGATGCCTAAGAATCAAATCAAGTGGCATTAGGGAAGAAGGCCTAGGTCGTATAATCGATGAGGTGCATCGTTATACATATAAGTATTTGTTTATTTCCAAGGATGGTGATATCCTTGATGGTGTTGTAACAAGGAGTGGATCTCCTTGAGATTAGGTGTAGTGTTGTGATGGGTAGTAGTTCCTCCATAGTAATGGAACTAAGTGCTTAGCCTAGTACCTAATAAAGGGTAGGCGATGTTGTGATAGGATTAGTTCTCCTTGGTGTGAAAGAACTCGGTGGTTAGCCTAGCACCGTATAAAGGGTAGACGACGTTGTGTTAGGTGTGGTTCGCTTTGGTGTGAAAGAACTCGGTATTTAGCTTTGTCTGGGAAAAATGTGTAAGCGACGTTGTGAAGGCTTCTCACCATAAGGAGATTGGTGTAGTGTTTGAACTCTCGAGTAGGTGACTCGGGGAGTGGAGTAGGGCAAAGAAAGTGTCCTTGTAGCCGAACCACTATAAATACTTGTGTCGTGGTGATGTGCTTCTTACTCTTTATCTTTCATTACACGTTTATATATCTATCTATCAACGTCCAACATAAACAACCAAATAGATTGACATAAGTCGATCTAAATATTTAAAAGGAAGTTTTAAATTGGTAAAACTATTCAACCCTCCCTTCTAGTTTTCCACAATTGGCATCAGAGCTTCGTTACCAAGTTTTTTAGAGTATGTTGTACTTTAAAGACTTGATACGATCCGTGTATGTTTGAAAACTAGAAAGAAGGATGTTTTTTTTAAGTCATGTTTTAAAAATCATTATAATGTTTATTGTTGGACAATGATAGAATGTTCTAACATTTTTCTTGTTAAGTATTTTCCATACTTGGATTAAGGATTACCAAGAAGATCATGAAGCATCTATCTAAATATTTCTTTTCGCAAAAAGAATGTTTGGTATTGTCCTTCTCACAATATGAATCTGGAGATTCCAAGAAGATCACAAAGCATTTCATCTAAATACTTCTTTTCTTAAAAAGAATATTTAGCAATTTACTTTTGATTGTATTATTGTTAAAATCTTAGTCGCATGATTTATATCTATTAGTAACTACTTAATTAGTTATCTATATTATAGTCATCATCAAGAATAGTATTCTTCGACTAAGTTGCATAGACTACGCTACCAACTCGTAATAATGATATCTTGGTTATTCGATAGCCTCAATCATTATTCATCACAAAGGGTTTATTGACACTTCATCTATGTCAATAAATATCCATGTAAAACTTCTTATATTATGATAAAATGGGATTTTATTATAATGTTTGAAAACTTTCAAAATTATGACTAATTCTTAAAAGGGAACCACGTCTAATAGGAATAGTATTAAAATCTTCAAAACCTCAAATCGCAAGTTTTAGAGCCTTAACATCAAAACACTAGGCGTTTTAGAACTCCCAAACCAAAGTTATCAAGGAATGTTTGAGTGATTTTCTTTGTCATGCGGATCCTGCGTTTACACTAGTCGGATCCCAAATGAGAGGATCCGCGGGATCCGTGCAACGAAGACGACTTAAGTTAAAGAATGATCCTTGTGGATGTTCCACAATTATACTCACCTCAAAGACTCACGAACAAGAACTCGACTCTTGTTCAAAGGAGCAATTTGATCATTCCTCTCAAGCTTAACAATCACTTGTGTAAGTATAATCTTCACTACATTGTTAATTTAATTCCTTGATTTCTAGGATTACAATTTCTTCATCTTTAAGAGTTGGGTTCAAATGGGTTTATCATAATTTGTCACCACATTGTTTTCTAAGATAATCTAAATCAAAGAATTAACATTGTTAATACAAATTAAACACATTTCTTGAATTCAACAAGATGATGAGAGCAAAATTGTGATCAAACCCTCTAGGTTACTATTCACAATTAACACCACATTGTGGTTGTATTGTTTAGGAACAATCATGCCAAGCAACAAGCAACAAGATTACCAAGACACCGTTCACTACATACCCATGTACCATAGGAAAGATGGACTAAGTCCGGACGATAGGAAAGCCTTTAAGATGCTTGAAAGAAGACTCTTTCACGAAGGTAGAGTTGTTGAACCTTCATTTCTTGCAAATACCGACATAAGGAAGTGTTTGGAACTATTGGGTTTGATTGTCTATTGGACATAGATGAACAAATTTGCCGGTCTTTGTACTTGAGTTCTACAAGACCATGAGAATAGTTAGAAATGAAGATGGGTCCATCTCGATCGCCTTCATCATCAATGAGCAAGAGTTTAGTCTTTCACTTGTAGAGTTTGGAAGAATTATAGGGTTCCATACCAAGGTGTTTGCATGTACTCCAATGAATGGTCTTTGGAACAACTACACACAATGGTTGATCATCATGCTATCTACCACTCCTTGATCCGGAAGCAACCACGGTGAGGACACCGTGTTCAACCAAGAGCATCACCATCAAGAGTCACTAGGAACTCGAAGGTGATCTATAGGATCCTTTCAAATGGAGCTTTCGAAATGTATCCATTGTATAGGAAATGGGAGAATGTGGTGAGGGAGAATGTGGTGTGTCTAGTTGGAAACAAGGATCACCCCAACGCTTGTTTAAGCTTCATGATCTATTGCCTAGTGATCGAGACACGTTTCAACGTTGCTTACTACATGATCAAAAGAATGGAAAGTGTAAGAAGCATGGACAAAATGGTACTCCCATACACGATGCTTCTAACCCGTCTTGCTAAATTCATCTTTGCATTAGACCCTTCTCCATAATCCTATGATCATAGCTTTTGCAACAAAGTTATGGTACCATTAACCGAGGGTAGAACAACAAGGTTTATGGTGGAAGGCAAGAGGCCTCACCCACCCACGGATTCCTCGGATGAAAGGGAGAGACAAGGAGGAGGTGAAGGAAGTAGTAGCAATCCACTCGAAATACCGATCTTGACCCTTGGACTACATTAACCAATTTCCAAACATTCCTAATGAATCACCGAATGGCAACAAACCAAGGAATCTTCAAGTGCTTCACCAATTTCTTGAGGAAGAAGAAGTGAAGATGGTATGATAAAGAGTGGAGGACGGGTGAGGACGTGATGGAGAAGAGAGGTAAGGTCATAGGACCTAAATTTGTGATGAACAATTTCAAACAATGGTTTGTAACACTTTAAACTATGCTTGTAGTATGTAGGTACCGCCATATCTTGGCACTAAACAATTCTAACTTAGGAATTTGAAGAATGAGATTTTACGACCCCTTGAGTGGTCGTCGTCACTCATTCTAGGAACTTTAGCTCTTCCTACTTTGCTATACATTATATTTGTTGTGTTCTTGCATTTAGTCCCATAGAAACAACTAGGAGAAGCATTTACTAAAAAGTGCAAAGTTGCACATTTGTTGAAAGCCTACGATCTGCGGTGGCGGATCCCAACATTTGAACTAGCCGGATCCCTCCCAGAAGGGAACCGCGGGATCCGTGACCTCTGATAAGCAATACAAACTTGCTTACATCAAAATAGCTTACTAGATCACCTCACACTAGTCAAACATAAGATACTAGAGCCAACTAAGTCTTCCTCAAATAGTTGAAAGCCTCACACTCATCCATGGCTTACCTAGGATATATTTCAAAATGTTTTTGATTTATCAACTCGTCAAAACTCACCATAATTCCGCTCCAACACTCACACATTATTTATCACATCTGATAGCACTTAGTTAGGTATATCCATCAATTTTAGCAAATTGATCTTAATCACCTTTTGACTCAAAATTAGGCTCAAAACTAGTTTTTCATTTTTTCTTTATTTTTAAAGATTTTAGTAAATTTTTCTTAGATCATCATCTGACTTCTAGGATTTATTACCACCATTTCTCCATATCAAATTAAATGGTATCCTTGTCAAACACATAGTTAGACTACCTAAAGTCAATTTTCTTACCCAAAACCATCATTAAGCACCATCACTCATTATGGTTGAGGATTTGAGATATCCAACAGCTAAAGACTTCAAAATTAAGTCAAAACCCCGAAATCCATTAATAGCAAACCTTACAAAAGCATAATCATTTCACCTAGAACACTCGACGGTAGGATCCACAGTCTTTAACAGACGGATCCTGCTTGAGAGGATCATGAGGATCCGTGGTGCAGAAAAGCCTAAATCGACTTCCATATTCAATTTTAAGTCACCTTTTGGTTATCTAACCACTTTTAGCCTTCATTTATTATCCTCCTAGAGTGATCAATATCCTAAGTGCATGCTTAATCCTCTAAGTGGCCAAGAATTTAATTTTCTAATTCAAATCATCCTTTATAAACCAAACAACCTTAGGGTTAAGGCACCACTCTCACTTACCTCTAAAAAATCAGCAACTAGTAGTTTATATTAGCATCATCATCACTATGACAAAGGCTCTTGCAACAACTCTTCAACCATAGGATCATCCAAAGAAAGGGTCAAATGATCCATGAAATCTCATCCACGAAACATCTCCCATTAGAGATAATAATGCTAGAATCCCACCCATCAAACTCATCCAACAAGTGCTAAGAGAACCGCAAGGATTAGCATCAAACCTTTCGGACTAGAAAAAGGATCATCTAGTTCAAAACCAAACACGGCTAGTTCTAGCAAGCCGTCAAAACCCTCATTCCTTGAGCATGGACTACACTCCTTGAATGAGCCTTTTCCTCACCCAAACATCTACTCATTGAATCATTCACCACCAAGAGCCACTCACTCACCAACCTTTTCATTGAATAAGGAACCACCAACAACACCAACTAGTCCATCATGGGAGACAAGGAACAACCTTGATCATATGGAAGAATTTCCATTACCACCCTCAATTTTAGAACCTCATCCCACTTCTCAAAATGAAGACCCACAATCACACATAGAGCCTCCTCAAAATATCCATTTCCCTCCGGTTCCAAACCAAGACAATAATTGTCCAAATTGTCTAATTACTCAAGGACTTGTTCAAGAAGCACGAAATGAGATACATTTTATGTTTAATCATCTTCTTGCAAAGTTGGATCAAATCAACAAGTCCACTCATCCCTAGACTCAAACATATTGTCACGTTTTAAGTCTAGTAACTAGTTAGTATTAGTAGTATTTGTATGGCTAGTTAATTCTCTTAGTTTTAGAGATATTGCTTGATTATCTCTTGTCTTTATTGAATGAATATCTATATGCCATGATTGTTTTTGTGCTTGCTAAATCATTTATTTCACCTCTTCATTAGCATTGTTTGACATATCTTCATTGCTGAAGAAACTGTCATCAGACAGCCGGATCCCTACAAATGACCTAGACGGATCCCTCCACAAAGGGAACCGTGGGATCCGTGGTCCAGAAGCACATATTACTACTAACTTGAGTCTTATTTGCAGGAAATTATGCACTATACTCTTGTTTTCTAACCTTTACTTTGTAGATTTTCAAAATACACATGAAGATTTTGACACCATAAAGCTAGGGGGAGCTTTGTGTCAAACTATACATTGCAAATTCACTTGCAACTTAATCCTTATTTGGATTACTCTTCATGACACCCCATTGAAAAATTGCAATCTTCAAGGGGAGCATTTTTTTTTCACAAGGACGAACCAATTGCAAACATAATTGCAACACATTAGCTAACTTATTTTTATGTACTTGACGCCCTCACAAAGGGATGGACTCGTCAAGGGAGTTAAGACGAGAACCATTCCGTCACTTACTCACTTTACATATTTTCTTTTACATGTCTTTCTTAAAAATTGTGTTAGTTTCTTTTCGACGCTCTTTTTGTTTCGACAAAAGGGAGAAGAAAGTAAAACTACAAATTCAAACTCTTACAATTTTAGCTTTTCCTTAAAATAATTTTATGTTTTGTCATCAACAAAAGGGAGATTGTTAATACAAATAAGCCGTAAAAGCGTTTATTTATATTTTACGATCTTCTAATGTTTTGTCGATAACAAGCGTAAAATCATTTAATGAAACAAATAAAATACGTAAATAGTTTGATTCAATAGTTTTCTAACACACTAACGTTTTCACATAAAACACTAAAACAAGTATAAGTGATTTTATGATTTTGATACATATGTACAACAACTAGTGTTTACATATTGGGCTAACATATACTTAACTAAGTATATACTAAAATGGGTAAAAACTAAGTGTATACTAAAATGGGTAAAAACAAGTATATACTAAATGGGTAAAACTAACAAATGGTATTGACCCATAACCCATGGTTTTGTCCAAACCACTTAACCAAGTTCAATGTATTCTAGAGATACATTGTATCTAGAAAGAAACCCATGGATCAACCCATAACCCATGACCCATGACCAAAAATACCCATGGGCAAGAGGGCGTCCACGGATCCCTAACTTTATGCTAGACGGATCCCTTGTGGGAGGGATCCGGATCAGGGAACGATGAAAATTTCCTCTATAAATAGAGAGCCATTTCTTCCTTTCAACTCACCACTTTTACACATACTTCCTCCAAGTAGTGTACCTCTCTAACCTCAGATCCAAGAGATCTATGTAGCTTGTCTTTTGTTTTCGTGTGATCTTCTAGGTTCCTCTTAAAGGCAAGATCACCACTTCTTGAAGTCGAGCAAGCTCAAGTCCATGAGTTGCCATGCTTCGTTATCATCAAGACAACTGAGGTTCTCTTGTTGATTGTTCTTTCTTCCTCCGTAGATGTTGTCCTGAAGGCATTAGTGAAGGATACCGAAAGTGTCAAGACGAAAGCATTAGTGAAAGGTGCTTATCGTCCGTGTCAAAAGCATTAGTGAAGAATGTTAAAGGTGTCAAGACGAAGACATTAGTGAAGGGTGCCAAGCGTTGTGTCAAAGGCATTAGTGAAGGATGCCTAAGAATCAAATCAAGTGGCATTAGGGAAGAATGCCTGGGTCGTATAATCGATGAGGTGCATCGTTATACATATAAGTATTGTTTATTTCAAGGATGGTGATATCCTTGATGGTGTTGTAACAAGGTGGATCTCCTTGAGATTAGGTGTTGTGTTCGATGGGTAGTAGTTCCTCCATAGTAATGGAACTAGGTGCTTAGCCTAGTACCTAATAAAGGGTGGCGACTTTGTGATAGGATTAGTTCTCCTTGGTGTGATAGAACTCGGTGGTTAGCCTAGCACCGTATAAAGGGTAGGCGACGTTGTGTTAGGTGTGATTCGCCTTGGTGTGAAAGAACTCGGTATTTAGCTTTGTCCGGAAAAAGGTGTAGCGACTTTGTGAAGGCTTCTCCGCCATAAGGAGATTGGTGTAGTGTTCTGAACTCTCGAGTAGGTGACTCGGGGGTGGAGTAGGGCAAGGAAGGTGTCCTTGTAGCGAACCACTATAAATACTTGTTTCGTGGTGATGTGCTTCTTACTCTTTATCTTTCATTACACGTTTATATATCTATTTATCAACGTCCAACATAAACAACCAAATGGATTGACATAAGTCGATCTAAATATTTAAAAGGAAGTTTTAAATTGGTAAAACTATTCAACCCCCCTTCTAGTTTTCCACAAAGAGGGTGATAGACGAACAATATTACCCGCGGGTTATCGTCACCGACAGAGATTTAGCATTGCTTGGGGCATGCAAAGCAGAATTCCCAAACGCTAACAAATTACTCTATCGATGGCATATTAATCAAAATGTGCTCAAGAATTGCAGACATAGATTCGATACGGAAGAGGAGTATGCGTCCGTTAGATGGTCATGGGATTGGATGGTTAAAGCTCCGACCCAAGATATGTTCATGCACTATTATCGGCACCTACAAGAGTTATTGGTCCAAAAACAGGGTACTTAATTATTAATTCATTTTTATTATTATTATTTAATAAATAAGTACCCGAATAACTTTTTTTTATTATTTAATTCATTGTTTTCTCAGACGTTTTACGGTATTTTGATAACTGGCTGCAACATTACGACCACATGTTCGTGTCGTACATTATCGATCCATATCGTAGCTTCGGCCAGACAACAACATGTAGAGTTGAGGGTCAACACGCGTTGTTGAAGTTATACTTGGGCTCCACACAGTCCAACTTAGACACGTTGTTGAGTTCGGTCGATAAGATTCTAGTTGTGCAAGAAAATGCGATAAGAGAAACTTTTAATAGAAGCATAACCAAGAAACAGCATGTATGTAGGGACACACTATTTGATGAATTGCGGTATAAAGTTTCAAAACATGCTTTACAACTCATTGTCGCAGAAAGTAAACTGGATATAGACCCACTTAAATGTAGTCATCAGTTGCGGTCAGTTTGTGGGTTACCATGCTATCACGAACTGGTTTACTATCAAATTCATGGTAAATATATTAAATTTATGCCTATCAAGTTATTCTCCCCGTCAATACCGATAATTTATACTAGTCACTTTGTTCGAATGCAGGATGACCTATTCCACTTAATGTTGTTGATAATTTTTGGAGAACCTAAGTGCTCCCTGACCTAGAGCTCGACCTACTCATACGCCTGAAGAGCACGAAGATGATCTTTCTTGTCAGGCGACGTGAAAAATTCAAAATGTTTTTGGCAAAGCTTCGTTGTTTGTCAAGAAAAATATGTTAAACATGATGAGAGGTATATACGCTCCCGAATCTGTATCAACCCGTGAACCTGCTATTAATGCAAGTACTCGTGGACGTCCGAGCGCAAAGGACAAAAAGTCAAACGCTATAAAAATCCCAGATTTCAACAAAGAACCAACCACAGAGCACCGCAGAAGTTATTCAAAACGTAAAAAAGTCCCAGACTTGAATGAAGAACCTGCGAGACATAGTTCATACGTGGGAGAGCCTGCTAACGAGAGCTATTTAAGACACGAGTTGTACATTGCAGATAACGAGAGCGAATATTTATGGCTCGAATTCCAGAGCTTTTCCGACCGTACATCATAAGGATTCTTAACGTGGAAGGTGATGGAAATTGTGGCTATCGGGCCATTGGCGTAGGTCTTGGTTATTCCGAAGATATATGGCGCAACCTTCGAGCTCTTGTCGTGGAAGAGGTAAACAATAACCTGGAACTTTACAGGGAAATGTGGGGGACTTGGTTTGAAAATATTTCGCACTCGCTGGGTTGGTTTGGATCAGGATTTGCAACCCAAGAATACTGGATGGTTATGCCAGACACGGGAGCGACTATTACTACAATGCTTAACCGGCCAGTTGTATGTATATCCTGTTCAGTACGTGTTACTTGTCTTCCGCTTAGGTCCGGTCCAGATACAACACAAGTATTGTCCCCCGTTGTGATTCTTCATGTGGGGGAAACCCAGACTGCTCACTACGTTCATGCGATTCTAGATGAAAACTCACCACTCCCGCCTACTCACCCACAATGGAGGGCGTACAGACATGACGTGGCCTTGGGATGAGCAACTCTGTATAGACATATGTTGTAAATAAGTATTTATATTCTGACACCGAGTTACTGATTTATATTGTAAATAACCATGTATCAACTATTATTCTATATTGTAAATAACCATATTGTAAATTATTATACATATTCTTGTGTCATTGTGAACGACGACTTATAATTGAAAAAACATCCCAAAAGCCCAAAAGTTATGGTCAGAAGTATTATGCATGTCCTTTATCAAAGGTAAATAATTATCGTTTGCTTATTTCGTAAATATATCAATAACTTATCATTAAGAATACATTTCTTATAATTGTTTCACCATGTAACGACCGAGAAGAAGATTATGGGTGTCGATACTTTATGTGGAAGGATGTATTTCAACAAAAGTACTTTAGTCAAGACTCTTCTTCAAAGCAGTGCTCAAACTGCGAAACTAAAGATAACACGATCAACATGCTTGAAACAAGAAACAAGATGTTATTGTCTCAAAACAATATGTTGAAGGCAAAAATAAAGACGCTGAAGGCATCACTGGAATTGGCAAGAAATCCCGTTGATCACGCATGTCAGTCGAGTGGAATACTCTATGACCTTATAGATGACATTAATAATCTTCATGTGAAGTAGATTTCGTTGTAGTAGTAGCATTTGTTGTTGTACTTGTTTAATGTTTTAATGTTTAACGTGTTTATTGTTGTTGTTTAATTAAATGGAAACAAATTAGACGAATAAAAATAACACAAAAGTATAACAAATATACAATAAAAAAAACATAACGTAAAAAACTACATAAATATATTTTACACAAATAAATATACACACATATAAAAAACTACATAAATATACACTCTACATATACTTTAAAAAAAAAAAAAAGGACAAAAGCGGGTACAAAAGTACCCTATGGGGTGCAAGGTAAGTAAATGATGGGGTGCGGCATTAGATTAGCCCTATAAGAAATTGAATGCTTAACTTCTTCAATATTAAAAACAGAATTTTTAAGATGCATAATAAGATAGCATGCACACATGAGAGTTTTTTTTTTTTTTTTGAAAGGTAAACTTCATTCAACCAAACACCGCCACAAGCGCCCTCAAAGTAAGGACCCAAGGGGGAAACCGAATTACATCACATCCAACGGATATATGAGAGTTTAATAGTAATATTTTTAAGCTTTTGTAAAACGGTGGGGGAAATAATTATGAAGTAATTCTTTTTTCCCTATCTTCATCATTATTAGTCCAACAAGGTACCCTTTTTCTAAACTTTATCTTTTCATGGTGTCATGTCCTTATAACCACGCCTGCTACATGTAATTATATCCTTATCAAATACGCCGAAAATTAGCCTAACAAATTGTCACAACATCTACCAATATTCACATTTCGACGTGTATAAGTGACAATTCCTATAAAAAGTTATTGTTGCATAGATATATCCTTTAGTTTGATACATAAAAAAAATATATATAAACGAATTAGACATAAATCAAAGGCTTGTGTCCCAGTGATATTGTTTGTTGTGTGAGAAGCTTTTCAATCAGAAGGTGTGTATATTGTGAGATAGTTGGTTACGTTGCCGTTTAAAAAAAGAAAAGAAAAAAACACGAAGTGGACAGAGTTGACCTTCATTCAATATGATTTAGGTTTGTTAATACAAGTTATTTCCTAGTTTCAGGCTTGACAATCGTTAACGTGTGGGGGTTGCAAAGTAGTACGTGTGGGCCGAATAAATCATCATTTTGTTTAGCCCAACACGTACAGGAATAAACTGAGCATAATGCAATGCAGCTTAAGTAATGAGAGTCCAAACTCCAAAGTAAAGAGAAGTGGAAAGTTATATGTCTCTATTATTTTTTGCTGTTCAAGAAAACCTGGGGAAACTCAGACAATTGGAGAAATTTGTTTGACTGAGATAAAGAAAAAAAATATGTGATTTCTTTTTCATTAGCATTACTTGGCATACCAGAAATTTGCATATGATAGAGTGCACAGAACACATTCCTTCTATTTGCATGGAAATGATATCGGAGAGTCCCATATTCAAATTTTGAGGCATATATTTTTCCTGAATATGAAACTCTAGCTTAATGGATATAATTAGTTTTTTTTTTTTTTTTTGAAAGATGTATTGAACTTTGGAAATGTTAATTAGCTAAGGAAAGGATATATAAGAAACATATACATCGAACGGGTACGAGAAACACGTACAGATATTCTATAAAGAATCTTAGTATCTTACAAGTATTCAAGGATGGATCACGAGCTTCTATTAAGAATTATAGTTGAATCACGAGATTCTATTGAACAAGGCCAATTTATTTCTGTCAATTGAAAATTTGTTTCTGACAATGATGATAATCACATGATCTTATCAAGATCTGTTAGTTAATGCATGTGTTAGCTTGTTTATTTAAAAATGGAAAATGCTACATCTACAAAATGAAAAAGCTAGCTAGTCTGATCACATTACAAGAAAACTAGGCAACATATACGAATTTTTCTAGGGAAAAATTCCATGGTAAATATCAACGAAACACAGACAAGTTTCCTTTAAAAGGATATCTTGATCAATACCTAACGAAATGCCGTAGAAAGTTCATTCGAAATACGTATAAAATTTTGTAATAAGTCACTAGAAAAGGAAACTGTTGAACCTTAATGTTATAGAAAAAAAGAATAGGGTAGTTTAGTGTATTTATGTTATGTGTTCTGTAAAATCCGACCCAATATATTGGGCTGGGTCATTAGGATAACGGTAAAAACGGGTTATAGAATAGGTTACAACGTTTAGAATAGGTTACAACGTTTCACTGAATCGGTATGACTCTTTGTTGCATCGATTCATGCAATATAAATAGGATCAAAGTCTGTAAACAATTCATCAATTCAATATACAAATTCAATTACTATAAATTCTGATATTATAGCATATTTGTTTCTGTATTTTTTTTATCTCAAACACATCAGAAGAATAACACCAGATATGAGGGATTAACGGTGGCATCGGGCGGTTTTCGATTGAGGAAGTAGAAAATTCGATCGGGAAGGCGGGCTTGATTATCATTAGCGATGGCGGGATTGATTATCAACAGTGAATTGATCGGGATCAACAATGAAGCGGTTTTGATTGTCGAGAAGCGGAGAAGCGAGGATTGATTGTCATTAGCGGCGGATTGACAATCATTGGCAAGACGAGTTTGACTTTCAACAGCGAGGCGGGTTTGATCAAACACCCAGAAATCAAAGAAACCAGGCTTGTTTTTTCTAAGAACCTTTTACAAATATAATCAGTATTTTTTTTACTCTTATTATCGAATTTGGAGGCATAAATAAGAGCATAATCAGATTAGTATTTGTGAAAGAAAGAAAATTTTAAATAAAGATTGGTAGAAAGAAGAAAAGAAACATGACCGGGGATTATTCAAAGAAGAATGAAAATGTAGCAAAGGAAGGAGGATTATCGTTAAACTTCGGTGCCCAATCCTCAACTCTACAAATTATACTATTTGGGCATTAAAGATTAAGGCAATCTTTAACGTCCATGGAATTTGGGAAGCGATGGAACCTACAATGAGGCCGAAGTGGATCAAAGAAGAACAACACAACAATTGCAATGTTATACCAAGCACTTCCGAAAACATGATATTGCAAATTGCTAATCTTACTTGACGAAGGATATTTGGGATGCATTGAAGGTGTGACATGTAGGAGTTGATAGGGTTAAAAAGCACGGTTACAAACACTAGAGTCGGACTTTGAATCACTAGAGATGAATGTTAATGATTCACTCGATGTCTATCGGGAAAGATCGGTGAGATTGCATCACAAGCAAGCGATCTCGGACATACCTTGGACGATAAAGATTGGTTCGTAAACTTTTGGGCTCGATGCGAGAAAAGTTTATTCAAATTATTCGCAATCGAACAATTTGCCGATCTTATCGATGCCATTCAAGAAGCCATTGGGAGATTAAAGGCCTTTGAGAGCGCACCAAGAAGCGAGACTAAGGAAGAAGATATGTCTAGTAGACTTCTATTCACGAGGCAGACAAAAAGAAGGATAAACACCAGAGATGTGAACATTGTGGTTGTGGAAACTCAAATCATGGAGACTTTGGGCGAGGCCGGGGAAGAGGTCGGGGGTCCATGAAAGGTCAAGGCGATAGTGGAGTGCAACGGGACAAAGTCACATACTGGTGTCATAAGTGTCATGAACTTGGGCATTACAGGGCGAATGTCCAAAATCGAGAGAAAGGGATGAGGCAAACTGATATGGGATGTGAGCGATGAACCAACATTCTTTGTAAAGACAAGTTATGAAGACTAGATTTGCGTCTATAACATTAGGGGGTGAATGTTGGACCTTAATGTTATAGAAGAAAAGAATATGGTAGTTTAGTGTATTTATGTTATGTGTTCTGTAAAATCTGACCCAATATATTGGGCTGGGTCATTAGGATAACGGTAAAAACGGTTATAGAATAGGTTACAACGTTTAGAATAGGTTACAACGTTTCACTGAATCGGTATGACTCTTTGTTGCATCGATTCATGCAGTATAAATAGGATCAAAGTCCGTAAACAATTCATCAATTCAATATACAAATTCAATTACTATAAATTCTGATATTATAGCATATTTGTTTCTGTATTTTTTTATCTCAAACACATCAGAAGAATAACACCAGATATGAGGGATTAACAGAAACTGCCATTCCGTCGGAAATCACTAGGATATGAGAACCAAATTCAGTAGGAAATCGCTAGGAAATCCATCTGATACATGCTGATATATAGTTAAATGTATTTCTATCCAGAACAAAATAGAAAAAAAAAACTGTTGTTCAGTACTTAAAAAAAGAGCAACACCGACTAACTCCGTGGGTAATTACCAACAGGATTATAAACGACGGATACCAACAGAGATTGTTGCCGACAGATTAATAAGAAATCTGCAATCTAAGATGTACCAATGTACCAATATATATTCTAATCCTGTCATACATGTCCAACTCAATTATAACCTCTGAAATATAATTTTTTTTTACAAATTTTGAGCGAAAAAGTGGAAAAGTAAGAATATCCGTTTTATGGACAAATATGCTTCTAGGAAATATGCAGTGATATACTTCATAGATAAGAAACTACACTTGGCAATGATTAATAAACAATGGCCATCACAATGGGCATCTCAGATCTTGCTAGCATATACCCATTGACATAACTACAAAAACTTGATTGAGAGAATCTTTATCTTGAGTACCAACGGTGCCGGGTGGATAAAGGCCAAATCCAATGCTGACAACAGAAAAATTGTTTGACTGAGATGGAGTTCACATGCTTTGTTTATATACTGTGTTTTTCTATTAGCTTTTGACTAGCTAGGATGGGTTGATGATCATATGCCTTCATTGTTGGAGCCTAGGAGGTAGCTGTACCGCTGCAGACCGTTTATTTGGAAGCACATATATTGTTAGGTATTCTTACTTAAAAAATGCTTTGCCGCCATATTTCACTTCCTACAGGGAAAGCAACATTTTTGACATAGGTTTAGTGACACAAGAAAGTGTCACTACTTAGATTTATTGTGACATTAAAAAAGGTGTTGTTAGGTTACAACTTTGGGATATATTGACACTTTTCGTGTAACTAGAAATGGGTCTCCACGGATGACTCTTTTATTTAAGCGTTTTATGTGTAGGAGAAAAACATGAAAACTTTAGTGACACAATTTATCTTTGGTGTTTTGAACTGTTGACACTTTCTTTTCTTTTAGTGACACTTTACGACAATTTTTTGCAACTGAAATTGGCTATACCTCCTACTTTATGTTTTAACATTAACTGATTAGTTGTATGGAAAAAGTGGTGTGCAAAAATATTTCCACCTCCCTTGTGGAGCTTTTTAAACTTAAGAAGTTTGCGGACCCAGGGATAGCATAGTGTTATTGACACATAAGTGCGTTATGAGGATATTGCCAATTAAAGAGGAATTAAGAATGTACCATGTGTTGTTGCCACCGAATTACGCTTATAAGCAATGAGCTTAAGCATGGAAAAAGCCACATTAACATAATTTCTAGATTTTGGTGATCCATCTAAAGCTTATATCAATCTAGCTAGAGCATAAACATGACAATGATTTATTATAAAAGACTTGATCAAACAATTATAAAGACTTGATCAAACAATTAAACGCCTACCCACGACGTCAGATGGATACTTACAGTTAATCTCAACAGACTTAATTGCTTACCATAAGCCCTAAAGCCACTTACAAACAGACTACTACCGTATTTTTCTAGATAAATTTACCAAACACTTGGGTGGGTTCCATGACCATATATTAGCCAGATTAGAGAACTGTCCGGAGGGAGAAGATATCTATATTTCTTAAATACTTGGTTTGCTGATCATCATTGGCGTCACTATTATGCATTTTGTTGATCACATCATTTTACGATTTTGGTGGGATTTCTCTCACTCTTGGACTCGAAGCTTGATGTGTCTCCTATATAAGAAATAATTATTTTGACATTCACGCTGAAGAGCTGATAATTCCAGTCATTAAAAGTTTATGCAAAGGTGTCGTTGGTAAAAGACCTATTTTGATTTTTGAGATAACAGAATATACGAATAGATTTTTAGCAATTTGTTACAAATTTTTCATTTTTCAAACTGACAGAAAACACAAAACATTATAGCTATTAACCACATTTATGATGTAGTTTGAGTAAAAAGTAAAACTTGCTAATGAAGTGTCACTAAAACTAAAATACAATGACACTTGTTTCATATGAATGAGAGGTATAATGATTAACCTTGGACTTCATAGATCTGGACATAATAAAAGACCATATAAAATCAAGCTATGACACAAATCTGATATGAAATTGAATGGTAACAATAAGTCCCGCAAGATTATAGCATATGGGTGTGAGTTGCAAAAGGAACATGAACAAGCAATGCCATACTTGGTTCGTCACAGGCATATGATATGAATACTGAGAAGATATCCCAGATCGATGTTGGTCGCCTGTTGTTGGAATAATGGTGTCAGAAGATAATGTACCAGAACAAGCAGGTTCAATTGTCTGTGATAGAAACTCTTGATGAGGAATTTGAAGCAAACTTGGCCATCCTACGAAATTCTCCACTGTTGGTACTGAAGGACCAGATCCGCTAGCAAAAGGTGGAAATATAGGAAAACTCGAAGTAAAATAGTAGCCATAGTGTTCGTTACTCATGTATCCCATTCTATACATTGGTCTCATAGTGATGTAAGGAATGTGTGGCATACCACCAGCTCCCATGCATTGCATCATCTGATTTAACACAGGTCCCAACTTTAGATAATATGTATAAAACGAGAGATATCTGATAAGAATAGGAGTACCTGCACTTGCATTTGCAATGATTTGATATACGCAATGGTATCATCTAGAATTGATGCTTGGTCTCTCTGTGAATTGGCTTTATGTTAAGTAAAAGAAATAGTATAATGTGAAAAAGATGAATGATACAACCAGCCATAAAAACTAAAAAACCTTGTTGCAGTTGGGGACAAGTTCCTTGAGAGCTCGTATTTTTTGGTGTATTTGGCTCCTTCGCCTCTGCAGAAAATATATATAAAGCTCTATGTTGTAATAAGATGGATGCTTAAAAGAACATTTAGCGTCAGTTTATATACAAGCTAGTACTCTTGTTTACAACTTTTGTGAAGGAGATCGCTAAAACTGTACCTATAAAACAAAAGTATGCATCTTGCAAAACAGTCAATATGATAATTACTTGGAGTGATTTTAATTTGTTTCGTGTCTAACCCGCTCTGTATTATGCGTCCGGGAAGCAAAAAATTGTGTTTCATGAGGCTCTTGGAGATTATCATGCTTATCTTTTAGTTCAGTTTCTTGTTGTTCAGCATTTACCTATTGAAAGAACAGAAAGTATTAGTAATGCGTTAACTTACACAAAAGTTCCCGAAATTTTTCTACAAGAAACCAACATTAATTCCTTATTTCAAAGACGCACACTTTACAAAAAACCATAAGTTTCATAGTTATTTGAACCATATCTTACTTTAGTCTCGTCATCTTTCTTTGTGCCACTCGATTGACCCTCATGGAAAGTAATCAACGTATCTTCTCTGGTTGAAGTACAACATGTTGCTAGGACTGGCGATGGAGAAGGAAGCTCTACCTGCGATAAAACCTTGACGATATCCTCAAAGTTTGTAACATCATTGCTATGAGCTACTGAAGTATCAGGTAACCGCGAACTAGTTGCATAATGTTCTGATATACCTTGTGAAGTTGGGACGGGCTCATGTTGATCATCATCACCTTTCTGCATGGAGTTTTTCTATCAAAGCTAGCTAATATAAAAGTGAAGAAATAAGTATTTTTGTTAAACAATATATGTACTGTTAGCAGTAGAGGAAGCCCTTACACGCGTCATGTAAACTGATATAACTTGTAACTTTTTAACCATGTGCATGTCAGGAAAAATTATAAACCCTAGTTACTTGTAGAACTTGTCGACAACATCCTCCCTCTTTTTCTACACAATCCCTTTTATTTAACTTCTGATAAAATGGAAAATTTGAGGAAGTACATTAAGTAAAACAAATATAAATCAACAACATATATATACAGAAAGGGTATGTGATGTGGAACCGTAGAAGATTAACAAGACCTTTTCATAAAACAAAGAAAGCATAAACAGACATGCACCATAACTTGCAAACCGAGCAGCAGTTAATGTAACCGCCACATATCCATGTAAAGCTTACTACATAATTCTCGGCTAAAACCCTTCATCCGGGCCTCAAAATTATTTCGTTATCTCAAACTTTTATGAAATTTAGTTTTATCTAATTGTTGCTATAGTTTTATTTTAAATCGCACGATAGCAAGTTTGATCTTTAATCACTCAATATCCTAGCTAGCTGTTCTTTTGAATTTAATGTGTTGTCAAAACCTGCCAAAATTATACTTGTCCTTTACATTGAAATTTCCTGGTATGTTTGGACGTTTGGTACCGGTTGGAATAATAGTGTGTTTTTATATATCCTGTCAATTAGTATCCGAACTCGTGAGTATCCTGACGTTGTTGAAGATGCTTAACAACCTCGTCTCAATACTCAAGATTATGGTGTTGAATATAAGTGCCTGTAGAGGGTGACCTAATTGTTCCTACTATCAGATTCTGAGCAGATACTTTTCGATGTACTCCAGGGAACATGTATTATTTTGAGTTTACTGGGGAATTTTGCGCCCCTAGACAAGATGATGCTTGAAAGAATAAGTCCAGGAGCACAACCACAACTCCTTGTCGTAAATTTACACTTCAGATATTCAGATGTAAATTTACATCTGAAAACTAAAGTAAATTCGTATTTCAACAGGATTCCTCTTTGTACTGGCATCTGACCTTATAAATTATGCACCCTTGTTTTTTTTTAAGAACCCAAGTTTTAATGTAATCTTAGGGCATGGTGAGAGTCATTTGCAATTTTGCATGTTGAAAAAATGCTGATGCAAGTAGTGATGCTTCAAACTTGCGTCACCCCTAGACAATTGTTTTTTTTTTTTTTTTTTTTTTTTTTTACATATATAAATAATAGGGTTTAAAATTTATTAAATATAGCGTCTTTCTCGAATGTTCGATATAGTGCACTGTACTTTTTTTCAACATGGTTAGGTAGTGTCTTTTTTTACGTCGATATAGTGCGCATCTTTCTCCAATCTACGTGGCTTGCCCGGTCGGCGGGTTTGTGTGGCGTGGCTTGCCAAGTCATATGGCTTGCCTACGTGGAAAAAAAAAAAAAATTTAATTCGAAAAAAAAATTAATTTTTTTCAAAAATTACGTTTAAAAAAAAAAAAAAAAAAAAAACCTTTACGTTTTTAAATCGGAAAAAAAACCTTTACGTTTTTCAAATAATAGTTTCGTAGGTTAGTCCTCAGTTAATAATAGTTTTTCTCGTTTTGTCCGTTTTATCCGTTTCGTTCGTTTTTATCCGTTTTCGTTCGTTTTTATCCGTTTCCCCGTTTTTTCGTTTTCGTCCGTTTCATTCGTTTTTAAAGTTTTTGTCCGTTTTCTTACGTTTATCCGTTTTCTTATGTTTTGTCCGTTTCTTACGTTTTATCGGTTTTCATCCGTTTTTTACATTATTCTTAGATTTTTGTCCGTTTTTCTTACGTTTGCTTTTTTTTCGTCGATTTTATCGGTTTTCATATGACTTGGCAAGCCATATGACTTGGCAAGCCACGTCACACAAACTTAAGTGACTTGGCCACGTGTTGGAGAAATCACAGTGCTATATCGACACGAAAAAAAGACACTACTAACCAGGGTTGAAAAAAAATCAGTGTACTATGTCGAACGTTTGAGAAAATGCGTGGTATTTAATAAACTTAAGCCCAAATAATACTATCTGTGACTCTGTGTCATATAGGGCCAGTTTTGTTTGTATGCAAGACTTGATTGTAGGTCCAGTTTTGTGTGTATGCAAGACTTGCATGCAAGAACTCTTTTAACTATGACTTACTAATAAGTTTAGAATTGTTTGACTATATATCTACCTGAATGAATTTTCCCGATTTGAATCTTGGGAGCATGACCCGAAGCATAGTGTATCTGTGATAGGCGAGAAGGCCCGGAGCACCACATAACAGTTATCCGGAGGGAGATGCATGCAGGGGCCAAAGCCCTGGCGGTTTGAATGGAACATGTTATAAGGTTTTTATTTGTTAATAACTAAGAGAGCAAGGTGTCATAACAAGGTCTAAACATGTTATAAGGCCCACCACTACCTCAACCTCCTCACTCACTCATAAAGCGGATAGAAATTGAAATATTAAACGTTTTGATTTCACTTTTGTCGAACTCTTCCTCGTCGTCCCCACGATCTCAAGTCCAACGACAGGCACGGCGAGGGTGTGGCGGCGGGGCGCAGCGACGCTCCACGTCGGCGACGGCGAGGGACGATATTCCCCACACCGGATGCTCTAAGGTCTAGCTAGGGTTAATGGTTATATTTATTTTAATTTTTTTTTTTAATGTTCCTCCACACTAATTTTAGTTCTGGTGTCAGCAAGCAATTATTGCAACGAAATGCAATAGCATATATAGCAGACCAAATCGACAAGAAATCACAGTTTCTTTCACCTCGATCTATTTTGTATAATATACGTGTGTGTGTTTTCTCATAATAAATAGACTCGCATAATTCTCTATACATAGACTCGAACATGTCACCAAAGATGCAGATCATGGTGCTCAGGGATAACTCATGGTAACACTATTAGCCTAGTCATGCATGATCACACTATTCGCATGAAACAAAGAAAGTGGTGCCTGAGTTGAGAAGTACTGAAATTGATTCAATGTTGTCCAAAGTCCAAACATTACTTAGAAGTCCACACACTTCCCACTGTACCAATTGCACTCTCACTAAGTGATAGTATGATCATGTGCATAAATCCTGAATTTTGGCTCTCTAAGAGCGAATCACGATTCTTTACCCAGGCCGCGGCACCACCTGTATGTACTTGTTGCTAAGAAATATTTAAAGTTATCATAAGAAGATTTACCTGAACAAGTTAGACCACCTGTAATAAGCCTGCGAAGACGCGTCAAAGACACAAGGAGGACGCGTCCTCCTTGTTACACTCACCCAACTAGCACGCGTGCAAGACCAAAAAAACGAAGACTCGGTCGTCCCCAATACTGAGTCATGGAGGAGTCTTGTGTGGGCCAAAGTGAGTTGTTTAATTTGTTTGTGTGAGGTATATTTATTGTGTATAAGTAGGGTATATTTGGGTGGTGAGCTTGGTTGTCTTATTACATTAAGTTGTTGATGAAGTTTGTTGTAAAGAGAGAAAGCTGATGTTACGTTGATGTAACGGTAGTGAAGTTGGTTGTGGTACTCTCTTATTACGGGTAGCCTTATATATCCGCAACACCACACTGGTTTTACTTTACATTGTTGGATTTTATAAGATCAAATGCTCTTCTTATTTCATATTTCATATCAGACAATTTACTTAGTATATGTACTTATTTATTTATGCAGCCATGATCTTATACATAATCATGTGGTACCGCAGAACCTTAGTTTAGGCTACAAGCCATGCAAACTTTAGATAGGTATTATAGTGGTCGAATTAGACAGTTATTATGGTTGAAAAATCAGTTATGACAGTTACATATTAAGGGTTGTGACTGTTGGTTCAAATGAACCAACACATCCCTATATGTCATACCTTTTCATTTACTATAAATAGGCCTTGTAATTAACAGTTAATATATATCAAATTACAGTTATTTTGTTGTTATTCTTCCCTCCATATTTCTTATACACTGCACAGAAACATCCTGCACAATCCCTACACTTATCTCAAATCAAACTTACTGCACTACAATGGTGAATACTAATTCACAGTTAGAAAATAAATGGACTAACAACTATGGGAGATCTGTTGGCACTTATAAAATGGGGCATCAGAGCCAAAAGCCTGGGAGATTCATGAACAACAGATTTCAAAGGGAATTCATACAAATGCAAGTTAAGAGAGAAAGTGATACAAGATTTGGAAGATGCATTAAGCAGATTTCAAAGGATTGTAAAGAGATGTTGAAGAAGAGACTGCAAGATATTGAAAGGTTCAATCATACACTTCTGTTAATACAAATATCGTCATTAAACGTTATTTATATTTTATGATCTTTACCTAAGTTTTATTAACGACGAAAGGAAATTTAATTTTTATAAAGCTTAAAGCTTGTCAAGTTTAATAGATATTAAAACAAGCTTTTCAAATAATATCTTCATCACTCAAGCATTTACATTTTGATTAATCATATTTTGATATGACTCTAAACCATAATGTATGTTAATATTTTTAGATCAAGAATGTTTTGGTTTTTAAAACAAAACATTACATATGTATTTACATTTTAACATATTTCTAAAAATAGAAAACAAACACATGACATCATGTAGTGCATCATTGAAATCCTTAGAAGATTTAACTAGATACTTTATGTAGATTTAGACTCTACATATCTTACACAATCTTGGATAGATATGGTTGACTTTGGTAAGATTTTGGTAATCTTGTTGTCAGACCCCGACGGCACAAAAAATTAACACGGACGGAACCCTTTTGAGGGATCCGTGGTCCGTGGTGCCTGCTGAGTATTTTGGCTATAAATAGCAAAGCCAAACCAAGTTGTTTTTCATCCCTTTCTATCATATTCACATACATTCCTTCTCTCTAACATTTCAAACTCAGTTTCATATCATATTAATGATCTCTTTTGTAGCAAAGAAGATCAAGGCATATTCAAGCTTCAACAAGTTGTTGAAAGTCTTGTTTGTTTGTTGTTGTATGATCTTGTGTTGATTCATACATCATTTTGTACCAAACCATCATAATCTTGTGAGTGTGAGTGGTTAGTATTTTAGTCCTTGAAAAGAACTTGACATCTAGCTTAGTGTCGGAAATAGTGTGTAAGCGAAGTGTAAAGGTTTCTCCGCCGGTGAAAGGAGCTTGTTGACTAGTGAAGTTAAACTCTTGAGTGTGAGACTCGAGGAGTGGAGTAGGGCAAGGAAAAAGAGTCCTTGTAGACCGAACCACTATAAACAACTTGTTGTGGTTTGATTTTTTATTTCCTTATCTACTCTTTATATATTGTTTGCATATTGATTATCATTCACTAACATATCCAAGATCAATATCAATTGATCTTTCAATTAGTTTCAAAACAAAGTTTTAATCGGTAAACTATTCAACCCCCCTTCTAGTTTTCCACAATTGGTACCAGAGCCTCGTTGCTCAAGAATTTCTAAAATATATTGTATTTTATAAACTTGAAACGATCCATGGATTTCGAAAACTTTAAAGAAGGGCAATCTATGCAAAGACCACCACTTTTTGAAACCAATGGATTTATTTATTGGAAAAACCATTTTGAAACATATGTAAAATCAAAAGATATAGATCTTTGGTTTGTTATAGTTAAAGGAGACTTTAGTTCTACAACAAAAGAAATTTCTGTTGATGATCAAAAAAATTAATATCTAAAAATAATGAAGCTAAAATGATGCTTTATAATGCTTTGCCTAGAAAAGAATATGAAAGAATTTTTATGTGTGAAACCGCTAAAGACATTTGGGAATCTTTGATTATTACACATCAAGGAAATTCACAAGTCAAGGATAACAAAATTGATCTTCTTGTTCAACAATATGAACAATTTGTTATCCCTGAAGATGAAACCATTGATTGTGGCTTTGCTCGCTTTAATACTATTATTACATCTCTTAAAGCACTTGATGAATCTTTTCGTAGTAAGAACTTTGTCAGGAAATTTTTAGAGCACTTCATCCGAAGTGGAGAGCTAAAGTGACGGCTATTGAGGAATCAAAAGATCTCTCAAAAATGTCACTAGACGAGCTAATCGGAAACCTCAAAGTACACGAAATGGTGATGGAGAAAGATTCGAAAATCATCAAAGGAAAAAGAGAGAAAATCAAATCCGTTGCTCTAAAAGCAAGAACGGAATCAAGTGATGATGACGAATCTTGCTCCGGTAGTGAAGATGAGGATTATGCCATGGCCGTTAGAGATTTCAAAAAGTTCTTTAGAAGAAGAGGAAAGTTTGTAAGACAAACTCGAGATGAGAAGAAGCCATTCCGAAAAGATCGGGATTACAAAAAGGGTAAAGGTGAAAGAAAGTGTTTTAGATGCGGTGATGCAAGTCATCTAATAGGAGATTGTCCCAAGCCACCTAAAAGCAAAACTCAACGAGCTTTTGTAAGTGGTGCTTGGAGTGATAGTGAGGATGATGAAGAATCAAGCAAGGATGAGATCGCTCTAATGGCACATGAATCAAACGAGGTATGCTTGAAAGTTGGATTGGAACCTGATGAGTGGATAAAAGATAGTGGATGCTCATGACATATGATGGGCAACAAAAGCCTCTTCTCAACATACCAAGAGTATGATGGAGGTAATGTCACTTTTGGTAGCAATCTCAAAAGCAAAATCATTGGCAAAGGTACGATCGCTCATAACTCCCTAATTATTGAAAATGTTGCTCATGTCGATAGGTTAGGATTTAATCTATTTAGTATTAGCCAATTATGTGATAAAAAGTATAAAGTACTATTTGAAAAAAATGGTAATAAAATACTAAAAGAAGGTATCACCATAGCTAAAGGAGTTATGAAAAATAACATATACGTCATGAAAATAGATAAAGCATCTAATGACAAACTTTGTCTAAGAACATTAGATGATAGCTCAACTCTTTGGCATAGACGTTTAGGTCACGCTAATATGAGACTTATCCAAAACCTTTCTTCGAAAGAGCTAGTTAGGAATTTACCAAAACTTAAATATGACCAACATTTTTGTGACGCTTGCAAAATTGGCAAACAAACCCATAGTAGTCATAAGGCTAAAAACATGGTGTCCACATCTAAGTGTCTAGAACTTTTGCATATGAACTTGTTTGGTCCATCCGTTATAAGAAGCTATGGAGGCAACTTATACACTTTAGTCATAGTAGATGATTACTCAAGGTTTAATTGGACGTTGTTTTTGAAAACTAAAAATGAAGCTTTTGATAAATTTGAAATTCTTAGAAAGAAAATTCAAAATCAACTAGGTGTTAACATTGTGTCGATCCGAACGAATCATGGTCGTGAATTTGACAACGAAACACAATTTGGAAACTTTTGTGATACAAATGGTATAACACACAACTTTTCGGCTCCTCGAACACCTCAATCAAATGGAGTTGTAGAACATAAAAATAGAACCATTCAAGAAATGAATAGAACAATGCTTAATGAACAAAACATTCCTCAAAAGTTTTGGTGTAACGCCGTTGACACTTCTACATATATTTTAAATAGAGTCTTAATACGTCCTTTCTTAAACAAAACACCATATGAACTATATAAAGGTAAAAAGCCAACTTTAGGATATTTTAGAGTGTTTGGATGTAAATGTTTCATTCTTAATACTAAAGACTATCTCACCAAGTTTGACCAAAAGTCTTATGAAGGTGTATTTCTTGGTTACTCACAAACTAGTAAAGCTTACATTGTCTTAAACAAAGAAACAATGAGAGTCGAGGAATCGTTGTACATAACATTCGACGAAAGTCCACCTCCCTCTAAGATATCACCTTTGGTAGATGATGACTTAGTTGAAAGTCAACTTGTAGAAAGTCAAGAAATAATTGAAAATGACAAGGAAGATGAACCATTAAATAATGAAATTATAAACATCAAAGAATCCAAAAGTCATCATTTAGAAAAGGTCATAGGACAACTAAATCAAAGAACGTTAAGATCACAAGCCCAAAATCAAAGTAATCATTTTTGCTTTGTATCTACCATTGAACCGAAAAACATAAATGAAGCAATAAAAGATGAATCTTGGGTAATTGCTATGCAAGAAGAGTTAAACCAATTCGTTAAAAATGATGTTTGGAAGTTAGTTCCAAAACCTAAAGATCAAACTATAATTGGAACGAAATGGGTTTTTCGAAATAAAATGGATGAAAATGGTGTAGTGTCTAGAAACAAAGCTAGGATTGTCACACAAGGTTATAATCAACAAGAGGGGATTGATTATGATGAAACTTATGCACCGGTAGCTAGGCTCGAGTATATTAGAATCTTACTTGCATATGCATGTGCTTATGAATTTAAATTATTTCAAATGGATGTTAAGAGTGCATTTCTTAATGGGTTTATTAACGAAGAAGTATATGTTGCTCAACCTCCGGTTTACCGACTTTGAGAAACCACATCATGTCTTCAAACTCAAGAAGGCATTATACGGTCTTAAGCAAGCACCAAAAGCTTGGTACGATAGACTTAAGACTTTTCTTGTTGAGAACAAATACACCATGGGATTAGTAGATAATACTCTTTTTACCAAGAAAAAGGAATCACACATTATCATTGTTCAAATATACGTTGATGACATCATATTCGGATCAACTTGTCAAGAGCTATTTGATGATTTCTCTAAAATCATGCACGATGAGTTTGAGATGAGTATGAAGGGTGAGTTAAACTTCTTTCTAGGACTTCAAATTAAACAACTAGAAGATGGCATATTCTTTAACCAATCTAAATACATAAAAGATATGCTTAAGAAATTTGGTCTTGAAGACTCAAAACCAACTAAGACACCCATGTCTTCGGACACCAAACTTACCAAGGATGAGGAAGGTGAATCGGTAGATAACACTAAATATAGAGGAATGATTGGTAGCCTACTCTATCTCACGGCTAGTAGACCCGACATTATGTTTAGTGTTTGTCTATGCACTCGCTTTCAAGAAAATCCCAAAGTATCACACTTAGAAGCCTTGAAAAGGATTTTTAGATACATTAAGGGAACGGCATGTTTAGGATTATGGTATCCCAAAGGAACGGGTGTAGAAACTATAGTGTATGCTGACTCGGACCATGCTGGTGACTATGTCGATAGAAAAAGTACAAGTGGTATTTGCACTTTCGTCGGACATTGTCTCACCTCATGGTTTGCAAATAAACAAACGGATCTAGCTATCTCAACTACTGAAGCCGAATACGTCTCAGCCGGAAAAGCATGTCAACAAGCTCTTTGGATGAAGCAAGCTCTCAAAGATTACATAATTCATCTCAACGATATCGTTATATTTTGCGACAACAAAGGAGCTATTGATCTCAGCAAAAATCCCGTCCAACATGCTCGTACGAAGCATATTGAAATCCGCCATCACTTTCTTCGCGACAATGTTTAAAAAGGAAAGATCTCAATTGAGAAAGTATCATCCGAAGACAACATTGCCGACATTCTAACTAAGCCTCTCAAACGAGAACCATTTAATCTTCTTAGACTTGGTTTAGGGCTAATGGAACCAAACATGTAGTTAAAACATAGTCTAAACCTTAGAACAAACAAAACAAAACAAATTAGTTTAATTCTGCTACTATTCCCACGGCACCAAACGACAACAAAGACGAAACCAATTTTTTGGTGTCGTCTGGTCCGTGGTGACAACAGTAGCAAAAATGCCACCTACAAAACATCTTCTTCCTCACAACCCACTTTACCAAAACGTTTCAACATCATACCTAACTCATTGTTGACACTTTCTCACCCATTAATCACTGAAGATAACATCATTGTAAGTATCCTAACTACATTACATCTCCTAATTTTGAGTCTAGGATTCCAATTTGTGCACAAAATCATTAACATGGGGATTATGTATATTCTTGTACAAAACATGGATTCAATTTAGCTAGACATGGTAAACAAGCAAGCATACACACAATCAATCGAATACGGGATACACATAATGTTACTTTAGATTAAAATACTTATCTCGATGTGTAAAATAGGGTATGGGACCCTAAGATACTGTCCAATTCGGACTACAAACGATTTAGGGTTTTTCTCCAAAAGTCTACCTATTAAAATACAGAAAAATCGAATACTATATATTGATTTACAAGCTGCGCGTCACCTTTTTCATGGGACGCCGTCACCACCGATCATTAGGGTTGCGTCTGGGCCAAGTCATCGATGGGACGGCGTCGACCAGAGTTGTGGCGTCGTCGGTCTTGATTGGGACGTCATCTTGATTCTAGATCCGGCCGTTTGAGTTGAAAAGCGTAGTGGCGCCTCCATTATTAAGGCGTGACGTCGTCATGTTATGTGACAAGAATTTCCACTGAGCCGTCGCGCGCAAGTTTTGATCAAGTCTTCATAGAGGGACAACATCGCCCTTTGGTTGGGACGCCGTCGGGTACTATTGATTAGCTTTGAGTGGTTTCGATCTTGACTTTGCCATTTTCTTAATGTATTTGCTCCTTTTCGTCCAAATATGCTTCATTCTAGCATTTTACTTCCAAAAGACCTAAAAAGTGAAAAGAAACAAAATTAAGCAGTAACGGATATAAAATTGGTCGATTTAGGGCTTAAATAACTCCCTAAAAGTGTACGTTTTAAATCTTTATCAAGCATTTTATTCCTTGAAGATTTTACCCTCGTTTATCAACCCTTAGATTAGGTTACAAAATTTGCTTATGCATTCTTCGTCAGTTGGCATGTAGAACCTGTTAGTATCATGGATGGTGAGTGGTGTAGAAGATCCAAAAACCTTTTTTGTTGGTGGGGTACGGTCGACAGAAGACATGGATCATGCGATCATTGGCCTGCCATCCAAATTCGCGAGTATACCCACTGCTCTTGATGAATTATGATCCGCGATCGTAGGTTATGGTAATCACTCAAATTGCCAGGGTATACGTCACGGTAATCGTAGACTCCGACATAATCACGATGGATTCTTTAATAATCATGAATGTGACCAATCTCTTGTTCAAAAATGGGACTTGTTGATTCCAAAGGATCTTCATATGAAGAAGGAGGTTATGGAGTTCTTGCTGAAAGACCTAGAGAACAGTTTAATGGTCCTGGGGTTATGAATAGGATGAATGATGGTCAACATGGCTATGGAGATCGATAATGGCATCATCATTGGTTAGTTCCATAATTTTCTTGGGAATCTTGGCGTTGAAGCTATGTTGGATTGATTGCATTAGGTTGATAAGCTCTTTGAAATCATGGATGTTCCTGAAGAGGTACAAGTTAAGTTGTAGCTTACAAGTTACGTGAAGGAGATGGATCTTGGTGGCAAGACGAGCAATACAGATGTATGAGACAAGGAACATGTTCGATTAACACATGGCAAATGATCAAAAGACCTGGATATTGAACAAATTTCATATCAACAATAACATATTTTTGTTCAAGGGAAATGAAACGTGGTGGAATACACGAGTGACTTCTTGAGGTTGCAAGCAAGGCGTGGTGGAATATACGAACCGTAGTGGAATACACGAGTGACTTCTAGGTATATTAATGGGTTGAATCAATCAATCCAAGATGAGTTAAGTTTGTTGTCAATTTGGATTTGATCAAGCCGAAAATTTAACCATGTAGGTAGAAAGGTCAATAGCCAAACAAGCTTTGAACTTTGGAGGATCATTAGAAGATAATTCATATTTTAATTCTACTCGGGTAAACCAATTTAATCGAGACACAATTAGCATTGGAACTTATACATCTTCTAGTTTGACTTTACCGGTTTTGGCTAGTGGTAGTGGCGTGGTAAAAGCGGTTGTTGCTAAGAAGGCGAACTCAATTCTTATGTAAAAGTATGGCACCTAAGTGTCTTAGGTGTAGTTTTCCGGGTCATAGATTCAATGAGTGCCTAAAAGAAATTTGAATGCATATGTTAAGGGAAATCATGAAGGCGAAAAGGGAATTGATTTTGGTGATGATTTAGAACACATCGTGAATTTGCTCAAGTTGAAGGAGATATTGTAAATTTGATGGTGCAACATATTTTATGTTCGACAAGTGTTAAAGAATCTTCACAACGTAACAAGATCTTTGAGACTAAGTACTTGGTTGATGACAATGTTTGCTCATTAATCATTGATTGAGAAAGTTGTGAGAATTTAGTATCCAAAGACCAAATGAAGGCCTTGAAACTACAAACCAAACAACATCCTAATCCGTATAAGTTAGGTTGGATAATGAAGGGTCCCGAGGTAAAGGTGAATGAGGTTTGCAAAATTCCAATTGCTATTGAAAATTCCTATCGTGATGCGGTGTCTTGTGATGTAATGGACTTACGAGCTAGTCATGTGTTTAAGTGGTATGGAAAGAACATAGTTATTCTACCCAATGGTACGCGACCACCGGATTTGAAGAATGATTGCAAGGCATTGTTCATTCGCCCATTGTTTGGAGGTAGTGAGAACTCAAGAACGAGTCTTTTCAATTGAGGGGGAATGATGGGGATAACGATCGAGGTATAGAGCGTATGGAAGATCATACCTAGAAGATCAAACAAAGTCGCTGCATCACCCTTGATGCGCTGCATCTTAGTAAGAAAGGAGGAGGGTAGTAGCTTGTTGCCCAAATGATCCGCATGCCCTCCCTAATGCGCCGCATTCATGGGTGCTTCGGGCCAAACCAAGTTTTATTTATTTATTTTGTTATTTAGAAAAGTGTAAGGGTGTGTTTAAGACTTTTGTTTTAATTTTACCAGGTTTCTTTTTCTTCAAGCCTTCAATACTTATAAATATAGAGCTTGTTTTCATTCTTTACCATTATTTGGTTATTAACAAAATTGTCTTTAACAATTTTATCTTTTTTAGGATTTTACTCCCCAGAGGTTTTACCCTCGTTTATCAACCCTTGAATTAGGGTTACACAATTCTCTTTCGCGTCCTGCGTCAAATCATTTTCTTGTATCAAACATAACGTAACGAAAAGGAACTTATGTATTCAGCTAAGAAAAGAATCATGGGCAATATAGTCCATCCTACTATGATTTGAGAAACGATTGACACACTCAATTTTTTGAGCGAGACACATCAACTTATGCATTAGACACTTGTGTATTGTATATATATTATGCTTTAACATTTTGTACATTAAAGTGTGGCAATCACTAACTTGTGTGTACACATCATCTCCCCTATGATTATGTACGCTGATGCAAGTTTTAAGGTTTCCAAATTTGTGTCAGAAAAAAAAATTAAGACGCGGAAAAGTTTAGCACTTAAAAAACTTAACACTATCGTATTCCTTAGCTTGTACTCAAGTCTTTGTTTGTTGAGCCAAATTGTGTCTTTTTTGTCGCTATCTTAAATTAAAAAGCAGCCCATATCTGTATACAGAATCTTTCATCGTTCGTCTAAAGGTCCAATCTATGTAATGTAGGCAACATCTCACTATTTTTATTCAAATGCAAAAATAGTCACTCATTATCCTTATTTGATTTGGAGTCACTGGCCAAAAAATAATTTGGAGTCACTAGCCAAACACGTATAATACCACTAGGCCATAAGGTTAGAACATTATGAAATATCTATAGACACATGTGGGAAGATAGCAAAGGTGAGTTGAATATTAGCTAGCTGTGATTAAAATTTGCATATTTATCTATAAATTATCTCAATCTTCATATGCGTTGCATGTGAAAATAAACCACAGGGGCTCAATACATTATGCATGTACCTAAAAGTGCGGCTCCATTGTCATCATTTTTAGTTTATATGTTTTGTTCTTCAAATTTGTTAATTGAATCCAATTTTGTTAGAAAATATAGCTATCACACTAGTCTTTTTCAAATTTGTTCTTCAAATTTGTCTTTTCAACTTCACTTTTAACTAAAAGACCAAAAGTTTTAAAATTATATTAGATGCAAAAAATTCATAGATCACGAGTGACAACCAGTAACCACGACGACGTTCAGATACATAGCCCACGAGTGACAACCATATATTAACCCACCAGTAATGTGCGGTTGAACTAGGGGTCTCATACATGTTCTAACATTATTGTTTACATGTTGGTTCGTGTTTAGTTTGTGTTACCAGTATCACTCTCCGTATATGTGTTCACCGATGGCTACCCACTGCATCGACATTATATTAATTTGAATCACTTGTATAAACCAATCGATAGATTTGTATTCATTTGCGTGGTTGGGTTTTATTTTAGGCCGATTTGCGTGAATTCTATTAAACTCAACATAAAAGGCTCAAGATTGTTTGAAGAATATATACTCAAATATTTGTTAGGGTAACCTTGGGGAGGTTTCCTGGAGAGTCTCGGGTTCAGCTCTCACGACTTTCGGGCCCGAAATAAATAGAAGCAGGAGTGGGGTTTATCCCCAGGAGAAAGGTTCGAGAACTGCATCTTGCCCGATTGGATGTCGGCTGTGCGCTCGGATCACTAACTACTAACTTCTTAGTTCAAAAAAAAAGTTGGTTGGTATCTAAAAATTTTGGTTTAGATTATGTCTTTTTCCACTTATTAAGGTTTTATTTATTTATTTTAGGGTTTGAAAAAAGTATCATACTTGCCACCATTTTCTTTTGTGGGTAGGGAACAATTTTTTTTTCTTTTGTGGGTACTTTTATTTCAAATTTATCATTTTTAGGGTATTTTCGAAATTTTGGACGTGTTTGCCTCTTGGCTAATAGATTTTTTTTTTTTTCGAATGGCAAAATGTCATAAGACCCAAAAGAATGAATTTGAAAGAAGAATACCCACAAAAGAAAAAAATTGTTCACACCCAAAAAAAAATTGACAAGATGATCTTTTACAATCATTCTTTTATTTTATACGTTTTGAAGATATTTAAAACAAAAAATACAATAATTACTTAGTACGTTATATTTATATGTGTATAGATATTGTAAGTAGGAAAAAATTCAAATAAATAGGTAACACGTATTAACAAAAATATGGGAATGTTACCTCCATTGTTTCTAAGTAGAAGACAAAATACAAATCAAGATTAGTTAACAAGTTTAACTAAAAAATTTGAGAATTTCCCCTCCATTTTTCGTAGATTTAGCAACAAAAAAATTACTAAAATTTGGACTAATAAATTTTGCAACAAATAATTTTGTTTTGTTTGCAATTTCATTGCTAATAATTCTAACCTTATGGCTTAGTGGTATTATACGTGTTTGGCTAGTGACTCCAAATTATTTTTTGGCCAGTGACTCCAAATCAAATAAGGATAATGAGTGACTATTTTTGCATTTGAATAAAAATAGTGAGATGTTGCCTACATTACATAGATTGGACCTTTAGACGAACGATAAAAGATTCTGTATACAGATATGGGCTGCTTTTTAATTTAAGATAGCGACAAAAAAGACACAATTTGGCTCAACAAACAAAGACTTGAGTACAACCTAAGGAATACATAGTGTTAAGTTTTTTAAGTGCTAAACTTTTCCGCGTCTTAATTTTTTTTTTCTGACACAAATTTGGAAACCTTAAAACTTGCATCAGCGTACATAATCATAGGGGAGATGATTTGTACACACAAGTTAGTGATTGCCACACTTTAATGTACAAAATGTTAAAGCATAATATATATACAATACACAAGTGTCTAATGCATAAGTTGATGTGTCTCGCTCAAAAAATTGAGTGTGTCAATCGTTTCTCAAATCATAGTAGGATGGACTATATTGCCCATGATTCTTTTCTTAGCTGAATACATAAGTTCCTTTTCGTTACGTTATGTTTGATACAAGAAAATGATTTGACGCAGGACGAAAGAGAATGTGTAACCCTAATTCAAGGGTTGATAAACGAGGGTAAAACCTCTGGGGAGTAAAATCCTAAAAAAGATAAAATTGTTAAAGACAGTTTTGTTAATAACCAAATAATGGTAAAGAATGAAAACAAGCTCTATATTTATAAGTATTGAAGGCTTGAAGAAAAAGAAACCTGGTAAAATTAAAACAAAAGTCTTAAACACACCCTTACACTTTTCTAAATAACAAAATAAATAAATAAAACTTGGTTTGGCCCGAAGCACCCATGAATGCGGCGCATTAGGGAGGGATGCGGATCATTTGGGCAACAAGCTACTACCCTCCTCCTTTCTTACTAAGATGCAGCGACTTTGTTTGATCTTCTAGGTATGATCTTCCATACGCTCTATACCTCGATCGTTATCCCCATCATTCCCCCTCAATTGAAAAGACTCGTTCTTGAGTTCTCACTACCTCCAAACAATGGGCGAATGAACAATGCCTTGCAATCATTCTTCAAATCCGGTGGTCGCGTACCATTGGGTAGAATAACTATGTTCTTTCCATACCACTTAAACACATGACTAGCTCGTAAGTCCATTACATCACAAGACACCGCATCACGATAGGAATTTTCAATAGCAATTGAATTTTGCAAACCTCATTCACCTTTACCGGGACCCTTCATTATCCAACCTAACTTATACGGATTAGGATGTTGTTTGGTTTGTAGTTTCAAGGCCTTCATTTGGTCTTTGGATACTAAATTCTCACAACTTTCTCAATCAATGATTAATGAGCAAACATTGTCATCAACCAAGTACTTAGTCTCAAAGATCTTGTTACGTTGTGAAGATTCTTTAACACTTGTCGAACATAAAATATGTTGCACCATCAAATTTACAATATCTCCTTCAACTTGAGCAAATTCACGATGTGTTCTAAATCATCACCAAAATCAATTCCCTTTTCGCCTTCATGATTTCCCTTAACATATGCATTCAAATTTCTTTTAGGCACTCATTGAATCTATGACCCGGAAAACTACACCTAAGACACTTAGGTGCCATACTTTTACATAAGAATTGGAGTCCGTCTTCTTAGCAACAACCGTTTTTACCACGCCACTACCACTAGCCAAAACTGGTAAAGTCAAACTAGAAGATGTATAAGTTCCAACAGTTAATTGTGTCTGATTAAATTGGTTTACCTGAGTAGAATTAAAATATGAATTATCTTCTAACGATCCTCCAAAGTTCAAAGCTTGTTTGGCTATTGACCTTTCTACCTACATGGTTAAATTTTCGGCTTGATCAAATCCAAATTGACAACAAACTTAACTCATCTTGGATTGATTGATTCAACCCATTAATATACCTAGAAGTCACTCGTGTATTCCACACTTTTAACCATAGACATTTGGATAATATCTCCACACTTATGTGTGTAGCAAAATTTGTCACACCCATTATTACCGCATATTAGTAAGTGTCGCATTTATAATTTTACACATTTTTAACCGTGGCCAATTGGCCTTTATAATGTGGAAAATTGAACTTGTTTTTTGTAGTGTAATTGGTGGTTTCATTGGCAAAAACTGAAAATTTGCTGCTAGTTATTTAGCAACAAACATCTTAAAACAACGTTGCTAAAAAATAGTGGGAATGTTTTCGCCAAATTTTGAGAAGATAGCAACGCACTTAGCAACTATTTTTCGTTGCTATTGGCAAATTCTCTAATAGTAGCTAATGATGAGAGATCTTTTATGTTATATATATAGTAAGTTTCACTAAAAGACGAATGATAAAAAAAAATGACATATAGTGCAGGTGACTAAAAGACTCCAAAAACATTTGTCACCGTTTAAAAATGGATTTTGTCAACCACGATACATTGAGTTGTGTTTTCATACCTTAATTAAATTTTTTGCATTAGATGAACTAGTATATTCCATAATTATACATATACTACAAAAAATATCCCTATTCTCCGCACTTATTTTCTACACAAGTATCTTCAAGTGTGGACATTTTTTTATATAGATAATAATTTTCTTACACTAATATGTGTCACAAATATTTTAAAATTAATCCATATATAAGTGTGGATGATTACAATAAAAGTTTACACTTATATGTGTAGCAAATGTTCCACACTTTTTATTATAAACATTTTTGCAATTTTGACACACTTTTAGGTGTGGATATTCAAAAAAAATTCACACTTTTAACTATAGAAATTTGGATAATATCTCCACACTTATATATGTAGAAAAATTTGTTACACCCATTATTACCGCACATGAGAAAGTGTGGAATCGATAATTTCTGGCGTTTTAAGCGTGGCTAATTGGCGCTTTAAAATGTGGAGAATTCAACTAGTTTTTTGAAGTGATATCATTAAACATAGAATTTTTAGTATTCATTTAATGCAAAATTTTTAATTAAGGTATGTTAAAACACAACTCATTGGGTTGTGGTTAACAAAACCCCTTTAAAAATATATAAAAAAGGGAACGAAGTTATTTCTTGAATAGAGTGAGTGCCCGAACAACAAAACGCTGGCTTCATATTATATATTTTCTGTTATGCTTTTTGTTGCGCTAATCGCGTGTCACCTGGTTGATGTACCTCAACTGAAACCAATTCTATCAGAGCGAATATATTTAAAAGCAATACTAAGGCAGTTGATGGCGGCCTATGCAGCCGCGGAAATTTGACCATTGGGATTCATTCATCAGATTACTGGGACTATTTGGGTAGTAGGTTACATATATTATAGATCCATGCTGGTGTTTAATGCATAAATCAATCTATTTCGGATTTTCGGAGCCAACTTTTGGGCCTTAACCAGTCTTTAATTACCGGGCCATGATGGGACTAAATGTGTGCATCTATTTCATACTTTCATGGTGTCCAGTCCGGTCCAATAAGGCCTCATTGTTAATCCTTTACTAAGGAGTAAGGACCATGCTAACCACTTTTCCTAGGATACACTGAGTATATGGAATTGGGCACCAAGTTTCCTCTATAACAACTCTAAAAATTATGTAGCTAAAAAACTGCATCTGCAGCTTATGATAGAAATTTGATTAAACTAGAAATGCCAACTTGGCATACATTAACAGAGGAAAACTCTACATAAAGGTAGCAAAGTAACCTAGAATAGTCAACGTACTTGCAATATATATAACTGCTTTGATGTGTTTATTTTACTTGCACTCCTTCCCTTTTCCGTATTTCGGTTGCTGAAATATCCGGAACTTATCCACTGGTATTGATATAACATCTTTTTTAACTCGCTGGGGATGTTGAAATCTTCCAAAAACTACCATAATATTATAGTTTCATGGTGTTATCCATGTTTCGACCACCTACAAGAGAAGTGCATCCTGTAATTTTACATCCGATGAGTGTCTCTATCATATTATCATAGTATTTTGGCTGAAAATAAATGGACAGGATGTACTAAGGTTACAAGACAATCAGAAGACTTTTTAATTAAAATTAAAAACGCCTTATCAAGTAACATTTCTCCAATGTCAGATTATGATTTCTATTTACGACATAGACCAACATGATGCAATTTTTACATGTCCAATGTCGCATTATAATTTCTATTTTTGCTGACTAAAGATAAGTAACCGTCCTTCCTGCATTTGCAATAACTCCGTTTATGCAAACTTTGATCAGTCTGGTATATATTATCTTGATAATGTCATGTACGTAGGATCAAACTATATATATATATATATATATATATATATATATATATATATATATATATATATATATATATATATATATATATATATATATATATATATATATATATATATTTTTGAAGAAGCAAAACTTTTATTAAGCCACAAGGGCAAGGCCAAACAATGGGGGCTCTAAGAAAGAGCAGCGGAGATAGAAACACCAAAACAAAAAACAACTAAGAACCAAAAAACTAGGGAAGCAATGATCGATGAAGCTAAACACCGGAATATCGAAACACCAACCAAAAAAACTAGGAGCAAACTTATTACGATTGTAATTGCTGTACTAATTTGAATATAGAAAGCCTGGCTTACATGAATTTGAGGTATTCAAAAACAAAATTAGATGATACCGACTCACCAGGCTTTTCAAATTGTTTAACACCATCTTTAATGTGTGCAACAGTTAGTGGAGGTTTGTCTACATTTATGGCTGGCAACTCAAAGCATGGTTACCCATCACTACAGAGACTGCATAAATTAATGAACCATTAGATTTATTGTAAAAGGTAGTAGTTTTGTGGTTCAAGCTCAAAAGAAATTAAATGTGAAATCCCAGTGGAAAGACCCACCTGACTTGTCACTGGCGTATGATCCGATGACTGACAAGGGACAGTTGGTTCAGCTTGGGAGCAAGTTGTTGAAATAATTGTGCTTGAAGAAGCTGGTGCGGTAGAATACACAGACTGAAATGTCTGGGATGCAAACTGTAGTTGCTGCGGATATATGAAAGGTCTTGGTTGCTGCCATGAGAATGACCCACTGCCAAATTGCATTGGAGGCATGAATGGTGGGTACCCAAAGAAGGGTTGTGAAAACAGAGGAAAATTTATGGGAGCATAGGGTCCAAGTTGCGGCATTCCATATTGTGTATTTATCAACGGTCTCGTTGTAAAGTGGGGAGAAATATTTGGTTCTTGCAACCTTAGTTGTCTTGCCTGGAACATGTAAGGAACTTGTGATACTGGAGCAACTCCCATTGATTGCATCATCTGATCACATATATAATTCAAAGCATATATAGCCAGTTATAACCAATCAAAGAAAAGACATACATAAGTTAATTAGTGGTTTCTTTTAACAAATGATTCATTTACTGGCATACTTAAAAGTGTCACTAATCTAATAGTCACACTTACCAGCATTTCAAAATCCGTTTCCACTCAATATATGCGTCATTATAGATTTTTACCTGCACATATTTACCCGCACTTTTGTACGTGTAGATAAAACACATATAACGACATCACAGTTAGTAATTTTTTTGGAAAAGCATCACAGTTCGTAATTAAAGTTTTTGTGACTCTTTTTTTGTCACTAAAAGAAAATTGTTTTGGAGTGGTGCCCTTACATTACAGGAGGAATTTCCGTTCTTTCACTTGCATGACAGAGGGAATACCTGAACTTGCATTTGCAGAAACTTGATGTACTCAATGGCATCGCCTAAAATTGAAGCTTTGTCTTTCTGTAGATGGATGTTTCAGATTTTTAGTACTAGTCGGAAAGAAAAAGAAAGAAAAGGAGATACCATGGGAAAAACATATAGGAAAAAGGAAATGATGTATTTTTACAGCAAGCGCCATCACCTTATCACAATTGGGGAGAAGTGCCTTAAGGGCTCTTATTCGCTCACTTATTCGGTTCCTGCGACGCTGTACAAAACCAACAATGACAATATATCAACTGATATAAGTACCCAGGGTGATTTGCAAAGCACTGATATAACCTCCTTTAAGAACCATTATGAATGGTTAATGAGCATCTTTTTTATTTTTATAATATGTAATAAAAGCAATTCAAACTAGTGAGCATTTTAAAATATTTTTATTACTAGTTCAAAGAAACAGTTTCTTTTTATGAGGTTAGAATGCTAGATCCCAAAGAATGAGATGCTACAGATAAAAGTTATAAAACAAGTGGAGAAATTGGGCTACATCTGTTGAGTAGAGACCATTGTGGAGAAAATCTTTGTAAGGACCAAGAAGATAACATATAATATACATATCTTATTTGAGCTTTTGGAAGGATATATATGCAATTCCCCTTTAAATTGAAAACCATTTTGTATTTAGAAGGGACTGGGATTTTGCTAGCAACTTTCAATTAAACCATGATCCACATATAGTTTAAGGCTTATTATTATCATTGTTAAGTTGTTATTATAATATTATTTTCTACTGTTAATATTTATAATTATTATTGTATGAACTTAACGTGCATAAATATAGCGGTATATGAAGTTATGGGTTCAAGTATCAGTAAAGACAATGTGAGGTATTAATTAGTTGTGCCTGTCTAATATTTGTCTCTAAAAATATGTACCAATTTTGAAGGTAAAATATTTAAAAAAAAAATCATAATATGATATGCATAAAGTTTAATATCTAGAATCGATAGCGAGAAATCTTGTGTTTTGTGGGATATTTTGGTCCCTATTGGGACACTGTTATAACCTATGTTCTTCCTATTTCAAAATGAAGCCAGTTGATAATTTGATCAGAGTTCTTTTGAGCAAGATGGGCTCTGGTCCATGTAGAGGCAATTTAATTGTAGTTGATTTAGTATCTCACCTTGTCCGTGGTACTGTCTATTTCAGTAGCTAGCCTTTGATGTCCATGCTGTAGATAATGGTGTTGCTTTGTCTTTTGTTCCCTTTCTCTTTCGACATTTACCTATAGCGCGCCGTCACAATGAGCAATAGTACGTTACACTAAACCTTTGTAAGTCCACGAGCATAACGACAAGTCCTGGTTGTAATTAGCACTTTGTGCTCTATGTTTTTTAAGTATTCCTGCTCTTCAACAACATGTGTTTCACATTAATTAGCATGCATACTTGATGGCAGAAACATAAACTTCGCAGAGACTATTAGATTTTCTTACTTCAGTATCATCAGCCTTCCTCTTTGTGCCGCTAGATTGGCCCTCGTGGAACGTGGGGACATTAGTTTCCGTGTTAAAGTACCTTCTGTTGCTGGTGAGGGAGAAGGAAGCTCTACCTCTGATAACACCTTGACGACGTCAAAATAGTTGCCAGCGTCATGGATACTCTCATGTGAAGTATGGAGTGCCTCAACAGGCCACAAAGTTTCACTAATCTCCTCAGATGTTTTCTGAGGATCCTGTTGTTTTTTATCACCTTTCTGCATGAAGTATAATGTAATAAAATGAGTATGATGGAAAAAGTTATTTATCCATGTTTTATTTATATTGATTGATAGAGGCGAGTCCTTTCCGCGTTGATGCAAGCAGTGATGTTTAAAATTTGTGTCGGACAAATTTTATAACTCTGGAAACTTGTAATCCCTCAACAAAAAAGAAAAATATTATCAATGTGCTTGTATGTATTGAAGATTTTTTGTACGGCCAGTTTTGTTTTGTTTGTCTTGTAATATTTTTATTTAGAACTCGTTTAAAAATTGTGACTTAGTCTCCAAGAATCAATTTTGACCTTGATTCACAGTAGAACTTTAAAGGGAAGTATTTGTAGTAGGTTGAGGGCTTTTAGGCCTGACACACGCAATACACAACACGCTTATCCTGAAGGGATGCGCGGGGAAGCGTCATATATGAACTAGCTTGTTATAACTTAGGAATTTAGTTATGTAGTTTTTGGCCCAATCGAAGTTCGTTATAAAGATTGGTACTTAGGTTGATGTTCGGTCACTTGAAAACAACGGAATAAGCTAGATATCCCATTCCTGCTTGTAGACTAAACAACCTAAATTTTTGTGTTCTTGGTTTTTTGGCTAATATGACTTCCTCTTGAGTCTTTCCTAAAAGGTATCTGTATACATATCTGTATGCATTTACATTAAGATCACGCTAATATTGAAACACAAGTTGATCGCGGTAAACTGAACTAGAACGCCGGCATGCACTAGTAGACGATGTTTGTCTTTAAAGGATACAACAACAACAACAACAACAACAAACCCAATCCCGCCTAGGCAGGGTATGGGGGAGGTAAAATGTAGACAGATCCTACCCCTACACCAGGGTAAACCCGAGTGTAGAGAGACTGCTTCCAACGAGACCTCCGGCAAGTTTGTCTTTAAAGGATGTCTATCTATATATAAAAAAAATTCTTTGTTATCGTATATTTTGCATGTGAAGTTATACCACGAGCTCATTACTGGTATACAGAAACCAGGGCTCCACACGGTATACTTATTTTAACTGTTGTTTTTGTTTTTGTATTTGCAGTCACTCCTAAACATAGTTAAACTTAAACCAAATTTTGCATTCAAACCCTTTTACATTACAATCCTTTATATTTTAATCCCTTGCAGTCGAGTTATCTATAATCCTTGCACATTTACTACAAACCCCATAACTAGATCGCTCACCAAAATGCCTTTTGAAATCACATATATATGCTAATTCTTAAACGAGCCTGACTTATAACCGTTTTTATCCTGATGCCATCCATATTCCCTCTGCAGTAAAGACAATGGTTTCAAGCTCAACAAGGATAATAAAAGGCTATACTTATATCAAGGTTTATCGGACTGAAACAAAAAGATGGATGGATTCGATTACATGTATATTGTTATCCAACTCAGTGAGTTGTAAGCTTAACGATCCAGGACTTAAAAGAGACTGGCCCTTGTGGAACCTGATTAATCATCTTTCCTATTTAATTAGCACTTGTGACAAAGAAGAAAGCTCTACTTCTAAGAACACCTTGACGACATCAAAATAATTGTGAACCTCATGGCTATGTTACTTCTTGTGATGTTGTGGAGGGCTTTATGGGGTAACATAAGCCGATGGGATTATTCAGGCTAAAAAGTCTTTATACATTATTAGGGGCAATAGGGTCCATCCAACAACTGTAAATTAATGCAACTTTTAAGGTTTCCACACTTGTGTCAGGGACCTGGAAAATTGTAACACTGAAAAAAAAATATTACTGTACTATTTATTTGCTTGTGCTTAAAGATTTTGTTTGTAGAACTATATTTTGTTTTGTTTGCCATTTTTATATTTTATTTGAATGCAGTGCATATCTGCATATACAGAATCTTTTGTTGTTCACCTAAAGGTCTGATTTCTGTAAGCAATATCTGTTGCTTTGTTAACTCTGATACAAACATTATCGGTATTTGGATTTGAACCCATGACAGCTCAATTATTTAGTTGGAATTTTTTTACCACTAACCAGCGACTTTGATACCGCTAACAAAAATATTCAGGATGATAACCAAATATCTGTAGACACATGGTGTATGTCAGCAAAATGAACTGAATGCTAGCTGTGGATATAATTTTTGTTGGATAGTTATCTACAGTATCAAAATCTTATATGTAAAAATAAACCAGGAGCTCATTACATGCGCCTGAAACTGCGGCTCCATTGTGATTATTTTTATTGCATATGAAAGTTTCTCGTCTTTCTTTTTAGCTCTTTGTATTTTTAATATAATCAATTTATGTCGGTAAACGAGTGTGCTGTTCCATATATAGGATTCACAAGTGACTAGTGAAAGTTATCAAATGAGATATTGACAAGTGTCGATCACTAAGTGGAAGACTCCAAAAAAAAAGTTACCCTCTAAAACAAATGCAAGTGAGTGAGCAAAACTTGGAAAATTACTCAAACTTAGTGCTTAAGTGACCAAACAACAACATAGTGGTGCCCTTTTATTTTTCTGTCTTGCTTATCAATGTGCTAATTATGTGTTGATGTATCATATTCAAAACAAGCTCTACCAGAGCAATACAAAAGCAATTATTTGGTTAGTCAGTTTATCTAAAGCCAAGGGAAATTTGAAAGTGGATTTGTTCATTTGGTCATTGTGATGTTTTAGGTAGTGGCTTAACAACATATAAGGCTCGGGTTGGTAGATATCATTATCGGTGTCTTCTGCATGAGTTGATCAAGGTTAGAACAAACTCTTGGACCTTAACCACCCAGGGAACTAACGGATTGGAGTGGACCGAATTGTTAAGAGTCGTTGTAGGCACGTGAGCTGCACAAATGGGATTTAAATCACATTTGTGAGTTGCACGTGTATAATTCTCCACAAAGACTCTTAACCACTTTTCCCGCCAAAACCCACATTCAAATAGTCGTTAGCTTATCATTTTCATTTTTAGTTTTAGCTTTGATCTTGTATCTTTCTCTCTATTTCTCACTTGTAACAACCTTTTGTAACAAACTATCTCCATTGATAATCCAATTAAGCTTTCGACTATATCAATTCTTACTTCTTGATTGTCCAAGCTAATTGTAATCCATTAACGATTCTTTAGTGAGTCCTAGTGGTGTGTATCAACCGGTATCACAGCACTTTCTTAGCCATTAAAACAGTTAAGTTTGTTGTTCAACTATCTATACAGTTCCCACAAAAATTCTGTTACACAACTGATAAATTCAGTTGCGTTTTCCGGCCAACTGAATTCCACAATGATGCTATTGGAGGACATTCTGGTGTGAGAACTACTAGCCACAAGATTTGCTCTTTGTTCTATTGGAAGGGTCTCAAGAAACAAGTTAAAAAAATGGTAAGAGTGTTTGGTTTGCCAAAAGTATTAGCCTGACCTTTCTTCATACCATAGGCTTTTACAACCATTACCAATGCCCAAAACTTTATGGTCAAGCATTTCCATGGATTTATAGAATGAGTGCCAAAATCTCACAATGTGATATTGGTGGTTGTTGACAGAGTAACCAATTATGCACATTTTATTCCACTTGCCCACCCTTTTAATGCACTACAAGTGGCTCAAGTCTTCTTGGATTATGTATGCAAGTTACATGGTGTGCCTAAGTCAATTGTATCATATAGAGATAAGGTGTTCTTAAGCATTTTTTGAAAAGAGTTATTCAAGTTGTTGCAGGTTAAACTGCTACTATCTACTTCCTACCACCCATAGACAGATGGGCAAACAGAGGTGGTGAATAGATGTCGAGAAGGTTACCTAAATGTTTGATCGGAGAAAACCCAAATGATTGGTCTAAATGGTTAGCATTGGCAGAGTTATGGTACAACTCTAACTATCATTTTGCTATCGATACAACTCCATTTGAAGCTTTGTATGGGGCAACTACCACTAGTACAGGTTCCTTATTTGGGTGGTTTGAGCAAAGTGGATGTTGTGGACAGATCACTCAGTGCAAGAGAAAAAGCTATTAGAATGCTGAAATTCCATCTGCAAAGAGCCCAAAACAGAATGAAACAACAAGCAGACAAGAGCAAGACAGAAAGGGAGTTGTAGTTGGTGACTGGTCATTTTTGAAATTGCAGCCTCACAGACAAGTGTCCATCAGGCAAGGAAAGCAGAATAAGTTCTCCACAAAGTATTTTGGTCCATTTGAAGTGATGGCTAAGGTGAGACAAGTAGCTTACAGATTGAAATTGCCCTCACATTCACAAGTTCATGATGTCTTCCATGTGTCGTAGCTCAAAAAGTTTAAGGGAGATCATGGTGCAATTGTCCCAGCATAACTACCACAGTTGGATAAGGAAGGATTAATTTAGGTGGAACCAAAGGCTATCCTAGACAGAAAGATTGTGAAGAAGAAGAATGTTGTAGCAGTATATGGCCTGGTGCAATGGGTTAATAGTGAGCCACAACATGCTACCTAGGAGCTGCTAGAAGATTTGTATAAGAGATTTCCAGAATTTGAGTCTTGAGGACAAGAATCATTTAAGGAGAATAGTTGTTAAGAGTCATTGTAGCTCACGTGAGGTGCACGAATGAGATTTATATCACATTTGTGAGTAGGGCCGAGCATCGGTCTAAGATCGGACTGGACCGGCAAAAACCGAACCGGACCAAACCGAGACCGAATTAGACCAAAACCATGGACCCGAGGACCGGTCTTTCAGTCGGTCCGGTCCAAGAAGGCATTATTGGTCGGTTTGTACGTAAGACCGGACCAGACCGAACCGCGCCGAGACCAAAATAACGAAAAAGTTGGGACCAAGACCAGACCGTTGGTTCTTCGGTTCGAACGGTCCGGTCGGTTTTCTCGGTTCGATCGATTTTGGGGTCAGCAATGCTTAGCCCCATTTGTGAGTTGCACGTGTATAATTCTCCATAGACTCTTAACCACTTCCCACCAAAACCCACATTTAAATAGTTGTTGGCCTATCATTTTCATTTTCAGTTTTAGCTTTGAACTTGTATCTCTCTATTTCTCACTTGTAACAAACTATCTCCATTGAGGATCCAATTAAGCTTTCGACTATATCAATTCTTACTTCTTGATTGTCCAAGCTAATTGTAAGCCATTAACTATTTTTTAGTGAGTCCTAGTGGTGTGTATCACGAATCAACAACAACAACAACAAACCCAAAATCCACGAAGTGAGGTATGGGAGGTAAAATGTAGACAGATCCTACCCCCCTGGGATAAACCGGGGTAGAGACTGCCCAACGAGACCTCCCAGTGCGGTGTGCGGGTGAGAGATAGGAGAAGAGAAGAAAGCATAAGACAAAAAAGTAACAAGCACAAGCATAAACGAAAACAAAAACAAAGTGACGGGGCACAGGGGAGAGCACATGCAAAGGCACACAAACAAGAACAAACTAAAAACAAAGGAACAAAGCCCTAAGAAAGCAAGCAGACCAAAAGGAGCAGCATAGGCACACAAAAAAAAGGCACCAAAATCTAAAGGAAAGGCAGAGCATAGAAACAAGGCACCAAAACAAAAACAGGGCAAGAAAGCAGGCAAACCTAAGAAAGACCAAGCTAAAGCAAAAGCAACGCACGGGGCCTAGATCTACGGCATAGCAAAAATGGGGCGCCAACGACCTAAAGCCGCAAAGCAAATGCGACGAGACGCCTAAAAGCCTAACACACCAAAACCACCTAAAACCCCAAGGACCCTAGCCAAATCTAACCGCAAATCATAATCCTATCTCTCCACACCTTCCTATCTCGAGGTCATGTCCTCCGACAGAGAAGCTCAGACATATCAAGCTTAAGTCTATCTTCCCACCCGAGATTGGGTCGCGCGCCTTCTTCTCACTCCATCTACTACTAGCGCTCGACCTTCTAACCGTGGCTGTTTGTGGTCTCCTCCGACATGGCCGAACCACTCAACCTACCTTCTCTCGTCTTCGAGATAACATTTCGACTCCAAGTTTTCTCCGAAAACTCGTTCGGGATCATGTCAAGCAAGGTTTTACCACAAGTCCATCTTAGCATTCTCGGCCCGCCACTCTACCACCTCATTAGCATGGGCCTGGAGATGGGCCAACACTCGGATCAATAAAGATAGCCGGTTTAATCACCACTCTATAGAATTTCCCTTTAGCTTTAAAGGACGTTCTGTCACAAAGGACTCCGATGCCGCCTCCATTTCGCCCAACCAGCCTCGATCCGGTGGTTACGCCCTCATCTATCCTCCCGATTTGTGAATCATCGAGCCTAGATATCTAAATGACTCCTTGGGTGGCGGGATCCGTCGCCGATACGAATATCCTCGGTGGCTGGCTCGCTTCTCCCAAAAGCACATCTCGGTATTCGGTCTTATCTCTCGCCACCAAGGCCGTTGTCTTCGAGCCTCCTCCGTGCTCGAGTCGATGTTTAACCCTTCGGCTGATTCTGCCACCAATACAATGTCGTCAGCAAAGATCATGCTCCACGGGATGCCTTCTTGAATCCCTCGAGATAAGTCATCCAGGATCAAGGCAAAGAGGTGTGTATCACGAATATAGTTGAATCAATTTGTGCCAAGAATACAGAATGGTGCAAAATGCAAAAGCATCAGTAAATCTATATCATCTTGAGTTTGTGTATTAAAAGCTTTCATTTTTGATAGATTGTTTACTCTTTTTTGTCAAGAGTGTTTTTCGATAATGATAGTAATCATCAACCTTTGAGATCCCAAGAAAGAACCGAAACAAACGTCAATTGTATTGTGGAGAAGAAAATAAGACCTCCAAGACCTCAAGCTTCTTTATAAAAAGCACCAACTCTAGATACAGAGTAAACAGCAATAAACCAAGATGACACAACAATTTGCAAAGAAATTGTACAACTTTCTATATTAACAACCATAGTATATACTTCACGGGGAAAAAATCTGCATCTGCAGCTTATGATAGTGATGTGACTAAACTAGAAATGTATAGTACAGAATGCAGCTCTTTAATAAAGGTAGCATAATAAATTGGACAAGCAAATGTTTTTTTTTTTCAAATGGACTTGGACTAGTAAATGTACATATAATATGATTAGTTTTGTGTGTGTTTTACTTACACCCCTTGCTTTTTCCTTAGTTCGGTTGATGAGATGTCCATTCGGAACTTATCCACTGGTATTGAAACAAACATGTCTTTTAACTTATCCGGGATGTCAAAATCTTCCAAAACCTGCATTAATATTATAATTTCCTAGTGTCATGTAACTTAAGAAAAAGAGAATGAAAGTTTTCCAGAAAGATACGTGTAATGTGACCAAACCTTAAAAACACCATCCATGTTTCGACCACCTACAAGGAAAGTGCATCCTGTATTTTTACAACCAAGGAGTGTCTCTATCATATTATCATAACTGCCACCATAGTATTTCGGCTGAAAATAACCCGACAGAATGCAATAAGATTACGAGACAAACAGAAATCGAACATTTCAATTAAAAAAAAACTTCCCCAAATCAAGTTCATTGTCACGTTATGCTTTCTAGTCACTACATAATTATAGGACAAAAAGTTCTTAAGGGCCCGCTTGGTTCAAAGTGGGTAAGGGAAAGGAAAAGGAAAGGAAAGGGAATGCGAAAGGAATGAGTGAGGTGGGTAATCAATACCTTACCCTCAATTTACTCTATAATGGTTCATTACCCATTACGGAGTAATCAATCCCTTACCCCTCCCTAACCAAGCACTATATTATGAGTGAGGTGGGCCCTTTTGAATACCTTACCCATTCCCCACCCCCCTTAACCCCTAACCAAGCACACCCTTACATTTATAAGCCTTGCTGCAGTATCAGCACCAATTACAAAAGCACTGCCTGGAAACAGCTCTGCTTTCTTGTAAAAATATGGCTGATTAGAGATGATAACCGTCTTTCCTGCATTTGCTATCACTCAGTTCATGCCAAATTTTGAATCAATCTTATATTATCTTGATAATCTTATGTATGAGCAAACTTTATTATGATTGTGATTGCCATTACTGTGAAAAGACAGACCCAATTTAACAATTAATTTCAGACATCACTTTGACGTATGAGTTATGACGTATTTCACAGCGAAAATAGATGATACCAACTCACCAGCTTTTTCAAATTGTTTAACACGATCTTTAACCTGTGCAACAGTGAGTGGAGGTTTGTCTGCATTTATGGCTGACAACTCAAAGCATGGATACCCGTTGGTACAGAGACTGCATAATTTAACACCCGTAAGATTTTTTGTCCTGAAACGGTGACTTAGTAACATGGCTCCAGACATCCAACTAAAAGAGAAATTAAACTTCCATGTATAACACAATTAAACACCTAATGTAGAAAGAGAGATTATGAGGCATGTATTAGAGGAAGATAATACTTCACAATACTATTCCAATATTCTTAAGAGCTTTGAGCAGAGCTAGGCGAGTAGGCAGTCAATTGACCTTTAAGTTATTATAAGTTTAGGTAGGGATTAACCACACAGCAGAGCAAAAGCATGCGTGGCTCGTCTAAATGTGTATTGGTAATTATTTCTGTTTTAACTTATATGAAACAAAAATTTAGATGCCTCGTATCATTTTGATACAGTTCCTTTTCTTAATATGTTACTTTTATACTACAGAAAGAATTAAAAGGTTATATCTCATTAAGTACATATGCTAATACGCATACTAGACTGCAAGCCATCTATAGAAGAAAAGCATTGGTGTATGAGGTGTGTGGAGATTGGAAAATATACAAACAATTACTTTGACAATCAAATGTGCCTGCAGTAATATATTCAGAATTAATTAAGAAAGACCTGGTGTATCCCCACAATAAGGGTCTGTCATTTCAGTTTTCAAATAAATTTAGCTCACAACTAGGAATGTCAACAGCAGATCAATAAACCTCATTGCAACTTCCAACAGCTTAAGGTGACCATCATGTAGAGGGTTAAATGAGCCAGAAAGAATGACTTTCCTTTCTCCACTTGCCGTTTGTATCCCTACAAAACACTGACTTCATAATAAAGATCAACAGAAGACAATGTTTTAGTGTAAATATATTCAGGAAAGCACAAGTTGAACCTTACCACTTGAAAATGGAAATACTTTGAAGCAAATTTTGCCACTTATTAATTGTTCTATCTCATGATCTTCATCAAAGCACTGCTCACTGACTTCAGGAACTTCATTTTCAGTCAAATCTGAAACATACGCTGTTGAACTCGAAACCTTGCAAGCATCCGCAATCGCCTGTTCCATTAGCAAAAAGACAGTTTGTAATCAACTACAGATCAACATAAATAAGCAATAGCCACTCAGTAGGCAACTATCTGAAACTACCAAAGTCATTTAATATTTGTCATTGTTACTTTGTGGTTAGTATCAGGTCCCGTGACAATTAGCCTTACTTATATCTTCCTATTTGTTTGTCCTGTCAGATAGAAAGAGAGACCCCAAAGAGCCTTCTTTACCACTTTACGGTAAACTAAAGATTAAGTGATTCACTTTAATTAGTTTGAAAATAATAATAATAATAATAATAATAATAATAAGTATAGCAAAACTGACAACTAAATTGACCGATGTTCAAAATACTACTATAGCGTAATTTAATTATATTTACCACATACCTTGAGTAAAACCTGGCTTGATACTCTATCTTCTTGCTCTCGACTCCTCAAACCCTGCGATAGGGTTCAAATTACACATTTTTAAATATTTCAACGACTCTTGACCATAGGTTTCTATAATATATATAAATCTCACCTTTGACAAAGTTATTGTAGAGGCCCATAACCTGTCAGATGTTCGTGTTGACAAGTAAAACCTACACATTAAACAAAATAATAAATAAAAACATGACGTAGAGCGTTGTTTTGTGCATACACGTCAAATTTATCTAAGACGACCTGAGACAACTATGCGATGTGATTGAAGGCATCCTCTTCAGGAAATTAGGGTTGTAACTTGTAACAGTAGTTTAGTACAAGAGCACATTGACTTATTAAGAAGAATACACAAATCTAACAACATACACTATAATGCTGTATTGGGGCGTCCTCTAACAGGTTAAGCTCTTAAACTCGTGAGCTTCAGTACCACAGATGCTAGTTTGACATGAATGTACTCTTAAGTAAATCCAATTACTGCTTGATGGTTAAAGTGCGAGAAGTATGACACATTAGGAGTTAAGAAGACACTCACTAGGTTACACCTGCTCTCTTGCAACCTCTAAATTCTAACATAATCATTTCCAGCATCCACTATTTAACATTGCCTTTGATACGACGCATTTAATGACTAAGGACTCATAAGATGTAATTTACTAAAGAAATTTATCATAGAATAGTTCAAACTTCAGAAACACACAAATTTTCTCATAGACTATGCGTAATTTTCCCTCAAATGACATGGAAAACAAGTTCCCCGTGAATGGAGACTGCATTGCCTGATAAAATTCTATTTGTTGCACTTAACTATTGGATTTAAGCACAAGCATTTAAGAGCTTTGATTGACTAAATAAAAGAAGACCTACCTGTGATCCCCGAGTTTTGGCCGTGAGGTAGCCAAAGAACCAGTAAACCCCACACCTACTACCGGAGAACCTGTACACGAGAAAGGAACTAAATATGTTAGAAGCTTCATTTCTTCTCACAATAAGATTACTCAAAGGCATAAAAGCAGCAAGCAAACAGACTAGCATATGAACACAGATGCACAAGTCAAGTGACTATTCACGCTAAATTGGCATAAACCGCTGTATACATTACTCCAATGTTTAATTCAGATAGACCATAACAAATGATAACTCTACTGATAGCTGGTAAAATCTTTCTACTAGGGAGATGTTATGATTGTTTATCATATCTTTTTGATGGCTAAGAGCAAGTGCAAGAATAAGTTATTCCAGTCAATTAACTGTATTCGTCAGAGACTAGGTTCTAAGAAGTAAGGTACATGTCAGTAGGGCTGAGCAAAACCGACCAAGAACCGAACCGACCCGACAAAACCGGCAAAACCGACTGAAACCGAACCGAACCGAGTAACTTCGGTTCGGTTCTCGGTTTAGGTTTTTACCTATTTCGGTTTCGGTCGGTTCGGTTCGAGCCAAAACCGAGTAAAAACCAAAAACCGACCCGAACCGACCGAAACCGAACCGAGTAAATTCGGTTCGGTTCTCGGTTTAGGTTTTACCGATTTTCGGTTTTCGGGTCGGGTCGGGTTTAAGCCGATGCTCACCCCTAAAACATGTGTGCAAGTGTAGGGACAGAAGGGAAGAGAAAAGAAACTTAAAAGAATTAAAGGTAGAATCCATACTTGTATAATAAAATACAGCTGCGCACTTCCAATTCCAAGTTACCCCTAATTTAGTAGAGAAGATAATTGCATGTATATGCATAGCCGAAACCAATAAGTAAGTATCCTTGTGCCTTACAAGGAGTTCTACAATGACCTGAAATTCTTATGCTAACTGCCAAACAATCTAGTGTTCACCTATCTTTCAATGTCTAATGTTTACAAACAATTTTTTTAGTTCATCAACACTTTTTCTGGTTCCCTATTTGCAAAACTAAAGTGTCCGGCGAGTATCCACTGCCACGATGAAGTCATGCTTTTCTTTTCTATTGTTATATGTCCCCCCAAAGCCTTGGCCTCGTTATATTTTTAATGAGAGGGAATTTAATATCCTGAAAGTCCATTACAAAGTGGTTTATAACAAAATATAAAGTCTATATCTCTACTTTGACCACATAACGCCAAAAGCCATTATGTCATAACCAAGTATGATTTCTTAACGTGCACCTTTTCTTAAGTATGATTTCTTACGTTGAAAAGAAACAAGGATATTCTCACTTCCGGGATCAAGCAACATATTTTTTGCTACAGCACAAAGTAGTGGAGATGCCCATATTTTTCTTACTAAAAAAGGCATCAGGAAAATCGTGTTCTCTTATATTACCATTGTTTATTTTCCTTCTATTGAAATCAACTAAATTTTGAGAAATGGCCAACAAGAAACCTACAATTTCATACCAATCCCAAACTTCATTTTCAAATACTCCTTCACATCTAACTACAAACTCACAAAACAAACCCACCACATTCCTACCAACAATGCATCATAATACCAACTACCAAACAGCCGAATCAATAATCGACTATAGCCAAAGTACCACAAGCATATTCATCTTACATTCTCAAAAGATTATGAAAAAACACTTGACGTACGATCGTATAAAATGAGAACAACCTGGCTTGGAAAGCTTCAAAGCACGATTATATGCCACTAATGCCATATCTTCAGCAGTCTCCTTGCTAGTAAATTGAATAGGCACCTACCAACAAATCATACATCAAACCCCAAAAAACAAATTGTTAATTCATTAAATTGTCATCCCGATCCACATCCATCAAAACCAAACCATGCTACAAGCCTACAATTAAGTATTCAACCAAACCATACCTTTGATTAATATATGACAAGGGCACATTTGCGATTGTGTTTTGGAGTAGATTATTTAATTATTGCATTTTCCTAACACGGATAATTAGAAAACAGTGTTTTTGGCAAAAAATTTAAAAAAAGTAACGGAGTAATTATCTGTGTTACGGTATATTCTAGACAAGAGGTCTAGGATTTAAACTGATAAGTGAAGTGAGGTACACGTGAATAGTCGACACAAACTCTTCACACTTCCTAACAGACTTTGGCGCCATAACTTTTCTTTAAAAAGTCGTTATTTTAACTCATTAGTTAGCTACTGAATTTCTCAAATTTTGTACAATTCCACCATTAATAACAGCAAAGCTTTCGGCTTTCATTCTTTTCATTAATTGTCCAAGTTAGTTGTTCATTTCTAACGATTCTTTAGTGTAATCCTAGAAGTGTATCAAATAGCAGTTTTATAAACGCAATCCCAAACACACCTTAATTACATAGATGAAGATGACCAAACAAAGAAAGGACAAGTTGGTTACCTTGCCAAGCAATTGAATCATGGACATACGAGAATAAGGAACAATAACTTCAAGAACAGTATTTGATGCACCAGGAACTGATCCCAACCAGCCTAACAACTGTTTTTTTTTTTTTTATTAAAAAATATATATATATCAGCATAGTAATAATAAAAGTGTGTGTGTTTTTTTAAGTGTGTGTGAGAGAGAGACAGACCTGGGTAGCGCCACCGGAGAAATAAAGGACGGCTTGAGTGGGAGTGGAGTGGATGGCTTCGACAAGTGATCGGATCAAACTGTCCGTCATTCTGTCTCTGTTTGGATCTATCTCTTGTGGGGTGTTTGGATGTTTGGTTATTAGTGGTTTTAAATACTATATTCTTTTTTTTTTTTAATACTAGCCGAGTACCCGCGCCTAACTGCGGCGGTGTATAGTTTTCGATAATTTCTAGTTGCATCGGTATTTGTGCTTGTGTTATTTTGTTTTCATGAGAAGTTAATCTAGTGACAATCACATAGGTTATGGATAGTTCGAAGGCAGAGGCGGTTTAACAATTATAACGATAGCGGTATATAGTTTTCGATTAATTCTTGTTGCATCAGTATATGTGTTGTAATGGTTTCTAAGACAAACCATATTGAGAAGATGATTTCATTTTGAATGTCATTATGATTGATGATAGACTCTAATTTCAATTCATCAACATAATTTAAATTTTAAATTTTATCACTCATTTATTTTCCTCAAGCACAAAACATATAAAACAATAATTAAAAAAAAAAAAAAAAAAAAAAAAAAAAACATCGTACTTTTCATATAATAAAATTTTGGGTACTAATATTGGTACCTGGCTCACAAAAAGTACAAATATTTCGTACCTTTTACTCTTTTTGACCCCCTATTTACAGTACGACACAATTTTTTTATCAGTTTTTATTTCGTACTTTTTTGTGTTTAATACTTTTGATTTGTTAAACTTTATATTTTTTGTTTCAAACTTTCCATTTACCAGTTTTATGATATAGACAAAATTATAAAAATAAAATAAAATACCAAAACACATTGGAGTATTACTTGTAGAAATATAGGTTCTTTATAATCTATCCTTAAAAATTTGTCTATACTTTTTTCTAAGACTTTTGATTGATGAAAAATGAAATAGCATCATTATTTTATGACGTACCAAAAAAAAGTAAAATTTTGATTGAGGGAGTAACATTTTGAAATGTTAATTATTGTTTAAAAATAGGAATAAAAATGACCAACAGTTTTAACTTTCAAAAATTAAGTTTGTATTTGAATATTGGCATTGTATAAGAAAATGGTGAGGTGAGGCATTATCATGTTCGGTTACGTATGTGAGGCACACGTGGTTGGCTATTTTCATGTTCCATGGTTACATCTTTTTGTGTTTATATGTAAATACAATCTCAATCAAAAGTATACAAAAAATTATGTTGTTGTCTAAAAACACTTGTTTTCAAAATATGCTCGAGTTTTTCGAGGCTTTTGATAGCTAGCTTTTGAAAGTCATTGTAGTCTTTGTCTTGAAACCTAGCTTATTTCTAGCTAGTTTAAAAGTCATTATAGTCTTTGTCATGAAACTTGTAAATCCATGTAGTCTTTGTCTTTAACCTCCAACAATACAAAGTCACACATATCAAAACATATTAAACTTTGAAAATTTCTAAACATTTTAACTTCAGAAGAAATGAAGAATTCTTAATCTACTTTTCAAACAAAAAATTGAACTTTGCAAAAATGAAAATTTTCAGATATTTCAAGTTTCTCAAACTTTTAAAAATTTCAAACTTTTAAAACTTTCATAATTTTCAATTTCATATACAATATTTCACGATACAAATTCAAAAATCAACTTTAGATGCACTTTATCACTTTACAACACAAGCATGTACACTTTTTTTATACATTAACATATACATTCTTAATAATCTACTAAAAAAATATTACTCCGAACAAAAGTAAAACAAAAATATACATTCTTAACATAACATATACATTTTCTCAAAAAAAAATTAAAACAAAAATATACAACTAATTTATCCGAACAAAAAGTAAAACAAATTTATGCAACAAAATAACTTGAAACAAATATATTACAAACAAATACTCATTAGTAGAACAAATTTATACAAAAAAATGAAACAAATTTATACTAACAAATCTATAAAAACAAATTTATACAAAAAATAATAGAGCAAATTTATTACCCAAAAAAAAAAGAACAAATTATACAAACTTAAAAATAAGCATACATTTCCGGCACAGAGGCAGCCACATGTTCCGGCAACTGGAGCAATAGTTGTGGCGACGGGAGAATATATTGGCGAGAGATTCCGGCTGAAAGACATCAAAAATTGAAAAAATGTAGAAAAGTTTGTCACTTTTTGTATTGCAATTTTTTTTCTAACAAACTTTGGTCAATTGTACGTACCACTTTTGCACAAAGTAGTAATTATGCTTCAATGCTTATGATGGTGACATTTAAAGTAACTTTTATACACATTTAAAGTAATGAAGTTACTTTTATACACTATTGTATCATACGAATAATGAAGTTAAATAGATATCTAATCCAATAGTTAGTAACACATTTAAAGTAACTTTTATATATCTTAAAAATAAAGGATAGTTGGAATGGTTTTTAGTCGATGACAGATATTGGGATTAAAACACAAAAAGCTTCAGTGGTGGATTTTAACTTTTAAGAGTCCAAGATATCTCATATATGCTTAGGATGGATTACAAAAGATTGGGGGTCCTATCTGTTCTACGTATGTAGTTGACGGCTTAGTAAACCAAAATTTTTATTCTACGTAAATGATTTACCCATGGGGTCCATGCTCTAAAAAAAGCAGTTAAGATGCAGCATCAGATCCTTACAAAGAACTCGGTGACATCGGCTCTTCTGGCGACTCGACGACGACGGTAGCTTTTTTAGCGACTGTAAAAAAAAATAACGCCATAAATTTTATAAAAATCTAAATCTACAAAGAAAACCTTCAAAAATTAATCAATCGTCATAATAGTCATAGATCCGTTATAAAAATAAAAAAATACCTCGAAACTTCAAAAACCATTTTGGTGGGCGTTGGTCTCGGTGGTCTCGGTTCTGTGGTGGTTGGGTTTATGCGGATTGGTGCTTTGCCTAGGTGGTGGTGAGATTGGTAGTGGTGAGGTTAGGTGGTGGAGGGATTTTCGGCGGTGGTGGAGTTTTTATGGTGGAGGGAGTTGTGGTAGTGGGAGTAATGGTGTTGAGGATGGCAGTATTAGCAGTGGTGAGATTCAGATGGTGGTGGCATTAGCAGTGGTGGTGGCGGCGGAAGAATGAGATGAGGGGGTTAGGGTTTCTATAAGAGAGATGAATATAGATAGAGAATGATGATAAATTGTGTGTGTTTTTTTTATGCGAATGATAAATTGTATGATGCTTTTATATCTCTCAGCTTCGGGTGTCTTGAATCTTAATTTTAGGTATGGGGTAAGGCTTGGAGGTTGGTTTGGTAATTATTTAGGGGAAATTATCCCTGCTGTAGACAGTAGATAACTTGTCTGCTGCAAGGTTTAAACGAGGGGCCAAATATGCAAAATTCAAAAGTTGAAGGCTGCAAAATGAATATGTTAAATTTCATTTTCCAAACAAACATGAGACAAAATTCCCTGCTGCAACATTAGGGATGTTATCCCCATTAAAAATATGGGTTGTATAAAAAGTGTAAAGTCATTCTTTATTTGAAATGTGCTCCACTAAAAAAAGGTATTTTCTTTGCTAAAAAAAATAAATAAATAAATGTATTTTTAATAGATAAATATGAAATAATAAATTAAGGGGAATAAAAACTTACCAACCATTTTTCTCACCTTTTTAATTTATTAATTAAAATTATTTTATCAACTTAATATCTCATCAAATTAAGATATGTCATTCAATTATGAAAGTAGGCAAAGACACAAAGTAGATACAAGAATTATTGTAGCAAATCAATTGTGAAAAGTGATCGACAATGACGAAATTGATGAAGGGTTAGGTTATTTGGAGTTTTGGATCCTTTTTTAATGAGTGATTCCTCGTATGATATTCCCGGTTCTTTTTTATATATAATTTTGTTTTTATTAAAAAACGACTATAAAACTAAAAATACTAAATAGAAAATATAAGTTTAATAAGTCAAAAATATAAAACTGACAAAAATTACGGAATAAAAAATGAATAAAAACCTGTATTGTATTGTAAACAGAGTGAGAAATGGGTTTGAGGATGTAAAAAGTACACTAAAAAGTAGACCAGAAGTACAAATAACACAACTCATTTGAATTTGAATTTTTTTTCTTCTTCTTTTTTTCTTTAGGTTTTCCTTCTATATTCTCAAGCAGGTTAAGTATTTATTAGAATCCATATTAGGTGTTTAATTAAATGCTAAATGAAAGTGTTTTGGTATTCTATACTTTAAAGTTGTTCGTCATATATAAGGGAAAGGATTAATAAATAAAAAAATAACTAAAATTAGAATGGTGAGATTTACTTTTAGCAACACATTTCAATGAAAAAATTAAATAGATTCATATTTGTTTGTGCATTTGATATGTATTGTTGTGGTCAATGTTTTAAAACTCGGGTTGACCCGGCCAGTTCAACCGGTTGAACCGGGAACTGGATCAATGATCGGGCCGAAAGTAACCCGTTTTTTGCTTGTTTTAGAACCGAATTGAACCGCCGGTTTTTACACGACCCGGGTCGAACCGTGACCCAGGAACCGGCCGGGTTTATATATTTTCCTTTTTAGCTTTATAAACACCTATTTTCTTTCATATCTTACTCTATGAAATTTATAATTAGAACATTGCAAAAGTTTTATTATTGAGTATAATAAAAATAACGAGTCTATGCAAGTACATGAATAAAATGTTATGCTTTGTTTGTGTACTAATAATGATAACAGCAACTAGATTTTTTTAACATAAAAGTAGTAGTGTAATGCTATGATCAAGTGACCGAGTATTATTTGTTGTATAGTTGTAAACTTCATAGCAAGTTATTTGTTGTCTTGCAGTTAACTACATTTCTTATTTCATCGTCCTTTCGACTTACTAATACGATTTGTAATGCACATCTCAATGGGCAGTGAGCTATATATATGAACAAAGATAATCACTATAACATCATACTATATACATATAAATGACTTTATACGATGCTAAAATTGGCAAAATGGAATTATGTACACAACATAGACCAGGGACTAAAATTGGCTGTTGGTATTGGGCAGAAAACCGAGTCAACCCGGTGGTTCAACCGGTCAAACCGGTGACCCGTTGAACCGGTCGTGTTACCGGGTCAATTATAAAACCGGGTTTTAAAACATTGGTTGTGGTTACTTTCATTATTCTCATTTTAAATATTTTGTTTGTTTGATCATAACTCTCGTATATAATTGTGCTTTAGTAATATTGCTCAAAAAAATTGTGTTTTAGTAACTGATACAAAGTTTTAATCTTTGATGGAGGAAAAGTTTACGAATACGATGTGTGAAAAGCGACATATAAAGTTTTTATGAAATGCTTGAATGAATTATATTGTAACTTCTGACTTCATAGATGTTCATTATAAGAGTTTGCTGTGAAAAAAATCGAAACCTTTGGTTCACCAAATTTTTAATTATCATACCATTATTTTTGTTACTCATAAATAGTTTGATAAAAACTTAAGTTTTAGGAGCAAGTGAGCAACATAAAATTTATACATTATGAACTATTCATCCATTATTATTATTAGATGAAAATTCGACTTTGATAAAGCAATAAGTATGGCGCTAGCGTACCAAAGTGGTGATGCTCAGGTGAAGAAAGTAGTGATGCTCAAGGGGCCTTAACTTTGTTATTAAACTCACAATGAACCTGTACAAGAAAGTGGCTTCGACAAGTGATCGCATCAAATTGTCTGTCATCGCCTCTATGTGTGTGTTTGGAGTTATCTCTCTTTTTTGCTCATTTATTTACTGGATATTGTTTCTTTGTTTATTTATTGTGGCACTCAAAATGGTTGGTGAATTTTTACACTTTTACTTTAGTGGTTTAAAATATATTGTCATCTTATATACTTTTTTTTAATGATTTATGAATTAAAGTAAGCAAGTATGGTATTTGTTTGAATCCGATAAAGCAAAAGTATGAGTTGTATATAGAGTGTAAAAAGTCATTCTTTATTTGAAATGTGTCTCACCAAATAAAGGTATTTCAATACATTAATAACTCACCGACCATTTTTCTCACCCTTTCCATCTCATCAAATTAAAATATATCATTCAATTATGAAAGTTGGCAAAAACACAAAGTAGATACAAGAATTATAGCGAATCAATTGTAAACAGTCGTCGACTATGACGAAATTGATGAATCAGAATGTTGTTAAAGTACTCGATTTGGCATCAATCATTTGAATTTTATGATTATTTTTTTGAGTTTTCCTTCTATGTATTCAAGCAAGTTAAGTATTTATTAGAATGCATATCAGGTGTTCAATGAAAGTGTTTTGTTATTCTAGATTTTAAAGATGTTCATCATATATAAGAGGGGAAGGATTTAATGAGAAAATAATTAAAATGAGAACGGTGAGAATTACTTCTAGCCAAACATTTCAAAAGAGAAGGAAAAATTTGAAGTTATATGCATTCATTTTTGTTTGCGCAATTTAAATATGTGGTTGTGGTTGCTCTCATCCTTCTCATTTTAAATATTCTTCTTATTGATCCTGAGTCCCATATATAATTGTGTTTTAGTAATTCATACAAAGTTTCAATCTTTGATTGAGGAAAAGTTTATGAATATGATGGCCGAAAAGCGGCATATAAGGTTGTTTTATAAAATGCTTGAATGAATTATATTGTAACTTCCAATTTAATATATGTTCTTTATAAAAAGAGTTTGTTGTGACAAAAAACAAAACCTTTGGTTCACCAAATTTTTAATTATCATACCATTATTTGTGTAACTCATAAATAGTTTGATAAAAACTCAATTTTGAGAGCAATAAACAATTTACATATGATGAAATATTCATCAAATTATTATTATTAGATAAAAAGTTGACTTTGATGAAGCAATAAGTATGGCGCTAGCGTACCAAAGTGATGATGCTCAGATGAAGAGAGTGGTGATGTTGGGGTGGGGGCTTAACTTTGTTATCGAAGTGTAACAATATGCATCTTAATCGAGAATGTTACCACGGTTGCTCATCAAGCCAGATTTAAAAGTGATAAACTCCTTTTTACATATTCGGGTTTACCTAACGGTGATAACTCTAATTGGAAGTGGGCTTGGCGTCGCCCAATTAGAAATGGCAGGGAGTTGCCTGAATTACACTTTTAACCCCTCAACTTTCCTTTATTTACCATTTACACCCTAATACCCTTCATTTAACTATTACCCTTCCACTTTCATAATTTTCACCATTAGTCCTTCTAAATTTCAAAAACACATGAAATATCCTTTTTACATTTAAAGTCTAAAAACCAAAAAAATAATCCAAACAACTAATACAAATACAAAGTCCAAAATACAAAACCAACCCTCTTTACCATTTAGAACCCAGATTACCACCCAATGACCCGTCACAAATAGCATTTGACCCCCACCTTTTACGGTCAAAGAACCCTTCCCTTAGTCAAACTAAAATAAAATAAAACCCAGTAAACAAAAACGCGCCCAAACCATTCTTACATTTACTATTCAACCACCTTCATCACAATTACCCTGCTCCCAACTCTTTTACCCATCTTTAGTACTTCCATAAGCCTCTGACATACGTGTCAGAGGTGTGACAGCCTTGGATTGCCAACATGGCAAAATCCCAGCTTGTGATTGGTGCAAACACATCATCCCAATTAATCTGACGGCTGTGGATTGAGATGGTGACAAGAGATGAAATCAAAGGCTGTAATTAGAGTTCCAGATGCTTCTTCTGAAGATCAACCCAAGCCTTGGCATCAGCTATTTAAAGACCTCCTTCACAGATTATCCCTTGTCCAGTTTTTCATAGCTTTTAGAAAATCTGTTACCATTTTAATACTGTTTTTTACTGCTTTTTAATAGATTAAACTTAGTTGTAATTTCAGTCTCAGCCTTGTAACTTCATTTTGTTAAATCTGAATTCAGTTTACTTTACCTTGTTTCAAGCTTAATTCAATCTTTCAATAATCTTGTTCTTTAGCTTTTATTCTTGTTGATATAAGCTCGATCAAGTTTATTATAGCTTGATTAAGCTTATTCATGTTCTTGTCTTAATTTCGAGTTTTACACAAAAGTCAACTAAAGTCAAACTGTGTTCAAGTCATGATTTCAACTTAATTTTCAGTTTAAATGTGTTTAGTGAATATGTTTAGTCATAATAAGTCATTTTTAATTAAATAATCTGAGTTTTATGTTTAAACTGTGTTTAAAAGTTGTTTTTAGAAGTTTACAGGGGTGTTTGGGTAAGGAAATTTGTTGAAGTTTGATTTAAAATCTCAAGTTGAATTTGATATGTACGAGCTCAGATTCTTGTTTCAAATCTATTTCAGTCAAAATTTCAAGTTATTCAAAGCTAAATTGTGATTTCAAGCTTAATTTCAATTCTGTCTTAGCTTATGTTTCTGTCCCATTCTTGCTTGATTCATCAGTTTAATTTAGGATCTATAAATATTTAGAAGTTAGTTTAAATCAGTTTTTCATACTTTTAAATCAGTTTTTCATACTCTTGGTATAGTGTAGATAATCTGATTTAACTTTAGTGCCCTTTAGGTGTGTAGAGAAGTGCTTTAAGTTAGCTTGCAGGTTACTAATGCGCCCTTGCTCTCTAACGCTTCATGTCCCATTTCGTCCTTATTCATGATTTTTCTCAACTCATTATACGCTTCATTAGTTGTCTTTAGTGCTTGATATTTGGTTCTTATAGCGACTTGTAGGATGGTTTTAGTTGTTTTATAGTTTTAAGGTCTTAAATGCTTATTTTATGTATGTCAGTCTATGCAAGTTGTCACTTAAGTCTGTTTGCATCGGTCATTTTTTATCCTTTTCAGCTCTTGAATTTGATTTTTAATTACCTCATATTAAGTCCATTTTAGCTAAAACTTTGGATATTTGAACTCTGGGTGGTTGTTTTTAGCAAACTAATTTTAGTTTATTTTTAGGAATTTTCTAAACCAGTTAAACTCTAGCTTAAAGAGGTTAGTTCTAGGCATTTGGCAATAAGTCATTAGAGTTTAGAGTTGTGCTTATTGCTTATACATTGTGCTAATCTGGTCTCATTCGGTGGTTTAGGTAGCTTCCAATTAGTTTAGGCTTGTTTTAGCTTAGGTTAGCACAGTAGCTTATTAGAGTAATTCGCTTTTTCATTAAGATTTCCCTTAACAGACTTACTTCCCAAGTACTTTTCAGCCTTTTTGCTCATACTTATTTGTTCCTTATCGGTTGTAATAGATTACTTTGAGTTGATTTAAGCTTATTTAGCCTGATGTAGTTCTTGGTAGCTTATTGGTACTCTTTAACTTATTACCTCTTAGCTTTTCAAATCAGTTTAATCATCAAATACCTTATTCTGTGTTCACTAGTGGTTTTTCATAATTTTCATAGCATCTCAGTTTTATTTAGAACTTTTCTGCAATTTTTCATAATTTTCCATATCCATTTACTATTTTCTAGCATTAAATTCAGTTTTTAGCCTTTTTAAATAGCTTTTTAATTCAAATAAATCAGAAAAGTTCAAAAAAATATAATTTCAATTTTCTTAGGTTTAGATAAATAAAAAAGTTATAAAAAATATTTTTCCAGATTTTTCTTAGATAAATTAGTATTTTCTAGCCATTTATTTAGTTTAATTCAGTTTTAAATTCATAATAAATAGAGAAAAAAAAATCAGAAAAATGTAATTTCAGTTTTGAAAATTATTTTTAGTTGAATTAGATTTTTTAAAAATAGTTTTGCAATTTTCTTGCAAGTTTTCATAATTTTTAGCTTTTTAATTCAATTTTAAAAAATACAAAATTAGTTTTTAATTCAAATAAAATAAAAAAAAACCATAAAAATTAGTTTCAAATTTCTAATAATTTTTAGATCATCTCTTTAGCTGTAGAAAAATATTAGATCACTTTTAGGGGTAAAGATAGTTTAGTTTGCATTTAATTTACGTTTTAATAATTACGTGATTTGCGTTTTAGTTTAAATTTGAGTACTTAGTTATAATTTCCTTGTTGGTATCATAGATTCAGTAGTTTTAATTGCCTTTTATTATAATTTCTTGCCCCGTAGTTTAGAAATCACTCAAAATCCTTTTTACCGTTTCAAATCCGAATAACGTGACGTGAGTTGTTAAACTCAATTCATCCTCGCTAGGAACGATCAGGGACTCGAACCTAATCGTTTGAGTTACTCAATACTACAAATAATCTATAATTGGTCTCTTCCCTAAGAATCAATTTTGGCGCGTTCTTTGGGGAGGCGTGTAGTGAGTTTCTAATTAAGTCTCGATTCGCGTGTTTTGAAGATCCTTCCCAGAAGTTATAGTTTTGTTTTGTGAATATTTCTTTTCAAAACCCAAAACATTTAAAAAACCAAAACACTTTTCCTAAAGTGTTTACAAAACCATAAAATTAAAAACCAACAAAACAAATCGTCGTCAATTGTTACGTCGGCTCGCCTCAAAGTACAACCTATACGCGGGGTATAAGGAAGTCTTGACATTAAATTGCGGTGAAGAAAGATCCACTCTTAACCCGCGGCACTGCGAGTACTTTTGAGACTCTGAAACACAGGTTGTGGAGCCGATTACCAAAATATTGTGTTTTCAAAGTTTACTTAAATATAGAAACCAAAAATATTTTCCTTTTCAAAATTTGTTTTCCTTTTATGTTTGCTTTTTATAAAAACCCAAAATACTCTTAGTTTGTTAGGAATTAGAAAATTCCATAGTGAGTGTCGGTCGCTTCAAATATTATCTAGCATAAGTTAGCTCGTAGACTTGTTATTAGTTCGTTATTTAGCGAGTTTATTAGTTAGTTTGTAGCGTAGTTTAGTTTAGAGCAACACCGTGGAGGAAGGACGGGTCTTTACCAGCTGTATGCACGATCCACGGTCAGAAGGAGGGCGTTTAGTTGTAACTATAAATACCTCTACCTCCCAGGTAGAGGTTGGACTCAATCTAATATTCTTTCTTTGTTACTTTCTCTCTAGAAAGGCTCTACTTTCTTTCTCTCTCTAAACTCTCTTGCCTAATTCGAACCATACTTTGATTTGTTATGTGTTTATAAATCCAATATCTTACAATTGGTATCGAGCCATGGTTTGATCACTCATCTTTATGCTCTTTGTTTTGGTGGATTTCATAAGGTTTTGGTGTATTAAGGGTTTAGGAGAGTTTGATTCATTTGGACAAATTCTAGTGGTAAAGTTTGAATTGTGCTTGTACTTTTGTGTTTAGGATCATCATATGTGTTTAGGTTTTGAATTGGAAGGTTTAAATCATTGTGGTTTGGTTGTTTTGATTGACAAAGTGGTTATATTTGAATATTGTACAAAGCGAGTTGAGTCTCAATTCACATTTCTTAAGCGAGTTGCTTTGTTATTGGATCTTGAGTTGGTACATGCGACTTAATTTGTTTAGCGAGTTGATTTTATGCGGTTTGAGTTCTAGCGAGTTGTTTCTTTAGCGACTTGAGATCTAAGCGACTTAGCTATTGGCGAGTTGTCGATAGCGAGTTGCCTATCGACTTGTCCATATTCATCGTATCTAAAGAGACTTGTGTTATCACGAGTTGCCACATATCGAGTTGTCTTGCTTATTAGGCGAGTTGTGTTATCTTGATTGCCACATATCTGAGTTGTCTACTTGCTTATTAGGCGAGTTGTGTTATGCGAGTTGCCGCATATGCGAGTTGTCTACTTGCTTATTGAAGCGAGTTGTCTTATGTGAGTTACCTGTTAAGAAACTTGTCAAGGACTGTGATTTGTCAATTCCTACGATTTGTCTCTAAACCTAACATACAAAACCCTTGTTTTCATACCCTAATTTTCCGAATCATCTCCTAGGTTCCTTACTACAGGGGGTATATATATAAAGAATTAGGGAAAATCACACACTCAACCACACACCAATTGATCTTCACTTCCGTATCATCTCCTAGTTTCCTTACTACATCCTATTTCTCATTATATCACGGTTTTGTCTTGATTTTTGTAAAATCCCGAAGATTCTATTTCTCGGTTTAAATCATAGACTTGTAAAATCCGTGTATACTTGACATCATGTCTTGCTCTCTTGACCCGGTGATTTGAAGTACTCAAAGCGTATGATGTTGTTGACAACCATGAGAATATTAGTTATCTTGAGCGGTTAAAGATGATGGAATCAATCAATGAGGATGTGAGATCTCCGTGTTTAGAATCTAAAGAGGCAATCCACCGATCAAGGTTCTGAATGCTCTTGCAAAGGTAAGGAAAGTTTCATTGAACCTTATCGACAACTTCATTCAAACCTCATGTTACTTAAAATTGATGACAAATACACAATAGGAATTGAGCGATCATGTATTACACTCTTTCGTCAAGAATTATCATCGATGGTAGCACATTGTTCTTGAACTTGGAATAATTAGAACAACAACTTAATAGGAAAAGGTTGAAAGCGAGTTCTAAAGTCGCACTTGGTGATCAACAAACAACAGGTCATTCATCAAAGGAATACACTTGATTATGATTATCGATGGTGAAATGTGCTTTAAGAATCACATTGGGATGGAAGCTAATGTGTTCGAGAGAGACATTAATCCAACACATGGATAATGTAGAAAGTATATTGAGGAAGTTATTGAATGAATGTTTGGTGAATGAATGTTTGGTGAATGAATGTCAAGTGCAATCTATAAATTGTTGTGTTGAGACCGATGAAAGCACCGGATGATGGATCGATTGACGCGATGCGGAGGCTCGAGATAGATAAGCTTGACACGGTCGGTCCGGTGACTCTTGTTACACATGATGTGGATGCGGATATCGGACGAGGAAATTGAGCGGTGTCATGTGATGAGGTACTCTTAAGCGCTCGACATAGTGCATCTGCTAATGTACCTAAACATCACGATCTTAATGATGAACATGATTCGATAAATGTTCCTTGGTTGAAATGAGTCTAATAATTTCAAAACAAATTATATGGTTGATAAAATGATTTTGATGAACTTTCAAACAAATTCTCAAAACTTGAAAAACATTGCATTTCACTTGAAATTGCGATCGGAGTAAAAAGAAAGTTTTCAACAACAAACCATGTAAAAATCCGAACTTCACAATTCGTGAACTTTTAAATTAACACTTTGAAAGCTCGACTTCAAAACAAAGAGTCAACTATCAACAATTTGAAGAAACATATTTCTGATATGCATGTGAAAAGTAATTTGGTTACAAGTTATTCTGATGTTAATGCTATTTATGATATTCAAATGAGAAATGATGAATTAGCAATTTGTGTGGCCAAATTACTAAAGGAAAATGAGTCTTTGAGAAAGCATCACATAGAACTAAGTGACTCTGTCAAAGAAGCTAGAACTAAGTCAATGGAACAAACAAATTCTTTGATAGCAAAATTGATGAACTCAGCTCAACTTCGGGAAAAGAGTTTCGCTATTGTTGGCTTTAAAAATGAGCTTAGGAAAACTATAGGAAAAGTGTGAACACTAAGTTTACAAAACCATCAACCTTGAAACCAACTTCTCATCCCATTAGAAACCGGTCCGTTGTTAGGCAACCCTCGCATTTATATCCGAAAGACCAAAATTTTCAAAACACGGTTTGCCTCCCAAGTTGATGAGAAACAAGTTTTGTCAAAACCAGTCACTTCACCTAAGTTACCTAAGAATAAGGCCTCTAGCTCCGTTAACCCTCAACAAGTAGCCACTTCTACTCCCGGCACCTCTAGGATTAGATCGAAAACAGTGTCAAAACCAAGCATTAAAACCCATAATTCATATGATATGAATGACTTGTGGAAGAACTATTATCTAGAAAAAGCTAGGAAAAAGGCCTGATTCAAAAGGCGAATTTTAGGTGCAAGACCTAGGGTGAGGAACTCTACAAGATTTCAAGGCCTTGCTAGTAGTTGTAAACCACTACCTAGGAACACTCAAAAGACTAGGGATTGGCGTGCATCTAATAGTAGTTATGAGCATAAGAATGCTACGCATGTAGAAAACAAAAATAGAAATTATGAGTCTTTTCCACATAAGAAACATTTTCCTAAGTCACATGCCAAGGTACAATCCACTAAGACTTCCAACAGTGCTAAGGTTCAACCTGTTAAGTATTGGACATTCAGTAAATCATCTTGATTACATAAGAACCAAAACAAACCCAAAACTTCACTAGATGGATACCAAGCTGCTAAATCATTGGAGTCTAGGAATATTGACAAGTCTTCACGTGCATAAGAAGCAACAATCCTAAACCGTGCCATAAGTGGATGCAATGCGGTAGAATGTTTAAGGATCTTTGGACTTAAGTGGATTCCTACGGGAAAGTTATTTCTGGATGACAAAATCAAGGTTGTTGTGAAACCCCAAAGGGTTTGGATACTAATGTCACTAACCAAAATATATGCAATCAAGTTTGTAATATTAGTGCGGTGGTCCTTACTCGATTCTTGATACTTGATCCTTCACTACATGGGTGGCTTAAAGTATGGATTACAAATGGATTGATATCTCATAACTCACGGGTTCAAGTAACTCAATCTTGATATTCATTCGGCTATGGCGTCATTCAAATCGATTCGAGCCTCGTACTTCATCATTATGGCGTCTGCAGATATACTTGAGCCCGTTCCTTAAAGAAAAGAAAGGTGTACGCTCGAAGGCGCTTTATCTTGAAGAAGAGAAATCTTCATGTTTTGACCATTCTCAACGCCATTCTTCATCAACAAGCTTCATGTTTCTCCCATGCTCATTACGTCATCAAGTGGATCTCGTTCATTGGTGTATATTCTTATTCACTTGTTAAATCAAAATGGCAACCGGATGCAATTTTGAGGGGAAAGAGTGAATATACTACATGATGATGGATGTTTGAATATACTACATGATGATGGTTGTTTGAATAATGGTCATCGACTTAATTTTTATGATGATGACTCCTCCAACACCTAAGGCTTCACTTACTAAGGATAAGCGGGATTCATTGTTTTGATTTTGATGACTCTCCTCCAACGCCTAATGCTTTACTTACTAAGGATAAGCTGGGATTCATTGTTGTTCAAAGATATGTTTGATGAGTACTTTCAACCTCAGAAGAATGTTGATCATCCGACCGAAGCTCATGCTCCGGTTTCTCTCGACTCAAGTAGTTCACCATCTAAGAAGTACTTCTCGAAATTCTCAAGAAACCTTATCTCCGGTTACTTCACAAGGCGTTGACAATGACTATCATGATATTGTGGTTGCACTCTTGAATAATAATCCGCTCTTTGGTATCCCTTTGCCAAATCTTCACGGATTATTGTTCCTCTTTATGCTCGCTATAAATCAACCACATGAACATTAGGAAAATGACTACCTCATACGCTAGAAGACATTTTTGGTAAATCTTCGGATCGGCTTCTACATGTATACCTGGAGGAAGAATGCATTGATGTTGAGGAATCATTTGCTCTGGTTCATTCCAGATCACTTCGAAGTTACTCTTTTATCACCTATTTGAGGTTGAAGTTGACATTCACAAAGGCGTGTTCTTATTTGATAACTTGCTCGGGCTTATGAATTTGAGTTGAAGTCTTGGATTATCTAGTTACCAGCAGTCGAGGTGGATGGTTGAAGACCTGGTTAACTATCGCAAGAGGTGTTAATGTCTCATACTTTGCTTGAGTAGTGAGTACTTAGAAATTTGCTTGAAGCATAAATTCTTGACACCGTTCTTCCATTATTAAGTGCAAGCTTAAGATACAAATATGGGAATTTGACTTCAGTTTCAAGTTTGGTATCTGGGTATTCTTCATTAGTAGTCACTCAAATTGTCTACATATGGGTTGATAAAGATAGTCGGAGAGAGTTTAGTTGATTGATTCTCACGAGATTCATTTGGGCCATTTGAGTTCTTCTCACAAGATTTCGAGTTTTGGGTATATTATGTTTCTTTGAATCGAGGTATCAAAACACGCAGGGGAAGGAGACATGTATCTAAAAGCACAATGAGTACACATGATGAACTTAACACTTCTACACGATTGAAGTTATCCGGGAAAGACAATGGTCATATCAGTAGAGCAACTTAGTGTTTATCTCGTAGCCTTTGGTGTACTATTCCAACTAATTGGGAAATGGTCTGGAGACTTTTGGTATGTGTTACTTGATTCGGTTAGAAGAAATGTGAAAAGAATTTTTGGTTCGTGAGATGATATTGCATATCGACATCTTCTATATGATTTATGATAAAGTGCTTCGGTTAGTGCTTCATGTACACAATGTAATGATGATTACGATGAGATCACAACGATCGGGGAGATATATGTGTACATCGAGGTCGGACAACATATTCACATGATCGAGCTTAATCGGTTATTCTAGAGGTGACATCCGTAGGGAGATCGGTGATTCAACCGGTTGGTGTGATGTTGTTGTCTCTACTCGGTTGGGTACTTGTGTACATTATGGGCTAATTGGTTATATGAAAGATAAGCGGAATGCATTTGGTAAAATGAAGATGTTGATGTATGGTTCCCCAGAATAAGACAATTGGTCAATCTCGAAGAGTAATGTGTACATCGGGGACTTACTAATGGTTCATGTGATTGGACTTCATCGACTATTCGGATTTGACATCCACCGAGGCGATCAATGTTTCAACTTGTTACTTTGGTGTTCTCATGTTCTTGAGTCTTGAGATTCATTCAATGAGACCGTTTTGTTCATTTCTACTTCTTGGAGATATGGTCTTTGTTCTTAGTTTGTCGGTTTGGGGAAAAGCTATCAAAGTTTACTTTCTGAAGGCTCAAGTTCTGACGACGATTCAAGAGCCTCAAAAGCTTTGGTGGTGAAAGTTTAAGAGATGATGACTTCTATCTTCTACAAAGTGCTGAACGACTTCCTTAGCTCGGTACTCGTATCATCATCTTCTTAAACTATTTCTCTATCTTTGTAAATATTTTTCAAAAACCAAATACAAAATTATAAAACCAACAAAAGAAAATAGAAAAATATAAAATCAACAAAAACCCATAAAAATCAGAAAATTTTGAAAAAGGCCAAAAATATTGTTTTCTCAAGACATGTCTTCTGGTATCGATAACATCTACGGTCTTAGAAATGTCATTCAATAATGGCACGGGACTTTAGATGAAGTTCGAACAGAAGGTATAAATATTCTTTTCTAATCATGTCTTAAAAAAAATGGCTTGCGATTACTTGATGTGACCCGTGCTTAAACTATGGCTTGCTATCATTTCGAGATAACAACCGCTCTTAAAGGAAGGAAAGTGCTACGCTTAAACGTTTTCACAAATTTCGTGCACTTATCCTAAAACAAAATGAGGAAAGTATGTCAAGGACTCTGTTGTTCCTACACAAATGTTTTTCCGTCTATAATTCTTGAGAAAAATATTTGTTTTGTTCAAAATGGTGGTAAATGAGTTGCTTGAAAATCAATCAGATTCGAGTTTTCGTATTAATTTGCAAACTCAATCAATGACTTCGCTTTTAAAATTTTTCAAAAATTGAGTCATTGATTGAGGGAGAATATTTTCAAATCTATATCATCTAACGAGCTTTCTTAATTATCCTACGTGCTTAATTAAAATGATATTTGCACGTGTAGAAGGACTAGGAATTTAGGATATGATTGTTAGGTTTAGATGATTAGAGTTTGATTAACACATAAACCCCATGCCTTATATGATCGATTGTTAAGTTGAATTGACTTTAATTAGTCGATTCTTTGTTATGGGTGATGTCGACCACCATATATTTGTATGTGTGTTCACTAACGTATGCGGTATATTGGTATATAAGAATGTTCCCGATCCGGATCCCACAATTAAGATGATTGGATGCCAAAAGGAAAGGGTAACTATTTCTTGGGTTGACAAATGAAGAAAGCGGAGCTTAATTGGACTTCTATGGAGAGTTGGCATAAATGCAACGTAAGAGGTCTCCTTTGCATCGGCGAGATGGTTTTTCTAAGTGATTGAAGAAGCGGGCTTAATTTGACCTCGGTTGGCATTCAAAATGCAACGTAAGAAGAAGTCTCCTTGCATCTGCAGATGGTTTTCTTCGAACCCTACAACGACAACAACAACAAGCGGCTCAACCACCTAGCGAATCTTTGTGCGGGATACCATTTTAAACAATTTTTGAGTAAAATGAATTAAATTGTTTTGAAAATGGAAAAATGTTGTTTTGAAAATATATTGGACTAAATTTTGAAAATCACGGACTTCATTTTATCAAAACTTAAGTCACTCAATTATCGACTTTGGTCATCTATTGAGGGAGAGTGATTTAAAATAAATTATTTTCAATCAATATTGCTTCATAAAAGTCCGGATTGTACAATATAAGTGGTGATCTAAAGATTTAATGTTATGTCATGGTATGATTTTTCTTTAGAATCAAGGTCTTTCAAAATGAAAATTTTTACATTCTTGTTTGATTGTGAAATTGTTTTGTTTTACTTAAAAGATCTCTTAAAACTATCATACGACACTAACAATCTTTAATGTCTTAAAATGGTCCTCATCATCATCTTTCAAAATTGAATCTTGCCACGTCTTTCCTCAAAATTTTCTAAATGATTTAAATCGGTTGGGATCACAAATCTTAAATGGTTTGATATTTATGATCGGGGTAGAGATCGTGTTTTAAATCTCAAATCTGTTTTAAAAGGAATTGGTTTTAGTCCTTTAAAGGTGTTGGAATCACTCCTAAACAGTATTTCAAGTAGTTATATTTCATATGTAATAGGTAGCTTTATTATGGCCTTTATGTTTGTTTAAGGTCAAGCTTATGTAGAAGGCCCATAAGCTTAGGCCCAAGCCCACATAAGAAAGGATGGGAACTAGGGTGTTGCCTCAGCTTCCTCCTATAAATCTCTTGTAAACCCTCATTTGAGGGTTGGTTGTTCAAGTTCTTTTCTTTCACATATGCCTCACATAACCGTTTACATTATTGTGTGTGTGTGTGTTTGATACTTGTTCAATCGCCTTATCTCTTTCTCTATAACTTGTGTTTGTAAAACTAGTGACCTAACGATGGTATCAATCGCCTAATAGTTGGGTGAATCGTTATTGCTTTTGAAGTGGGTTTTGGTCCTACGCGTAAGGCTAACAGTGATACTTTGGTTCGCTTAAAACACGTTTTTACACTTTTAATCCAAGATTCTTGTACTTTCAATGTTTTGAGGTGTTAAAATACTTGTTTTTGGCAAAAGTTTCAAACTTCTGCGCGTGGATCTCGTTTTTAAGCTTGTTTTTGTTAGTGGGTGTGGATTACGCGTAACCCGTCTAGATTTTGGTACATCAAATTTCACATTTTGTGTTCTTTTGGTACTATTGAAGCTATTCCATAACAAAAGCGGTTTAGAAACACATTTGGGCAAAATCAAAGTTACGAGTAATCCTACGCGTATCAAAACCCTAAAATTACGCGTAAGATTTTCCTTGGTTTGATCTTCATTTTCCGGTTTATTCCGTGTTTTCTTACTTGGATAAGTGCGAAAATACCTCGACTTTGGATATCTTTTGCCTTTGTGAAGTGTAAAAGATCATTTGAGCAAAACCCTAAAATTACGCATAAGCATAAGCTACAGCGTAGAAATTCTACGCATAAGATTCACTTTACGCGTAAACTTAGGTCTACGCATAAGGTAATCCTCGCCTAACTTTCTCGCCTAACTTTTGTCTCGCCTAACTTTAGTGCTTTTATCCTACTTACGCAGAAGCTACATCCTCGCATAACTCCTTATTATTACGGCGTATCTTTTGGTGTTTTACGCATAAGTACTACTTGGTTTCTTGTATTTTCTACGCCTAAGGACACTTCATCAACAAAGGTTCATTCGACTACAAAGATCCATTTTACCACACAAGTTTATCATCATGTCTCAACCACCATACTCTAACTATTTCCCTCGCACTTATAATCATCAACAACAATTAACTCCACAACATCAACAATGGAATCAACAACAAGCTATTTATCAACAACAATTTAATCGAGAACATACTCCACAACTTGGTGCAATTCCACAACCACAAATGGTTCAACCACCACCAAGCCTTCAAGTTCAAACCTACACAAATGATTTCAATCAACATCCATCAAGGAACACTATGAAGGAACCCACTTGGTTTGCAAAGATGTGTGAAGCTTTAAGCGACCAACAATCAATTCATGAAGTCGGATCACTTGATAGACCTCCAATGCTCACTCCGAAACTACGATCAATGGGTGATAAGGTTCTTTAGGTTTTGTGATCTAAAGAAGCCACATGGAAAGTTCTTAAAGAAGGTTATCTTGGAAGGTCCATTTGAGATACCCTCTTGTCATTGTGCCGGAGATGCTGCTCTTTGTTCCACCAAGAGATGAACAAACCAACATTGCTACATTGCGATTTAAATCCTCTAGAACTTCTACACTATGAAGGCGATGAACTTGCAATGGAATACATCCTCTTAGGATTACCAAACCCAATTCTTCGTAGTGTTGATGCTCAAAAGAATGCACAAAAAATGTGGGATCATATTCGTCTTCTTATGGAAGGATCGTACTCAATCGGGAGGATTTAGAATCCAAAATTTACTTGGCTTATGAACACTTCATGATTGAACACGAGAGACACTAGAGTCCTATCATCATCGATTTTGAAATCATCAATGATTTGGATAAACACAACATCATCATGCCAAGAATTGCGGTGAATACTAAGTTCTGAGTAGTCTTGGTCACGAATGGGAGAAGTATGTCATCTTTCTCCGTCAGCGAAGAATATGCATCATTCTACTTATGGATTGTTGTACGATTACTTGAAGCCTCATGAAAAGGAAGTTGATCGGGAAAGGATTCTCCGTGCTCAAATTGCTAAGCGATCACAACCGGATAATCAACAACTTGCCTTGTATGCTCAGCGAATTATCCTCTCAACCAAACAACTCAACCAAGCGCGCTCAAACACACCTTCACGGCAACAACCTCAACAAAATCAATTGGTTCCATACTGACAACAATGCTCAAGCATATGTCGGTGAAGGCGAGGAAATCGATCCATTGAAGCATTGCAACAAGGATTTGTAATGATTGCTAATGCTTTTGGCGTTACAACAAATCCAACAATCGTATTCGTTCCTCATCTAACACACGGACTCAAGTTGTTGTGAACAATGGACGGTTGAAGTTCGAGAATCATGATTATGGTCGTCGTCGGATGGGCGGTGGTCAAGGGTTTAATCGTGGGTAGGAATAACAGAGCTCAGTGGTGGAGCGAAATGCTCGAGAATCGGTTAAATGGTCTTAGATGCTACAAGCGCAATGAAAGGGACACTGGCTAATGCATGCCCAAAGCCAAGGACTAGGGGCGGTGCTTATTTCAAAGAGGCTTTACTTTTGGCTCTTAAGGATGAAGTGGTGGATCTCTTACGGACAAAACGAGCTTTATGGCGGATGCGAGACTCGGATGATGATATGGAGGACTTGCAGGCCAATGCATTTGTTATGTTGATGGCTAATATGCAAGAGTTAAACATGAGTGAAAGCAGGACGCTGTATGACATCGATGGCACATCTCGTGTACCGAACAAACCATCATCATATCTCGAACTAATATCTCCATCAAAATCGACTCCAAGACGGCTCAAAATGTTCAAATGAGTCATCTACATCTCATTTCGACGATTTTCAAATAAACCCGTAGTTACATTTGACGATCCGGATGACCTTATGGTTTCCTTGATAATCAAATTGACTCCGTGGTTATACTTGATGATCTACACAATGATCATGTTGTGACTCGCGTTGAACAAGATGAACCTTTGCCCCATCCGGATCTTGTTACATTACTCAAAGACCAACAATCCAAAATTCTTTGAATGTGTTGCATTAAATCGGTCCTTAAAAAGTAAAATGCACTGTTAACCAAGGATTTTGAATGTTTACAAATGCAACTCAATTTTTCAAAACTCAAGAAAACCGTGAAAAAGGTTTTGAAGCCGCTTTTGCAAAATCTCATCAAAATGAAAAATATTTAGAGACGGATCGTGATCTAGCGCCTCGAAGAATGCTTTGTTGTGCGAATTAGAACAACTGAAACACGAACATAAAAAGCAAATTAACGCTCTCACCTTGGAAAATCAAAAGCTAAGGTGAGTTGTTAAATTGTCAAAAAGCAGTTCTCCGCATACAAAAGCATTCAACGAATCGGGTAGATGACCTTCTTGAAGAAATTATCGACTTGCAAAACAAACTTAAAGAGTTTAAAGCATTGTTTACAAACATGGTGAATCGATATGACTATTGAAAAGTTTACCTTAAAACCCAATCAAAAGGATATGGAAAAAATCTAGGCGATTACAAACCAAAGCTTTCACTAAAAACATTCAAAACAACTCACGAAGTTTCGGTCTGAGAATACAAAATTGATAATCTTGTCATGAGTGTTGTTGAATATCATCGTCAAGAGGAATTAGATGCGAAGGCGAGTCGATCAAAATTAAAAATGTTGTTTACAACAAACCTTTAATTATAAAACGCGGTCACTTTTCGCCACACCAACGGATTCTTCAAACACACCAAGGGTTATCATCAAAACACACGAGTCTTCAATTGTTAATCCCAAAGCAGACTTTGCACAAACTTATGGTCCTTTACCTTCCATTAGTGAAGTAAACTCACAACTGAAAATCGAAAAATTCTTCGTTATTTTGACATTTTCATGGGTGACCTCAAAATTTTACAACATGAGATAGAATATCGATCCGAAATCAAAGTTGAACATTTTCAATCGCCTCGCGCGAGAACAAAGAGACATTTTCGGAAAAATCTTTTACCTAATGTTAAAACTTGAAAAGTTGTGCAATTGCTGGGAAAAGGATTTTCATAAGGAACTTGGGGTAATGAAAACGTTTTCGAGAAAGCGGAAAAATCTATTTCTAATACTAAGCGAAAAAAAACTCATGAGAAAAGATGTTGATCGACTCTTGGAAGATGTTATCAGGCCGATATCCATAATGTTGTGTTATTCTATTCTTTGCCATATGCATCGATCATATCTCTGCTGATATTGTTGAAACTGTTATTCTTGTTGAGAACACCGATAATGTGCTTGGATCGAGTCTTTAAAAGTTGAAAATAAGCGATTACTCCTTGAAATTCACAATGCAAAGCGTCGTCTTCATTGGTGTGAAAAGATATTCACAACCATCAACTTAGTTTTCAAAAGAAAATCGCTCGTTGAGTGCAAAATCTTCGATCCTAAAATTGAGCAAGCTGGATGATCAAAGCGTGTCTTTGAAAAGTCAAATCTCAAAATATGAACAAGAACTTTTAAAGTTAAACATGAATATGGTGTCATATTTGATTTACTCAAAAGACTCGACTTGAAGCATCAAGCGAACTTGATCACTATCTTGCTCACACTAGAAGTCATGAATTTTCTTGGTAATATTCGATTCGAAAATCAAGATCGATTCACCATCTCTAAGTTACGGAAATGTTAGGAAAGTATGAACTCACGCATCCGTGATTAATAGATTAGCACTAGTCACACTTAGTAATCGTGAACCTAGAATTCCCTTTGCCAAATCACAAGTTGCTAATGTGTTTCCTCTCTTGAAAGCAGGAATAGTTGCATCTTTTCCAAGCGTCCGCACTTCACGACCTAGGAGCACTCAAGCGAAGAATAAGAAGTTGCGACCTAAGAAAAGATCAATAAGGAATGCTAAAGTAGAAGAACACCCTAGGACTCGAATAAAACTCATGTTGCTTCCACTATAGATGTTGCGTCGGCAAATGTAATACAAATAGTGATGTAACGAATGCTAAACCGTTAAGTACTTTTGATATTGATCGATGCACCTTGTGTTATTTGTCGAAGAGTATGAATTCGATTGTCATGACAAATGTGTTGCTAAAGCTCTAATCTCTCGATTACGAAATCCTAAGAATCGGAATACCTCTAGGCCCACTAATCATTCTAAGTGCGTGCTTGGTAGACCGCCTTCTTTAGATTCTAAGGCAACCATTGCTCTCACAATAGCTCCCTTCACCTCCTAAGAATGTAGTACCACCTAGTGTTTTCACTAAGACTAAAGCAAAGAGTAGTTATAGATGGCGTAAATGGATATATAACACACTAGGATTTAAATGGATGCCTAAAATTATCAATGTGTGTATGTCTAACATACACGCTTGGAACCCTCTAACATTTGGGTTCACATCTACTTCTATTCCATCCGTGTCAAATGTGTGTAATGCGGTGATACGAGATCATTCTCGGATTGTTGATAGCGGATGTTCCCGACACATGACATGCAACCTTAAGCTGTTATCAAACTTTATTGCAAAGTTCATTGGCACTTGTCGATTCGGAACGATCACTTCGCAACTATCATGGGCTACGGAGATTATGTCAATGGGAACATCGAAATCGTGAGGGTTTACTATGTGGAAGGCCTCGGTCACTGTCTGCTTTCGATGGGTCAATTTTGTGATGGAGATTTGGAGGTTGCTTTCGGGGAGAAAACTTGTTTCATTCGTGATCTACAAGGAAATGACCTTATGTCCGCTCGCGTAATTCTAGTCTCTACACTATCTCTATGCAAGACATGGTTGCTTCCTCTCCCATTTGCTTACTTTCAAAGGCAACATCTACAAAATCCCGACTATGGCACCGTCGCCTCTCACATCTAAACTTTCAAACCATCACCAACCTTGCTCGACACAAACTAGTTGAAGGACTCCACGATTCCGGTATTCAAAGATCATCTTTGCTCGGCATGTGAACAAGGGAAAAGCACTCGTGCTCATTTTCCTTCAAAGGTGGAACACTGACTCTCGGCATGTGCTACATCTTCTTCACATGGTTGTGTGGCCCGATCGCGTGCAAGCGATCAATGGCAAACGACATCTTAGTAATTGTTGATGACTACTCACGATGGACTTGGGTCTACTTTCTTAGTAGAAAGACCAAGCTCACAAATGATCATCACCTTTCACAAAAATACGAGGTTCGACTCCGCAACACCGTCGGAATAATCGTAATGACAAAGGAACCGAATTTGTTAACAAAACCCTTCGTGAATTCTATGAGAAAGTGGGAATTCAAACATCAAACATCTATTGCACGTACACGAACAAAGCGGAGTTGTTGAAAGACGAAACCGAGCGTTAGTGGAAGCGCAAGAACAATGTTAATCAATGCTAAACTTCCAGTTACTTATGGGCGGTCGATCATCGTGCATGCTATACTCAAAACCGTTCTATGATCACAAAGCATACAACAAAACACCTTTCGAGCTTGTCACAACTATAAACCGAACCTCAAACACTTTCATGTATTTGGATCCCTTTGCTATCCGAATAATGATCGTGATGATTTTGGAAAGCTCAAAGCCAAAGGCGATATTGAGTCTTTATTGGATCTTGTGACAATTCTAAAGGTTTCCGAATGCGGAATCGTCGAACTAAGGAGGTAATGGAAGCGATTCATGCTCATTTCGATGAACTCACGGAAATGGCTTCGAGTATAATGACTTAGAACCGGTCACAACCGCTTAAACTTCCCTCAACCCCATCATCGGTGAACAAAGCCCCGACTCACTCGTCAACAAATGGAAGGTTATTTGCTCCTACTGCTCGTGACGATATTGATGAACGTGCTCCGGTGTATTATTTGTTTCATTGCACAACCCGATAATATTCCTATACGATACACTGCAACAACAACTCTTGTTGAAGATGCACCTACACCGATTGACTCCAACACAACAGTTGAACACACCGCTTCCAACAATGATGAACGGTGATGATATTCGAATGAAGTACCCCACTGCGATTTTGATCCAAATCGTTCTTCAACCCGTTTGCTAATGAGATCATTGCACGGATGTCGCGGAATCTTCAACAAACCATTTGAATCCTCGAGAATGCACAATGTATACCAACATCAACCTCTACACACCGATGGACAAAAGACCATCCTCGGCTAACATTATTGGCAACCCGAATCAACGATCGTTGCAGACAACGTCTTCACACAGACGGTGAACATTGCATTTATGCACTCACCGTCGCCAATCTGAGCCTAAAAACATTAAAGACGCAATGACAAAAGACAAGCGGATTGAATCCATGCGGGAAGAACTCAACCAATTCAAGCGTCTTGAAGTATGGGGCGGTTGAAAGACCAACGAGGGTCTCGTCATTGGTCTAAAATGGATTTGGAAAAACAAATTGGATCTTGAAGGAATGTCATCCGAAACAAGTCACGTCTAGTTGCTAAGGGCTATCGTCGGGAAGAAGGAATAGACTTTGAAGAATCTTTTGCTCGGTTGCTCATCTTGAGGTCATTCGAATATTTCTCGCGTTATTTGCTCATATGAATATGACGGTCTATCGGATGGATGTCAAAGCGGCGTTTCTCAATGGACAACTTAAAAAGCAGTCTATGTCGACCAACCGGATGGATTCGTTGATCTGAGTTCCCGAACCATGTCTACAAACCGAACAAAGCTCTTTATGGTCTCAAACAAGCCCCTCGGGCATGATGCGATAAGCTATCATCTTTCCTCATTGCAATAATTTCACCAAAGGCTCGGTTGACCCAACTCTTTTTATACAATATCACGGGGCACATATCTTAATTGTTCAAATTCGTGGATGACATCATTTTGGGTCTACACATAAAAAGTTTTCAACGCTTTTGCAAAACTAATGAAGAAAAATTTTGAAATGTCCATGATGGGTGAACTCACGTTCTTTCTAGGACCGCAAGTTCATCAATCACCCGTGGTATTTTCTTGAGTCGATCAAATATGCCCTTGAATTGTTAAACAAATTTGGAATGAAAACACCGTGATACTTATGCCACACCAATGACTCATACCAAGAAGCTGATCGATTTACACGGAAATTAGTTGACCCTACCAAAACCAAGTATTATTGGGTCCTCATGTATCTAACACTAGCAGACCGATATTGTCTTTGCCGTTTATCTATGCTCCGTTATCGATCGCGACCAATGAAACCCCTCTCTCGAGGCTAAAGAATCCTCCGATACATCAAGGGAACCATTAACTTGGGATCACGGTATCAGAAGGATTCGGTTTTGAACTAATAGCTTTTGAGGCGATCACGCGGGATGCTTAGACTCGAGAAAAGTACCTCGGGAGCTCTACAATTTCTCGGTGATAAAGCGGTGTCTTGGCAATCAAAGAAGCGAGGATTGTACATCATTTGTCATCAACCGAGCAGAATATGTAGCCATGTCGCGTGTTGTGCTCAAGTCATCGGATGAGAACACAACTCAAAGACTATGGTTACGTGTTTGAGAATCCGATGTCTTGCGAAAATCGAGTGCCATTGCCATCTCGTGCAACTCATTCGGCACTCGAAATCAAAGCACATCGATCACGCTATCATTTCATCAAGGACCGCGTGGAGCAGTACCGATTGAATTATACTTTGTGGGTGCGAATACCAATTGGCGATCTTCTCACCAAAGCCTTGCCACCCGCTAGGTTTAATGAGTTGGTCCACGAATTGGTATGAGGTGTTTGACTCAAGAGGAATTGGATGACCTCTTAAAGCAGATCTTAAAACACATCAAACACCAAAACATCTTACGTAAATAATTTTTCAAAAACAAAATACGAAAATATAAAATCGATAAAACAACAAAAATATTCTCCTAATCTATCTTTCTTTCAACATGGCAAGTACATTTCTTCCGTCAACACTTTAATCTTTCAAAATTCAATATTTTTCCGATCAAGTGTTGAGGGAGAAAATAATCTCTTAACTTGTTTCAAAACATCGTGTACTTGCATGTTATCATATCTCGGTTGATTCATTAAAATGGTGGTACATTTTACGTTTCAAAGACACTCCTCGGACTTAAATTAATAACCTTTCATTATTTTTCTCAAGTCGATGGGAGTGTCGTCATGTTTCTTTCTAAAAATCTTTGTTTGGTAACCAAAATGGAAGTTAAAGGCTATGTTTGAAAAAGGAAAAGGTGGAGGGACCAAAGCTGTCAAAACCTTAAAGATATTTTGAATAAAAATATCCTCCACCTAACTTTCACTTCTCATTTATTACTCAAAACATAAAACCATCCTCGCTTTGAATTGATTCAAGAAAACCGTGCTTTTGATCTTCATCTTGTAAGTGTTTTCGTGATTACAACATGTTTTTAAGATAAGGTTTTGAATTTCATGTAAATCCTACGGCTAAAACGTTCTCTACGCGTGATTAGGTGTTCTATGCTTATGCGTAAGAACACACAATCAATATGTGTGTGTTTGTGGTGAAATGATTTGTGTCAAAACGTTCATAATACATCAATGATACCATTTTAACCATCAAAATCCACCCAGAAACACGAATTGATGATTTTTGAAAATTAGGGTTTATGAGTCGAATTGGGTATTTTCGAATGTGAAGTGTTTTGGTCAAAAAGATTGCTGTGTTATGCTTATGTGATGTTGAATTGATGATATCCATGCCTTATAACCACCCAGAAACCTTAATTGATTCAGAATTAGGAATTAGGGTTTAATGTTCTAAAATTGGGTATTTTTGATTCACTGCAAACTAAGTGTTAAGACTTGGTCAATATGCTCTCACAACATCTAAGATATACCAGAAAAACTTTGGTGCAATTTCTATGGCTAAAATTCATACGCGTAAATTTAGGGTTTTAGACTACGCGTATGTAGTTCTACGCATAACTGTGTAACATGTGTTCTTGCCATGATTTGTTGTTTAAATGAATTTATGTGTTAATATTGATGATATGATGGTTCTATTTCAGGCTTGTTACTCGTGAAACTCAGAATCAAGGTCATTTGCAACTCTACGCATAAGGATTACCCTACGCGTAGTCATGTTACGCGTAAGAATAATCCTACGCATACGATTACGCGTAAGGTTCTACAATGGACTACGGCGTATCACGTGAAGGATATGCGTAACGATGACTCTCGCATAAGGTCTACTCTTACGAGTAAACCTTACGCGTAAGGTTAATATTTGCTCGCGTAAACCCTACGTATAAGGTCCCTTTCCACGCGTAACATTTCTTACGCGTAAGTTAGGATCCCACGCGTAAGTTTACGCCTACGCATATATCATTTACGTCTACGCATAACTTTGCCAAAACTACGCAACCTGGATTGACCTTCATGATGAATTGTTACGTGTACAAACTTGTAAATAAACTAATCATATCATCACGAATTCAATAATGTCACTAATAAACTTAAATCGTTTGATATGTTGTAAACAATAAGTGATAAAATAAACTTTAAAACTTAAAGTTAACTAACTCACGAAACATTTCACTACGTCATTGAACTATTGAACATACAAGTGACTTAGGACTCGTAACAATCATTGACCTTGTACATTCAATAACTAGACAATAAGACCTTACATTGACTAACGGTATGTCTTCGATATGTTGGTTCTTTTGGCTAATGTTGTTTCGAGATCACGACATGGTGAACAAATGAATGTGGATGCATCGAAGTTCTCTCCATTCTCGATATCTATCCTCATGGCTATCCAATGAAGATAGGAAAGAACAATCTCCGTGTTGACTTTGACACCTCACTTGCTCGAATCTTCGTGTTTAATTGCTATTGATATTCGAGGACTCATCCGTATCGAACATGCTTACTCACTCTGCAACTGTTCACGAGATCTACATCCAACGATTACGGAACACTATGGAAAGGGTCGAAGGACGAGCTAGCATGACGGTGACTACGAATCACAAACAAGTCACCATTACACTGCAGACTTAAAATTTGTTCTCCTAATTCACGATGTCGATCCAACCAAACTATATGCCACTTTGTTGAAGAGCTCACTCTCCGATTCTTAATCGATATCGGTTATGGCGAGGCTACAGGAGTAATCACCAAGCATTCTCACGTAGAGCTTAAGAGTATTCCTCAACCACGGAGAACTCTCTACATGATCATCACCAAGTCATTTACGGTCGCGTGGCGACTATGAGCACCCTAAGCTCATGGGCGCAAATATTCGGGCATTGGTCAACAAGAAACACATCGCTATCGAAGCTCGATTTGGGATGACATGATGTCATTTCTCAACAAACTTGGCTCAAAGATTCCCTACATCGGATATACTAAATTGTTGATCCAAAGAGCACTTGGACTTCATCCGATATTCCCAAGAGGCTCGATGACCCGAAAATCACGATATGTTGACGGAACCTATTCTATCCGAGAATCAAGGAAAGCGTCTACAAAGAAACAAGGTCTTTGTCTTTTTGATTTCCTTCTAGCGAAGATGTCGAAAGCTCGAAGCGTACAAAAGGTATCCGGAAGGTCGAGACAAGGCAAAGTTGGTCATCTTGACGAAAAATCCTCTGGAACACTGTAAGGAGAACCGAGAAAGGAAGTCTTTGGAAGTGTCACAAGTTCGAGATAGTCGGAGGAATGTTCCAAAGAAGAAACCTATTCCAAGAGAAACCTACCCCTAAGAAAAAGTTCCTTCTCGGGAAGCCACTCCGATCCTTTCACGAACCGCAAAGGCGACTTAGGGACGAGGACTCGATGCTCTTGACACGAGATGAAGAGATCACATACTACAAAGCGCAAAGGATGAAAATCCCTCGGTGCCAAAACCTCCAAGTCCTCAAACTAATAAAGGAAAGGAAGACTCACACTTGTGTCACATGATGAAAGATACGAAGATGAAGAAGAGCAAGCTGGATCAATCATACGGAAGAAGTTTCACTGCGTCCGACACCTTCAAAAGGCGAAGAATTTGCTAAAGATCAAATGGGTGGCCCGGAGGATCAAGTGGTCTTGCCACGCCTCTCCGGATCGATGCGGTTAATCGACCCGATAAGGGATCCGTGCCACCACTCTTGTGCAACAACAAAAGCACTGTAGAGGATACTATTGTGTATGATTTTGAGAAGCTGGGCGAGAAAGAAAAGTCTAGAGATGGCGAGGATGATTATACAAAGTTTCTTCTAGGCAGGTCCAACACACTCAAAGGAGAAAACCTCGAAACTCCTAAGGACATGAAGTCTCCTCATGTCTCCTCATCATCGACTCTTCATCTCACTCATCACCACCACCATCAACAAAGTCAACGGATCATCATCCAATCGGTGAAGAAACCACCTAAATCTTGGATTTCTCAAACTCATGAAAAGATTGTGAAAGCATCCAACAAGTCGAAAGAAGGACATACTTTCGTAAAACCGAATTGGTTTCTTGACCGATTCGAGACTTAAATGATGAGAAAGATAAGATGGAGAAAGAAAGGAATTTGTTCGAAGTTCATGAAGAGTCATCGTAAAGAGGAACCGAGCGAAATGATCGAAGGCTACACTAACAAGTACCTTCGGGATATCGTTCCTAAAGTCCAAAAGGCTGGAGAAGGCGACAAGAGATCATACTCACAAGTTTCTTCTCGATAATTGTCCCGGTGTGACTAGAGAAGTATTTTCGGACAACTCACCCTAACATCGTCGCATTGGTGAAACATACAATGGCCAAAGAAGGCGATCTCTACGAACACGAGTTAATCGCTAAACTAGTGATGCAAATGTCAAAGCGATCGGAATGTTTACCGGATGAAGCTAAATTTTTGAAGGTCTACTTGATTTTCAACTCGGATCATCATGCAAGGAGTCACCGATCAACCCAAACGGCCAAGAGATGGCGATGATAAGGATAAAGACTACGCACCAAAGCGTCGAAGCGGCCCGGGAAATCGTCTTCGATGCCACCTCCTCCACAATGGACTTCTTCTCAACAAAGTCTCCTCCACCTCGCTCTTCCAGCGATAAACCTCGGGACGATTCCGAGTTACCACCCATGGCTCAAAAAGCGGTGACTACTTTGAGTATACGGGTGGTGGCGATGACGAGTCCTTGAGCCCTACAACAACCCACCTCTCCCAAACAAGGATGAAACCGAATCATCATCTAAGCCTTGAAAAGAAGAAGAAGGCGCTTCATCGGCGTCGTATCATGGCTAGATGACGATAAAGCGAAGAATTTGAATGGTTTGCTACACTTGTTAACAACACTCCTACCAAGAAGGTCAAGAATTGGTGAGCGGTAATACCTTGGAGCATGCAAAGATTTTGCAAGAAAGGTTCAGCGTGAAGAAGATGACGAAATCGAGTTGAAGCGCATCAAGAATGATGCATTCCTACTTTTGAAAACAACTCGGAAAGTGCAATCGGGGTTGAATATCACCTTGAAAACATTGCTTGAGCCATGTCTAACAACATGGATTGGCTCAACCCGAAGCAAACATCGACTTCACCAAGCGGGACAATCCTCCATATTACACCGATCGGTCTCGACCTCTACCTACCATTGGCCAACTGATCGACCTAAGTTCCTTTCATACATTTCTTCAACAAAGACTTAGACTTTCTTCAACACGGTGGCGATGGTTCTAGGAAATCGCTACATCTCGACACTTCCATTCCTGCGCAATTTACTCGATTGTATAGCCATCGAGGCGTGCTACCACATGTTCTCCGACAAAGTGGTAGCATATGACCAGATGCAATGTATGGGATTCACCATTGGCGGGCAGAAGAATCTACTCTGTTGCTTGGTTGGAGAAGTCTCAACATGCGGTGTTCGATTACTAAAAGTATCGTTGCCATCCAACATGTTGGTCTATCGTCTAAATGGGACTACACTTTTCTCAAGAAGATTGTGGTCAAAAGACAAGGCGAAAGGGACTATGCATTCTCTCAAGGCGACTTTGAGAATTTGAACATCAACGATATTGAAGACATGTACCTTGCCAAAGTTCAAGGTCGCATGAGACAATTTCAAGCGAAGTACAATGTGAATTCATCAAGTCATTTGCTCATCTTCATCGACGCATTGTCATCAAAGAGCGTGTTGAAGATCTTGACTTGCCGTTGAATCTTATCGAAGCGTGTAAACTTCACTCCACCACGGTTTGATCTTCCCGACATCAACCGACTTACACAACTTACGCTCATCGACAAACCTTTGGTCGTTTACGCAGTGAACTTCAACGAAGCGCTTAATGGCGTGTGACGATCTTCACAAATTTGGGGATCACACTTTGAAGGCGGTAAGGGATGGATTGGCTTATCGGTTGAAGGATATACATGAAAAGATTGGGAACCCAAGCGATGGAACTCTAAGGGCGGAAGGGATGTGAGAAGGATCATCGAATGATTGATGAAAGGTTGCTCGAAGGGATCGATTCGAGACGATTGGAGAGCTTTGTTGGTGGTCGACCCGGAGGAACATTCCGGTTTTCAACGCCTGTTTGCACTCTGGAAAAATCTTTGGACTCCACGGTACTCCTTGAATTGTTTCCTTCATATAATTTTGGATGTGTGATTATATATGTCAATGGCTTGTGCACACATAATGAGTGTACAACCCGTAATTGTCAAGAAAGGACCACGTGGTGCGCCTCGATGCCACAATCCTTATAAAAGGAGGAAGCTTCTTATTTTTGAGTAAAACCTATCAAACCTTTCACTTTTCAAGGTTTTGCTAAAAAGACAAGTACTTCCCATATGATTTTCAAAACCTCAACCGTTTATATCACTAGTTGAGGGGAGTATTTGAATTAAAACTTTGTTCTAAATTGTTCACGATGGTCACTCTTCCCATAACACTCAAAATGGTCATATTTATTCTCAACCGTTCAAAAATAACATTTTATATGCCATTTTGAGGGAGAAAATTGTGTGATAAGAAATATGTTGTGCAAAAAAATGCAAATGAATCATGCACCTCGGACTTAACCAACGAATTGGCGGTACTAAGCTGTTTGTAACTCGAAAAGACTTGTCTGGACGGGTAATAATTTCAAGCTAGTTAAGCTAGTAATGTAAGCGTGTCTCGCAAAGGACTTGTCCAAGTAGAAAGTACCATTCGAGAAACTTTTGATAGACATGAACTCGACGGGTTTGACAACCTTCAAGGTTCGTCTACACCTTCAAGGTAGTTATTAGAGCTAGTTGTCACCTAAAACCGACAATGTAACTCTTTAACTATTCTACGTAACCGTGTCTCGCGGAGATTGTCTATCTTTAGTGGATCAATTCAAAAGTCGCGCTCTTTCCTCATTTGTGCATTTAACCATTAAATCTATTAAGCACATGTGGAGGGAGTATTTATGCAAAACATCATCTCTCGATGGTTCAAACATGTTTTCATTAACAAACCCTTTGAGAGATATTTTCACATCTGATGGTTTTAATGGCAAACATAGGTTAGTCATGGGTTATAAGGTGACTAAGGTTAGGAATAACCGTCCTATGATCCTTGAGAGCCGGAGGGATCTACCCAAGGACACTACCATTAGTTAGTGTTAGAAGTCCTTAGGAATGATTGTAAAAGGAGAAAATGAGAATCGGAGAAAGAAGGAGTTGAAGAATCAAAAGAAATGTAAAGTAAAGGGTGAAAAGAAATAGCCCTCCAGTTATTCAACTTAGGGGCGGAACAGGGTTCAATTCATATACTCTTGGTCGTCACTTAGTGACACCGGTATTGAAGATTAAAGTCGTCATGGACCCGGTGGCGCATGCACTAAACCTTCTTAGCCACTCAAGCTTTTCTCAGCGAAGCTTGTTTCATTCTCACAGGGAACCCTACGTAAACTATTGGCTTTCTCTTAGAGATCGCGGTATTGAAGAAGGAGACCTCTCCCTAGTCTCGCTCGGGAAAACCAAACGCACTATTGAGTCTAGAGCCACGAGATTCATCAAAAGATCTCTTAGGAACACTTGACATTTAATCACTTGATGATCAACAAATAAGATTATCGGTGGTTCATATTGAGTCCTTCACGAGATCTTAGCAATGCATCGAGAACATTTATGAGAGGTTCACATCGGTGATCCTCGGTGATTGAATGGAAACTCCGCCGGTCAACATCAAACGACCACGACGGCGAGTTACTTCGGTAACTCCCGTGGATTATGCGGTGTGTCTCAAGCGGTCTGATCGTGAGGTGATGCTTGGTGTACCTCGGCGACTCATCTCGAGCTGTAGATGTACTTGGTACATCGCGTTATCTCACTTGTGGGACTCGGTTCGAAGCGGCCTTTGTAAAATTAGAGTTGTGTTTTCACACTATCTTTGTTAACACTCTCGAAATTCAAACTTGTAAGTCTGGAAACCGCTTATTGCTAACCGTTTGCAATGTTTTCTTCTTATGGAAGCTCGGGCGGGATGATCGTCTTGATTCTTTTCATGCTCACGCCAACATCATCACTAATGGAAGTTCTATTCGAATGCAACACAACGATCAGAATGATTCTTCATCAATAAAAGAATCTACAAAGTCAAAGACTTACGAACTTCATCGGTATTGATTTCCAACATCAAAAGCGTGTGAGCATGTTGAAGAATGACGTGGAGACCTTTGGAGCGCGTGAAGCGAACACTGAGGCGATGATGCGAGACAACAACATACTATCACTTTCACCACAAAGAACAATGATCAAAGAACAAAGTTAAAGATGACGTCGAAGCATAAGCGTTCAAAGATAACTATCTCTCCTTTGGGAGATTGTTCGAATCAAGGCAATTCCTCTCACAAGAAGAAGAATGTCGAAGGCGTCACGACTACTATTACATCAACGCCTTCACCGTTTACATTCATATATACTTGAGGGAGATTGTTGGAATCACTCTAAGCAGATTTCAAGTAGTTATATTTCATATGTAATAGGTAGCTTTATTATGGCCTTTATGTTTGTTTAAGGTCAAGCTTATGTAGAAGGCCCATAAGCTTAGGCCCAAGCCCACATAAGAAAGGATGGGAACTAGGGTGTTGCCTAGCTTCCTCCTATAAATCTCTTGTAAACCCTCATTTGAGGTTGGTTGTTCAATTTCTTTTCTTTCACATATGCCTCACGCATAACCGTTTACATTATTGTGTGTGTGTGTTTGATACTTGTTCAATCGCCTTATCTCTTTCTCTATAACTTGTGTTTGTAAAACTAGTGACCTAACAAAAGGCACTCCTGCCTCCATGTGCCAAACGATTTCAATATACATAATGCACATGTTGAGGAGGAGGATTTATCCAAAAACCAGATGAGTATTTAAACAAGGCCACATTTTCTCCCATGTTTTCTAAACCTAATTAAATCACTTGGGATCCAAAATCTCAAAGGGTTTGATATTTTTGATCGGGGAGAATTTGTGATTTAATAATGAAATTTGATAAAGGTGATCGTTTTGATTTAATTGTGCCTGTTGCTAAGCTCATATGTGCTAAGCGGCTTTGAATCTTGAAGCACATATTGAGGGGAACAAATAAACTATCAGTCAAAGCTTCTTAAAGTTATTTATAAAGTACCTTGATTGAGTTATCAAATGGTTTTCTTAATGGCCTTTGTGTTCGTGGATGTGCTTGAAAAGAACTCTTGCCTCTATGTGTTAAAATGATTTCTCTTATCCTATGCACATATTGAGGGAGAATTTACCAAGAAAATCAAATGGCTTTTCGTATGAAAATTGTGATCAAAGAAAATATTTCAAAGTCCTCTTGCCTCTGTGCTAAACAATTTCTAAATCATACGCACATGTTGAGGGGAGGTTTTCTAAATGATCAAAACTATTAGGGTACAAAATGCTTTGATCTCGTATAACAAGTACCTTGATTGTTTTTCCAAATGATTTTCAATTGGTTTCAAGGAAGAATGAACTGTACCAAAAGATGACCAATTTACTTTATGCATGGTGTTATAAGGATGGTTAGGTTAGGTATTCGTTCCCACGATCCGCCGAACGAGAGGGATCTACCGAGGACAATCCACTAGATAGTGTAGAGTCCTTAGGTATGATGAAAAAGGAGAAAAATGAGAAATGGGAAGAGTGCGGATCGAGGCAGAGCTAGTCTTGGAATAAACCCAACAAGGTTCTAGTTATGAAGTCTCGGTAGCTTGAAGGGGTTGAAGTATGAAAAAAATTGAATGTGAAAAAGGGTGAAAAGAAATAGCCTCAATAATTCAACCTTAGGCGATGTAGGGTTCAATACATATACTCTTGGTGTTTACTAAGGTATCTTGGTATTGAAGACAAGGCGTCATGGACCCAATGGACGACCGCACTAAACTTCCCAAGCTACTCAAGTTCCTCTTAAAGGGCTTGTTTCATTCTCACGGGAACCGACATAATCTATCGACTTTCTCTTAGAGATTGTTGATATTGAAGAAGGAGACCTACTCCCTAGTCTCCAACACGAGAACCAAATGTGCACAATTGAGTCTAGAGCCAAGAGATCATCCACAATATCTCGTTAGGAAACTAAATTCTTGAAGACTTGCTTTTCACACAATGTGGAAAGTAAGTATATATATTAAGAGTCCTACGCATTATCCTTGTGGTATTGCGGAACATCCGAGTGATATGTAAAAATATTCACAATGAAGATGGAAATCATACAGAGCCAACATCAAACAAGCTCTTGGTGGGTGACATGTGAAATCTTGCAAAAGATCAAGCTTGTGACAAGCTGGATAGAAAGCGATGGGAGATTCATTCTTGAATCAACCTTGGTCGAGAATGGAATTGACGAATACTTTTGGAAAAACCGTTCGATGTGCAAACCTTCTTTTCTCTAGCACGTCGAATGTGTATTCATTTCAAACACAAAAGTATCTCGATTGAAAAATACTTTTAGAAAAACCGTTCGATGTGCGAATCTCTTCTTTTCGCTTGCGTCGAATGTGTACTCATTCTCTAATACAAAAGTATTTTGATTGAAAATTGATCTTTCTCATAAAACCTTCGTCGATTGCAAAACTCTTTCTTCAAGCAATACGCGATTGTTTTCAAATCATTTTCATCAATCGGTGAATCTCAATTCATTGGTTCACTCACTCCGTGTTGTCTTCTTTGAGGCGTTCGGTTTGAGAACGGCTAGAACAAGCTGCGAAACCACGTCAAGGAGATTCTTAGGAATCCTACGATCACAGGCGATACTTGTCTTGATCAGCGAGGCAAGTGGGCGTGTACCTCAATTCGGCGAAAGTGATCAAAGACACTTTCGTGTGTTTTATTGCTAGCGTTGTTTGCGGTACAATTGGACGGTTGCGGTGATCGTAATTGAGCGGTCAATCTAAAGCCGCATGCTCACGGCATCCACACTTAATTTGAAGAAATCATGGTGGTGCATATCTACATAACACGGCTCGATATTTCATACTATGCTACGCTTCGCTCTGCAAATATCATGAACGATAAGGCTTCCGCTACTCGATGAAAAGATGTCATGATTCAAAAGTGTGAGCATGTCGGTCCAAAAGTCACAACTTCACATGATGGCAACACAATAAAGGGTGATCCGGAGATTTCTTGTGGTGATGATCTCAATGAAAGCTCGAAGATCATCAAAGATGTGGATCGGTTCAAAGACCTCCACCGAAAGTACAAAGCACTCGGACTTTGAAGTTGCACTACAAAAGCACAAAGATTGCGGAATTGAAGAATTGAAGTCTCGAGCTCAAGAACAAAGTCAAGAATAGAATGCTAGGATTGAAATGTAAAACATGGGGTGACCTCCTTAGGGAGATTGTTAGAATTAGAAAATTCCATAGTGAAGTGTCGGTCACCCCAAATATTATCTAGCATAAGTTAGCTCGTAGACTTGTTATTAGTTATGTTATTTAGCGGTTTATTAGTTAGTTTGTAGCGTAGTTTAGTTTAGAGCAACACCGTGGAGGAAGGACGGTCTTTACCCTTGTATGCACGATCCACGATCAGAAGGAGGGCGTTTAGTTTGTAACTATAAATACCTCACCTCCCAAGGTGAGGGTTGGACCTTCAATCTAATATTCTTTCTTTTGTTACTTTCTCTCTAGAAAGGCTCCCACACTACTTTCTCTCTAAACTCTCTTGCCTAATTGAACCATACTTTGATTTGTTATGTGTTTATGAAATCCAATATCTTACATCGTTTTCCTCTGAATGTTTAATTCTCATCTCTTTACCCTATAATTGTTTAATTCTTCACAATGCTTAATTTTTCACCATTCGATCCCCATGATCTTCGGACCATAGAGGATTTCTATCGTCCATAACTTATCGGTCGAGGAGGACCGATCGTTCCGGGAACCAAGTTTAGATTGAAAGGTCATATGGTTCGTCTTCTTCGACAACATTGCCAATTCCATGGATTTAACGACGAAAATGCAAACGGGCACTTGGATAAGTTCTTATCTATTACTCAATCCATGAAGCAACGTGGCGTTTCTCAAGATGACATCCGATTGAATCTCTTCCTATTCTCTTTAACCCACGAAGCCGAAACTTGGTTTTACACCCTTGAAAAACATTCAATTCATACTTGGGAAGAGATGTTTTACAAGTTTCTTTCAAAATACTTTCCATATTCGAAAATGATGCAGCTGAGGAAAGAAATTCTTAATTTTCGGCAATTACCCAAGGAATCCGTATTTGAAGCTTGGGAAAGATTCAAATCGTTATTACAGAAATGTTCCGATCATCGAATTTTTCTTCTTGATCAAATCCTAACCTTTTATCATGGTATCACTACGATTGATCGAGACAAAATCATGTTGGCGGTGGTGGAAATCTCATGCGGAAGACACCTCAAGAAGCTTACGATTTGATCAAGAATTTGACACAACATCATTATCGATTGGGATCTTGGCGTTCCTTACGATTCTACCCTAAGTTGGTGATCATTATTCGAGAAAATTTCCGTTATGAGTGCTCAAATAGGCGTCTTTGGCAAGCAAGAAAGCTATATCAGTCAACAAAGACCGAGTCATCCACCCACCTTTTACTAATCTGACTCTGACGATAGTGATGATAATGCACTCCTCTTGAGAATATTGATAACCTTGTTCCAATCCCAAGGGTATCTGAGACACCTTTCGATTCGATTTTAGAAACTTTCAAAATAACCTTCACAAATCCCTTGTTTGAATTTCATTCTGAATATACTATAAATTTTGACAATCAAATCTTTGACGAGGAAAGTGATGAGTCCGACACGGAGACCATAATGGAAAAGGCAAATTCCTAGCTCACAAAGTACCGCACAAATCCCACCTCCGTTTGTCTCGCTTGAAGAAATTAAAGAAGTAGAGTCGTCTAAAGAAAATCCTCCGGAGCCCGAGCTCAAGGATTCGTCTCTTGATTTACTTCTCGAGGAGTTCGCCGATGAACTCGCTCGCATCGATCCTCTTCCACCGGGAAGTGAGGACAATGACTTTGATTTTGAAGCCGATTTAAGAGAGATTGAAAGTTTGTTGAATGAAGATCCGTTAAATGAGCCGCCACTAAAGATTAATGATAATTATCTCGAGGAGTTCTTCGGTGAACTTTCTCATTTCATATCTCCTCCAGAATATGATCGTGTCTATTTTGATCTTGAGGAAGATTTTAGTTTGGGGGAAGAGCAGCTCTCTCAAAATAGTTTTCGTAATTGATGACATCACCCCGCCTCTTCCTCCCGATATTTTTGTTGAAAATCATCCTACGAGCTTAAATGATCAAAATCAAATTAAGGATTATATGAAATTTATTTTTGAGGATGAAGAATGGATCCTAATTGTTTTCAAAATCTTTATTCCATTCCTCACTTATAATGTGATTTCTCCTCTTCTTCACTCTTGCGGGGGTGAGGATACCATCTTTGACCCCGGTATCACCGTTTAGATTTTTTGCTATTAGAACCGTGGGTATCTCGTCGGAGTGGAACTTTCTCATGTTTCAATGTTTATCCAAACCTCTTGAATGAAAGTCCAATGGAGATTATCTTTTCCACTTGCTTCCCCAAGGACAAATGAATTCGGGGCGGGTCAAGCTAACGACTCGATAACAAAACAAGCACTTCTATCTTCTTTCTATTTTCTTTCTAATAAGTAACATGAAGGGGTTAGCCTCTTCGCTTTCTCGTGTTTGGTTGTTTGTGATGTTTTTGTCTAGGATTTCCCGATATGAAGACTCTCGTGCTAGAAGTTTGTCTTTTCTCCACTCGAGTTTCATGATCGATGCTGATGAAAATCCGATATCTGAAATCTTATCGACTAACGTTTATCTTTAAGCATACTTAATAAACGGCTTTTAGATTTTCGTTGATACCCTTGCCTTTAAACATTGAGGACAATGTTTCGTTTTAGTCTGGGGTAGGGTAATCTTCGATTTGATTTGACCTCACTTGCTTATTCTTTGCCGTGTTTTCTCGCAACCCCGTTTTTACTTAGAAAATGAAAAATTGTGCAAAAAAATGTGTAAAATTTTAAAATTTTTGTAAGCTTTTGCTAGTTTTATGATTGAAAAGTCTTTGCGAGTTTCTTAGAAGTTACTTTAAATATGCGTTTTCTTGAAAAATTCTTTGCTAGTTGCTTAGAAAAGAGGCTATAAAATGCGATTCTAGCTCACAAGGCCAAGAATTTGCAAGCTTCCCTAAGTGATTTTAAATATGCGAAGCTTTGAAAAGATTTGCTAGTTTCTAATAAGTGACTTTAAAATGCGAGACTTGAGATTATTTTCTGAAGCATTTGCTAAGTTAATATATGTTTTGACACCTTGTTGACTTTCATTTGGTGAGAGTAGTAATAGAATTACGACTTGACCGCGTGTTGAGCCCTAGCTTGTTCCCTTAACCATAGATAATTTAATTATCGGCTAAGCATCCAGCGGATCTCATTATTTGAGATTTTAAATTTGCGGAGATCGAGGAATGATAGAGTTACTTATGAGTTTAGATGCTAAGCGTGGAGTAGATGGTTCTCTTTATAACCCATCGAAGGTACTTGTGGCTTTTTGCTCCCACAAAATTGTCTCACCCCATATTTGTGAATAAATAATTAAAGATGTTAAGTTTTTGACGATAGTTAGTTCTTTATCTTCTTAAGAGAATCCTTGCCCATGAGAGTTGGGTACACATCGAGTCTTGTCGGTGTTACGGTATAATAGCGTAGGATTCGGAGTTTGGCACAAAATTAACATGAAATAAAGCCCAAATGTATTAAAGTGAAAATCCAAAGCCATAAAAGTTTTCTATATCGATGGTACCCCCGTTGTCATGGACTTCAAAAAGGTGGAGGAAAACACCAAAGTCATATTAAGACTTCTGATAAAACGGTAATCCCGTTAAGTTAGTGGTTGAAAAGACCGAGGGCCTAAATTGCAAAAATGCAAATGTGCTGAAATAAGTGTTGTTAGCCTTGATAGAAGTGATGGTCATTCACGTTTAGGAACTTTGTAACGTGTGTTAGATATCGTAATAGAATAGTCAACGGGCTCGTGGATTGGGTTAAGCTAAATGATTAGACGTTTAGTTAAGCTAGCCTTTTATCATTTGTAATCCAATCAAAGTCCACGAAGCCCAAGCCCATAAGGGTGATATGTATGGAAGTATAAATACCCCTCAAATGGTAATTTGAGAGGTGTGCTTGAGTGTGTTTTGTGTGTGTTTTCTTTAAGGTATAACAAGTTTCCTTTTCATCTTATTTCTCTCTATTCATACGCATAACATATATCATTCAAGTCACCACCTTTCTTCATCTTCTTTCTACGCTTAAAGTGTTTGTGTTTTACGTATTACTTGTGTGGTAAGCTTGGTATACGTGATAAAGTTGAGAAAAACAAGGTCCTACAATTGGTATCAATCGCCTAACAATGGTTTAGGAGTGTTGTGTTACGTTTTTTGTTAAAACTTTACACAAAAAGTTGCGTTTTTTCTCTAAAACCGTATGATTTTCTCATAAAGTTTTGATTTTTACGTGTTGTTAAGGTTAAAGTTGTAGTTTTTATTGTTATTTAAGTGTTTTGGAAAAAGTTTGTGCAAAAGAAATCATTTGGAAACGTGTTTTTTGGGTTAAAAAATCATGTTTTGCATCAAGCTGGGTATTTCTGCGTAAGGAAAACAAGTACAAGAAAGTCAAAACCCTATTCTTACGCATAAGAAAAGTCAAAACCCTAGTTTTACTCGTAAGGATTTCTACGCGTAAGAAGTGAAGCCTACGCTTAAGATTTTGGTGAACCATCTTCGTGCTACAACGGTTAGTCAGTGCTTCCCTCACTTGGATAAGTTTGTGGAACACTTCGACTTGTGGATATCTTTTACACTTGGACGAGTGTAAAGGATTTTGGTTTTAAACCTAAACTTACGCATAAGCATAAAGCTCCTTTACTTCTATGCCTAAGTTAAATCTTACGCGTAAGGTCCTTTACTTCTAAGTTTATAGTTTACGCATAAGCTCACGTTTAACCTTAAGTTTACGCATAAGTTAGAGTCTACGCCTAAGCAAAGTCTACGCATAACACCAAATCCTACGCCTAAGCTCAAGTTTACGAGTAAGATCTTAAGCAAAACTTCAAACGGCCATAACTTTTGAACCGTAACTCCGTTTTCAGTGTTCTACCCATCAAAACGACCGTGAGAACGAGGAGAATGACGCGGCGAATAAAATAAAGGTGCTTCGGGTCAACCTTCAAGTCCTAAAAATGCTCCGAACAGAAGTTATTGAGGTTTTAAGTTTTTAGACCAAATTTTTACTACAACAACCGAGCTTAATCTTCATCAAACACAACTCCTTTATCGTTGAATCAATCCTACATCAACTTATCATACATACCTTCATCAATGGCAACTCAACAAGACATTCATGCAGCCGGTGCTGAAAACCGTCCTCCTATGCTTGAAAAAGGTGGTTATCTTCAATGGACAAGTCGTATGCTCCGCTACATCAAGACCAAACCTAATGGAAAACTCATGATTCAATCCATTACGAATGGACCCTTCAAGCCTCGACAAGTCCAAGACCCTGGAAATCCTAATACAACACCTCCCGTCCCACCATCTTTTCGTGATCAAGAAGAATCAGAATACACTGAAGAGGAGAAGAAGCAAATCGAAGCAGATGACATGGTGTGACAACTCGTAATTTCAGGACATTTCATATAGACTAGATTTAGTCTACACATCATTAGTAACATCATTTCATATCAATTTATGCATGGGTTTCGCATTTTACATTAAACGTTTATTTTCTTATTAAATAAACGCTATCGCGTAAACATTATTTGAACATTTGATCCGACACTTCCAAAAATTATCCGATATATTTTATACTCATATTAAGATTATAAAAATAATATTATGAGTTTACCAGTGTTTTAAATTTATTTTGTATATAAATTGTTATGTATAAAATTTTACTGACGGTTTTCTTAAATATTACACGATAATTATTATTTCACTCAAATTTTGCAAGAAATGTATTTTATAATTTTATGACTTCAATATATTTTATTTTGACCCGTTAAAATTTATTTTTAGCTAACGCTACCCTAAATGCCTAAATATGTATACAAGTTACTAATTATCCTTAACTAACTACACATTTACTCTACATTAATACTCTTAATTATTACTAAATATATTCACTTCCTTTTTCTTTTGGTGTATGTCAACCAAATGGTGTGACACACACTCTTTTGCTACAAATATCTTCTAATATATATTGTATTATACTCTAACTTCTACACATACTATCTAATATCTTCAAAGTGTGAAAGAAAAAGTTTTCTCTTCTTCCTTTCTTCACCCCTAACAACCGGCCACCTTGAAGCTCAAAGAGGAGATCACCAAAATTTTTCTAGTCAAGTTTATTACACTCTAGTTACGCTCTTAGTTTAGGTTTTGAAATAAAAACCTAGGGTGTTAGGATTAACCTTTGTTCACTTCACCTCATCAAGCTACTAGTAAGCATCTCATATTCATGTTCATCTTTCATATTTATTTTATGTTCATTTCATCATATTTAAGAAAAACATGCAAGTCATAATGATGTTTATACCACTTTTTAATGTTTTTAAGTGTTATATATATAATTATCATCCTATAATTACTCCTTGAAACATATCACTTTTAGTGATGTCTAGGAACCCATGACACCCTAAGAAGGTGTATGGTAGGTTTAGAATAACCCGGCGTTTGTTTGAAGTGGTTAGAATAAGTTTTCTGAGAAAAACTCATTTAAACAAATATATTTAAGGGTCGACCTTTTACGTGAAATCTGGAATTTTCGACAGTTGATAAAAATATTTGGGCTAGATATTTGGAAAATATACTTTAAAAGCAGCGTGGCGCTTGAATGGGTTAAAAGCGGAGTTATAACGAAGAAGTTATGATATTTTTAAGTTTAACGACGAAAACTATTTGTTTGAGAAAATTCAGCATGTATTCTCGACTTTTACGAGTCAAAATGAATCTTAAGCGTTATTAAATGTGTCGACTTATCAAAAATATATTAGTATATATTATCACGATTCGAGGATATATGAAGCGTGAAAAGCGGACTTATAACGACTAAGTTATTCACATTTTAAACAAGTTGCCGTAACTATTTTATATAAGTATAACTAATATATTTTCTAATAGACAAACATATCGACGCGAATAACCATGTTGAGGGTTGTTTTAACATTGATAGAGTACTATTAGAAAAAGATGTCTTCTAGTAAAAGTAAGTTCGCCTAGCCTATTTTTCAAAATGTCTAACCGTTTGTCAAACGAGTTGTAACGAGTAAGATACGGTCACTAAACTTTCGAAAACCACCCTTAAGCGATATTTTGGACACAAGTACCATACTTAGCCTATATTTTTCTCCATGATCGAGACCTCTAGGATGAAAACTTAAATGCTAAAACTTTTAGATTATGCTACAAGCTTCCTAAAACCGTTGAGTTTGTTTCCTAACACTCAATGTGCACCATTTTACGACTAGCTTTTCAAGGCCGTTTAGTCACTTTCATGAAATTGTCAAATGATATTATTTTACGACGAAAAGTTATAATTTCATAATAAATCATTAAATGATTATCGTATGATATCATTTCAACATAAATACTTGTAAAGTATTTTATAATATGACGAGATGTCATAAACATATATTCGATGATAAACATTATTTTCAAATGTACAAGTGGTATGGATATCATATGAGTTTGCATGCGCGACATTGTTTCATGATTTACATTAGAGCATATCATTCATAATAGGTCGCGCTTAGAGATTGCGCCGCATTTCGATGTATCCACTCTTGTTGTCATTATAATTGCATCGGTGAGTCATAGCCCCTACTCTTTTAATTGTTTTGAATTACTTTTGGGGAGATACATGCTCAACTATTTTATGACAATCATGATTATTTGCAAACTATATGTTTATCCGGCCGAATGCTTAGTCATATTCTATATCATAAATCATGGAACTAAATGTCGTGGTATAATCATTGAACTAAATGTCGTGGTATAATCATTGAACTAAATGTCGTGGTATAATCATTGAACTAAATGTCTTGGTATAATCATTAAACTAAATGTCTTGGTATAATCATTGAACTAAATGTCTTGGTATAATCATTGAACTAAATGTCTTGGTATAATCATGGAACTAATGGTCTTGGAACAATTTGAAACAACACTCATATGTGTTATGTCAATTAACTATTAATACATTAAATTACGCACTATTATGTGAATTCATTTGTCATCATGCGCTTGAACATAAACTATACACATTTTGGCAATGGGTTGTAAACACACAGGTTGCAAGTTTTGTATGGGTGAACTTGGGCCGAGTGGATTTACAATACCTTTCTTTGCATGAACATTTTCTAAAGGTTTTCATTTCAACACAAACTCTATGAACTCACTCAACCTTTGTGTTGACACTTTTAGCATGTTTTATCTCGGGTTTCTAAGGCATTCACTTCATGGCATGCATATGGACATATCATAGAGTCGTGGTGACGACGCGTCACACATGGGATTTATGCACTTTAAAAACATCGTTTGGCTTGTAACAAACTTATTTCCGCACAAGTTGATTTTCATTTGGGACCTATACTTTGTAAACTCGATTGTTTTAATAAATTAAACTATGTGTTTTCCAAAGCGACACTTTAGGTCGATTCGATATAATGTGTAACTTTGATGCTATGATGATCATCCCCAGAATTCCATTCATTTGAAAAGCAGTAATTTGGGGTGTGACACATGGCAATTCACATTGTCCAACGGGGTTGCCAAGAGACATCTTTTTCTTTGTGAGCAGGTTGTGGCGCTTTCGACATGTGGGAGCGTGTTAGGCGGCTATGTTATGGAGTAAATTGGTAAACAAGACATGGAGAACAAGATGCTAGCCGAATGGGAGAAGTTTACATCAACTCTAGGAGAATCAATTGAATCCTACTATGGAAGGTTTGCACTTTGATGAATGAACTTATCGAAACAAGTTGGCACCCGAACTATCGTGAGTAATATCAAATTCTAAACAATCTTCCGGAAGAATGGGGACGATATGTCACTATTGTCAACCAAACAAAGGACTTACATCGGTGAACTTTGATCAACTCTACGATTTTCGAAACAAAACCAAACTGAAGTCAATGAAGTTAGGAAAGAAAGATTGGCAAAGAATCATGATCCATTGGCACTAATTGCAAAGACTCAAACTCCGGTGAATACACAACAACAAGCTTCATCATCTTCCACTAACAACAACTTGCGACAATACATTCCTCAACCACAAGTTGTTATCCCCCAACAACAATTCTATCCACCAGAACAACAAGTCATTCAACATCAACAGTATCCACAATACCAGGAACAAGGAATCACTGATTTTGAAACTGAACAAGAAGAGGCTTTGTCAAATGCATTTGCTTATTTGACTAAAGCATTCAGAGGACGCTATTCCACACCAACTAACAACAGCTAGAGGATTTCATCAAACACTCGCAACATGCAAATTGCACAATCGGGGTTTGAATATGGGTCATCAAGGACAAATGGTTGGAGTTATTGGGAACCAACGAGGATATGCTCTTGGATTTCACATGGGTGTCAGCGGTTCCGTATCGAGTGTCAGTTGGGTCGAATGTTGGAAATCGAGATGGGACGGAATGTTGGGAATAAGCGATGGGTAATCGAATGGGAATGTTGCGACTCGATCGTTGGGAATTATGGAAATGTGAATCGAGGCTAATCGGGTTACGTGTTACAATTGTCAAGGAGTGGGTCGCATGGAAAGGAATTGTCCTACTAAGCCGAAAAAGAAGGATGTTGCGTATCTTGAAAGCTATCTTTGTTAGTACAGTCGGAAGCAAGGATGCATCTAAGTCTTGAGGAAAATGACTTTTTCGCTCTTATGGATGATTTGGAAGACCGAGAGGACATCAATGCAAGCGCATCTTCATGGCAAATCTTGAGGAGGCTAAATACGACATCGACTCACGCACCTCCACATTTATGAAGCCAATGCGATGTCGAGGTACCAATCATTGATCCATGGTATAACAATGTCATATTTGATTTGTTTACTCATAACGAATATCGTTACGTGACACGGCACCTACTTATGATACATACCGGACAATCCGAGTTGTAGCAATACTAACTCTAAAACTCCGGATATGGATCCTAATGGAGGCGTGTGGCACAAAATCTCGAGGCGATGAGGAAACACGTGCCTTATTTGAAACATTAATAAATAATTGTGGCATTGAAATTGAGAAAGTTAAAAGGTCAATCGCGATGTTAAGGCCGCGAATGAGAAATTGACCGCTGAGCTTGAGAGGTACAAGGAGAATGCAAAATCTTTTGAATTTCTCAAAAACAAAGAGTCTGAATTAGAAATTGGTTATCGAAATTCCGTTTTAAAAGAAAAACAATTGCAAATCAAGTATAACACACTTGATGTTAATTTGAACTTAAACATAAAATCTTTAAACGAGGAAATTTATGATCTTACAAACCAACTTTCTAAACAAATGGCAACTTATTCTGATCTTGAAAAAGAGAAGAAGCAGTTGATTGCTGATTTTTCAAAACGAGAAGATTATCTTCTGGATGAAATTCTTGATAAAAATGAAAAAAATCACCAAATTGGAAAATTTGCTTGTTACAACGGGTCATTCTGCTAAAACAACCACGGTGTTATCTAACCAAGTAAATCCGTATTTTCATACAACACATAAAATGGCCCTTGGTAACAAACCTTCTTGTTTCCTCAAGAAAGCAAAGAATGTGTTGAATAATGGAAAACCTTTGCATGAACCCATAAATGTTCGTGATTCTTATGAAACGTTAGAACTAACTGATGAGAGTAGATCAAAAATGAAACAAAAGAATCCAGATTTAAAATAAATTGATTACAACAAACTTAACAAAATGTCTGGAATCAATTTTGTTCCTCAAAAAGAAAAGTCAAAATTTTCCATCACACAAAGTGTTTCAAACAAAGAGTCAACACCAGTTTCAAAACCAATTACAAAAACAGTAGTTGTCTCAAAATCACTTTCGAACATTGAAAAAATGTCTTCAACCAATCCTTTTAACACAAGTGATGCTAGAAGCATTTTAGACGATGTGAAAACTAGAATTGGGAGACTTCAAGAGACTGTCAAATCTAAAACCAATATTACAACTAACATATGGTTTTCTAGTTTTGATGATGAAATGAAAAAGTTTTTTGAAACTAAAATTTCCCCTCCGCTGAATAACATCGATGCAAGGGTAATTCATTTTGAACAAACATTTTTGAAAGAAACATTTGACTTTGTCAAGGACCATAAATCCCTGGTAAAGAAAGCTATTGAAAGTGTTGAACACATCAAAGTTTTGGAAAATTTAAATGATTCTCTCTTCGAAGATGTTCTGAGCACCGATATTATGTCCATTGTTTTACAAACATATTCTGTTGAAGACCATGAAAGACTCGGTCTGAGACCTCCAAATTGTTTTCAAAATATGAAAAAGCTCTTGAAAAACTCGAAAAGAAAATGTCTCATATTTTAAACAACTTGATCGAAAAAGCGAGGAATGCAAGTATGACAAGCGTAAATGGCGTGCCTACAATGACATGAAAGTGAAAAATGATCTTTTGAGGGCTCAACTGGATTGTCAAAAAGGAAAGGCTGTGGATACTAAGATTGCAAAACCATTGAGTGAGGAGAAAACAAATGTTCCCAAATCGGTTTTTAAACCAAAATGTCTATTCTCGACCTCCTCCAAAAGTCAATGAGATAATGATTTGTCAAAACAAGTCACTTCACTGCCTTGCCTAAGCTAAAAGAAAAATTGTTGAGAATAAAAAGCGGTTATCTAGAAACCAAAAGTTTTAGCTTTGGCATTTTTAAGATAAGTACCACTAATTATACGCCTCCACATCTAAAATATATGGAACAAATGACATAAGTTTAGATAAGCACTCCAAAGAAACTAGGAAAAGTGAAACCACTTCTCTTGATAAAAAAGTGAATCCTAATGTGTGTGCCTTACCTTCTACAGGACTAGAAAGCACCTCTAGGAGCAGCAGACTAAAGCCTAAGAGAAATACAAGGAACAATATAGTCTCGCATGCCTCTAAGAGTAGTAGCTTGAATAAAGAGAAGAAAGTAGAAGAACACCCTAGGAATTTACCGCTTTGTAATAAGAAAGACATTTCATCTGAATGTAATGAACCTATGAAATCTGCTAAGTTTAACGAATGTGTTGAATCTGTTTGTGTAACTTGCAAGAAATATTTAATTAATGTTCATGATGATTGTGTTTCTAAGAATGAGAATGATAAGCCTGTTCAGAAGAACGTTTCAAAAAGAACTTATGCTAAACCAATAGGAAGACTAGTTGCAAGATTTAGGTCTTACACTACTGATAGGAAGCATACTCTTTACTTTAGGGATGATATTTGGAAACCAACGGGTAGAACTTTCACACTCCAGAATGGTAAAATGAGTGATAAACCAGTTTTCCCAGTAGAAGACTTCTATGAGTGTGATCAGGATTTTACCTCTAAACCAAAGGAACCAAAATCAAAACGGTTTCCAAAAACTTATTCTTCTGTATTTGGCAGGTTATCGAAATATTTCTTTGGATCGTCGACTCGGGTTGCTCCAAGCACATGACCGGGATCCTGAAGCTGCTGATCAATTTCGTTTGGAAATTCATGGGAATTGTACGTTTTGGAAGTGATCATGTAGCAGCTATCATGGGTTATGGAGCTCTACCTTTTGGAAATTATTTGATCACTCGGGTTTACTATGTCGAAGGGTTGGGACACAATTTGTTTTCGATCGGCCGATTACGTGATGCGATTTAGAGGTTGCTTTTAGGAAAAATGCTTGCTTCGTTACAAATTTGGATGGCACTAATCTCTTAGCGGGAATCGTGATACAAACTTGTATGCTATCGACATTAACCAAATGGCCTCTTCATCACCAATATGTCTTATGACACGAGCATCGGAACAAAGTCACGGTTGTGGCATAAAAGATTATCCATCTCAATTCGACACAATCAACAAACTTGCCAAAGACAACATCGTCAACGGACTTCCAAAGTTCAAATACACCAAGGATCACTTATGTCCATCATGCGAACAAGGAAAAAGCAAAAGAGCATCATATAAACCCAAACCCGTACCTAGTTCGGAAGCAAAGTTGCATATGTCGCACATGGACTTATGTGGCCCAATGAGAGTTGAAAGCATAATGGGAAAAAGTATATTCTTGTTATTGTTGATGACTATTCATGATATACATGGGTTAGGTTTCTGAGATCAAAAGACGAAGCACCGGGCATCATCATCACCTTTACAAGCGTATTCAAGTACTTTTACAAGCTCCGGTAAGGATAGTAAGAAACAGAACAACGGCACGAAATTTACTAATCGGAGTTAAGAACTTATTTTGAAGATGTTGGAATCACACATCGGACATCGATTGTTAGAACTCCATAGCGAATGGGGTAGTTGAAGAAGAAATTGAACTCTTGTGGGCGCTCGCACAATGCTAATTTATTCTAGTGCACCGTTATTTTTATGGGTGATCCTGCTGCCACTGCTTGTTTCACTCAGAACCGATCCCTAATCCGTCCAAGATTCAATAAAACCTCATATGAGCTAATGAACAACAGAAAACCTGATATCTCTTACCTTCACGTGTTTGGCGCTTTGTGCTATCCAACAAAAGACAGAGAAGATCTTGGAAAACTGAAAGCTAAAGGTGATATTGGAATCTTTATTGGATATTGAGATAACTTGAGGGCATTGAGGGTGTATAACAGAAGAACTAGGAAGATAATGGGGACGATGAATGTGAATTTTGACGAACTTTCACAAATGGCTTATGAGAGACTCGCTCTAGAACCCGCTTAATCCAATGGCTTCTAATCAAAGCAGTTAGAACCCGAACCAAACCAGCGAGATTACGGATACATCGGTTCGGGACTCATACAACAAAGAGCTCCATCAACTTTTGCGATACACCTCATGAACAAGAATGGGAGAATTTCTTGAGTTAATGTTCGATGAATACTATGGTGGAACTTGACAAATGCATCAAACCATCATTCCGCTTCACCGCTCAAAATCATCCACCACCACCAACGAAGATGCATCTACCACGGTCGAAACCAATGCACCAACTCCATCAATGTCATCTACATCGACTTACGCAAATCCTATTCTTGAAGCAGTTTACCGGCGGTTGATGAGCAAAACCAAAACATATCATTTCAAGAAGAACCTTCACAAAACCAGAACAATGCAACGTTAGATGAAGACTTATTTGAAAACCCGTTTGCTACGGAATCAGCTAAATCATCTTCAAGCTTATGAGAACCATCTAACTTACATATGTTTAACCAACGGTATCCCTCTACTTTGAAGTGGACAAAAGACCATCCAATTGAACAAGTTATTGGTGAACCTTCATGGCCAATTCAGAAGAGACGCCAACTTGCCACAGACTGCGACTTGTGCATTTACCTTTGCTCAATTAGCACTAAAGAACCAAAGAACATTAGGGAGGCAATGGCAGAAAATGCTTGGATAGAAGCGATGCAGGAGGAACTTCTCCAATTCCGTCTACATGACTCTTGGGATTTGGTTCCAAGACCAATTGACATTCGCGTCATTGATCTCAAATGGTTATGAAAGAACAAAAGGGATGAAGAAATGACTATAATTCGCGACAAAGCTCGTCTCGTGGCCAAAGGATACAGACAGGAAGAAGGGATAGACTTTGAAGAGTCATTCGCGCCGGTAGCTAGACTTGAAGCAGTCAAGATATTCTTAGCCTATGCTGCTTACAAAAACATCACGGTTTATCAGATGGACATTAAGACCGCATTCTTGAATGGCACTCTGAAAGAAGAAGTGTATGTGAGTCGACCGAAGGCTTCATAGACATGGAACATCCGGACTCGTCTACAAACTCAAAAGGCAATCTATGGTTTAAAGTAAGCTCAGAGGCGTGGTATAATGACTGTCCTCTTTCACGATTCAAAACAATTTCACCAAAGGCTATCGATCCTACCTTGTTTACGAAAATACAACAATGACATTTTGATTGTTGATTACGTGGGCGACATCATTTTGGGTCCACTAATCCGAATCTTTCAAAACATTTTGAAAATTTCATGAAAAGCAAATTTGAAATGTCCATGATGGGGAACTAAAATTTTTCTTGGTTTACAAATACATCAATCCCCGTGGAATTTTTATAAATCAAGCCAAATATACAAGCGAGATTTTGAAAAATCATGGTATGGATAATTGTGATTCGGTCGAACACCAATGGTAACTTCACCAAAAATTGGAGCCGGTTTATTTGGGAAACCCATCGATCCGAAGAAATATCGAGCATGATTGGTTCTCTCATGTACCTCACTGCTAGTCGACCCGATATTCATTTCTTTGTTTGCTTATTAGCACGGTTTCGAGCAAAGCCTACCGAGCGCACCTCAAAGAGGTTAAGCGGATCTTCGGTGCACGAAGACATCCATTCACATGGGACTTTGGTATCCGAAGGAATCGGTTGATCTAATTGCCTTTTCGGATCACGGACCATGCGGAGATCAAGTTCTGACAAAAGTACATCGGGAGGAGCACAATTTTGGGTGAAATGTTAGTAAGTGGTCTTCAAAGAAACAAGATTGCCTTGCACTTTCAACCAGCAAGCAGTATGTGTCTCTGTCGTGTGTTGTGCTCAAGTTCTATGGATGAGAACACAACTCACAGATTATGGCTTTACTTTCGATAAAATACCTATGTATTGTGACTCGAAAAGTGCCATAGCCATATCCTGCAATCACATTCATCACTCAAAGACTAAGCACATTCGTGTCGTTATCACTTCATAAAAGAGCACGTAGAAGAAGGTCTTGTTGAATTATTTTTCGTGAAGACATATTACCAACTCGCGATCTATTTAGTAAAGCCCTTTCAAAAGAACGGTTTGATAATTTAGTTCGACAATTGGAATCTGACCTAACCCACGAGGAGTTAGAACGTCTTCTCGAATCTTCTTGAAAATGTTTTCCAAAAAGCCTCATTGTAAATATTTTGAAAAACAAAATACAAAATTTGAAAAACTATCAAAAGCAAAATATAAAATATAAAACTTTCAAAAAATACAAAAACAATATAAAATCAAAAATACAAAAATATTCTTCTCACGACATGTCTCTCGTATAATCGATATTCTGTACTTTTCTAGAAATGTCATTCAACAATGATACGGACATGTACAGATGCTTGAGCGAGAGTTATTTTAATGTTTTCTAAAACATGTCGTTCCTCAAAATTTCTTTCACAATGGCTCTCGTATACTTCAGTACGAAACCCGTACCAAAAATGATGACTTTTGATTATTTTCAAATCAAAACTCGTGTTTTTAAAGAAAAAATCGAGTGTGCGCTTGAATGCACTACATTTAAAAGCGGTGAGAAATCATCATCATCTTGAGCACCTTTTTCAAGATTGTTCAAAAGATTTTAAAATCTTTCAAAATATTTTGTGCTCAAGATAACTCCTCTAAAACCTTTTATTGATTATGCTTTATTCATGGGGAGTATAAAAACAAAATGTTCCAAATTCATGCTTAAATCAAATCCGTTTGTCTCCCAAAGATTCTAAAATGTTTAATCCGTTGATATAAAAATATCACGAATATGCTATTTTGAGGGAGAAGGCGTGATTAAAATGTGATCAAAAGTTTAATGATCGTTGTTTGAATCTCAAAAGAGCTCGACTCGGTTGAAACCATTGAATTAACAAGGAATCAAAGCCAGTAAATGTACCATCTCGAGAAACTCGTGATAGACATGTACTTTCATGGGTCGAACCTTCTTTTCAAGAAGAGTTTACAACTTCAAGGTAGTTATTAGAGCTAGTTGTCACCTAAAAGCGACAATAGAACTCTTTAACTAAGCTACGTAACAGTGTCTCGTGGAAGCTGTCTATTATGAGCGATCAATTCAAAAGTGCGAAGTCTACCCTCTCATGCTGATTTAAGTTAAAACATTATAAGCACATGTGAAGGGGGAGTGTTTTTGAAAATACAAAACTCTCGAAGTGTTAACAAAATATGTTTTAATCATAAACACTTTGAGAGATTTTCAAGAAAAAGGTTTTATGGCAACAATAGGATAGTCATGGGTTATAAGGTGACTAAGGATAGGAAATCCGTCCTATGATCCCTTGAGCCGGAGGATCTACCAAGGACAATACCCATAGTTAGTATTAGAAGTCCTTAGGTATGATTGAAAAAGGAGTAATGTGAGAAAGGAGAAAGAAGGGTTGAAGAATTTAAAAAAAATGTAATGAAAAGGGTGAAAAGAAATAGCCCTCCATAATCAACCTTAGAGGCGAAACCGGGTTCAATTCATACACTCTTGGTTGTCACTAAGATGACGCCGGTATTGAAGACAAAGACGTCATGGACCCGTGACGCCTTGCACTAAGCCTTCTAGCTACTCAATTCCTCTTAAAAGGAATTGTTTTATTCTCACTGGGAACCCTACATAATCTATCGATGTTCTCTTAGAGATCGTTGGTATTGAAGAAGGAGACCCTCTCCCCAGTCTCCGCTTAGAAAACCAAAATGCACTAATCGAGTCTAGAGCCACGAGATTCATCAAAAGATCTCTTAGGAACACTTAACATTTCATCGCTTGTTGTTCATCAATAAGGACATAAGTGATACATTCTAGAGTCCCACGAGATCTTAGCAATCTGCGAACATTTATGAGAGGTTTCACAATTGTGATCCTCGGTGATTGAATGGAAACTCTGCCGGGGTCAACATCAGCGACCACGGCGGTCACCGGTAATTCTTATGGATTAAGCTTAGTGTGTATCAAATGATCTCTGATCGTGAAGTGGTGTACTTGACTTACGAGCGTAGATATACTTGGTATGTCGTGTTAGCCTTTTGAGGGCCTCGGTTCGAGAACGACCTTTGTAAAATTAGAGGCGTGTTTTACACTATCTTGTTAACACCATCGACATTCGAACACTGTAAGTCTTTGGAAATCCGCTAAGGAGATTCCTTTCACGAATCGAATCCACGAATATGTGGGTCGTTGCTTGAATTTATTCAATGTAATGCCTGTCCCTTATTGGATTAGGACGGTGATTCGCCCGACCAAGGTGAATGGAATCAAGACATTCATCGATAGAACAATTGTAGTAATCAATTCTTTAAGAAAAGATTACAATGATCAATTAGTGTTCGTGTTGTGCACAGGGAAGGCTGCTGGCGATGGATGCTCGCGGGAGGAAGAGATCGTCTGATTCTCCACATGCTCATACCAACAACATCACAAATGAAGTTCTCATCAAATTCAAAGGCAACAAAAAGTTAAAGATGATTCTTCGTCAATGTCAAAGAATCTTCAAAGTTTAAAGACTCGAGAACTTCATCATTGGAAACTCAAAGTCAAAAAGAAGTGTGAGCATGGTAGAGAAAGACATGGAGACACCTAACCAAAGAAGTTGATGTATGGCAGAATACCACATTAACTGATCACAAAGCATGAAGGAATGAAAACCAAGACTATTCTATATCGACACACAAAGTTCAAGCTCAAGGAGAGTAAAGACCTAATCAAGTGGAGCATCTTTTGAATGACCACCCCGCAGGGAGATTGTTATGATAATAATTAATAGAAGTGACGGTCATTCACGTTTAGGAACTTTGTAACGTGTGTTAGATATCGTAATAGAATAGTCAACGGGCTCGTGGATTGGGTTAAGCTAAAGTGTTTGTGTTTTACGTGTTACTTGTGTGGTAAGCTTGGTATACGTGATAAGGTTGAGAAAAACAAGGTCCTACAATGGTTTAGGGTAACGGCTCGATACCAATTGTGGGACCTTTTTCTCAACCTATCACGATATATAACTTACCACACTAGTACGTAAAAAACTAAACACTAGCGTAGAAAGAAGATGAAGAAAGGTGGTGACTTGAATGATATATGTTATGCGTATGAATAGAGAGAAATAAGATGAAAAGGAAACTTGTTATACCATAAAGAAAACATACACAAAACACACTCAAACCTGACCATCAAATGACCATTTGAGGGGTATTTATACTTCCATACATATCACCCTTATGGGCTTGGGCTTCGTGGACTTGGATTGGATTACAAATGATAAAGGCTAGCAACTAAGCGTCTAATCATTTAGCAACCCAATTCACGAGCAGTTGACTATTCTATTACGATATTTAACATCGTTACAAAGTTCCTAGCGTGAATGACCATCACTTCTATTAATTATTATCAAGGCTAACAATCTCCCCAAGGGGTGGTCATTCAAAGATGCTCCAATTGATTAGGTCTTTACTCTCCTTGAGCTTGAATTTTGTGTGTCGATATAGAATAGTCTTGATTTTCGTTCCTTCATGCTTTGTGATCGAGTTAATGTGGTATTACGCCATCGTCAACTTCTTTGGTTAGGTGTCTCACGCCATTCTCCACCATGCTCACACTTCTTTTGACTTTGAGTTTCCAATGATGAAGTTCTCGAGTCTTTAAACTTTGAAGATTCTTTGACATTGACGAAGAATCATCTTTAACTGAGTTGCCTTTGAATTTGATGAGAACTTCATTTGTGATGTTGTTGGTATGAGCATGTGGAGAATCTGCGATCTCTTCCTCCATGAACATCCATCGTGACTTCCAGTGCGATCACGAACACCAATTGATCATTGCAATCTTTTCTTAAAGAATTGATTACTACAATTGTTCTACTAATGAATGTCTTGATTCCATTCACCTTGGTCGGGCGAATCACTATCCTAATCCTATAAGGGACGATTGGCATTACATTAAAAAATTCAAGTAACGACCCACATCTTGAGATTCGATTCGTGAAAGGAATCTCCTTAGCGGATTTCCAGACACGAGGTTCGAATGTCGGGTGTTAACGACATAGTGTGAAAACACATCTCTAATTCTTACAAAGGCTATTCTGAGCGGAGGCCCTCAAGAAGGCTAACACGACACATCCAAGTATCTCTGGTTCGGTGAGTCGTGAAGTACACCAAAGCATCACTTCACGACGTAGATCGTTTGATACACACTAAGCGTAATCTATAAAATTGCCGAAGTGACTGTTGTCGGTGCTTGATGTTGACCACGGCGGAGTTTCCATTCAATCACCGAGGATCACAATTGTGAAACCTCTCATAAATGTTACGGCGATTGCTAAGATCTGCGTGGGACTCTAGAATGTATCACTTATGTCCTTATTGATGAACAACAAGCGATGAAATGTTAAGTGTTCTAAGAGATCTTTTGATGAATCTCGTGGCTCTAGACTCGATTAGTGCATTTGGTTTCCTAATCGGGAGGCGGGAGAGGTCTCTCTTCAATACCAACGATCTCTAAGAGAAAGTCGATAGATTATGTAGGGTTCCGGTGAGAATGAAACAAATCCTTTTAAGAGGAATTGAGTGGCTAGAAGGTTTTGGTGCGGTCGTCCATTGGGTCCATGACGTCTTTATCTTCAATACGGCGTCATCTTAGTGACAACGATGAGAGATGAATTGAACCGGTTTACGCCTAAGGTTTATTATGGAGGGCTATTTCTTTTCACCCTTTTCATTACATTTCTTTTTAATTCTTCAACCCTTCTTTCTCCTTCTCTCATTACTCCTTTTTCAATCATACCTAAGGACTTCTAATACTAACTATGGGTATTTTCCTTGGGTAGATCCCTCCGGCTCTGGCGGATCATAGGACGGATTTCCTATCCTTTGTCACCTTATAACTCCATGACTATCCTATTGTTGCCATAAAACCTTTTTCTTGAAAATCTCTCAAACTGTTTATGATTAAAACACATTTTGTTAACACTTGAGAGTTTTTATTTTCAAAACACTCCCCTTCACATGTGCTTATAATGTTTTAACTTAAATGCATGAGAGAGGGTAGAGTTGACACTTTTGAATTGATCGGCTCATGATGACAGTTCCCCGAGAGACAGTTCGTAGCTTAGTTAAAGAGTTCCATTGTCGGTTTTAGGTGACAACTAGCTCTAATAACTACCTTGAAGTTGTAAACTCTTCTTGAAAGAAGGTTCGACCCATGAAAGTGCATGTCTATCACGAGTTTCTCGAGATGGTACATTCTTGGCTTTGATTCCTTGTTAATTCAATGGTTTCAACCGAGTCGAGCTCTTTTGAGATTCAAACAATGATCATTAAACTTTTGATCACATTTAATCACGTCTTCTCCCCTCAAAATAGCATATTCGTGATATTTTTATATCAACGGATTAAACATTTTAGAATCTTTTGGGAGACAAACGGTTTGATTTAAGCATGAATTTGGAACATTTTGTTTTTATACTCCCCTGAATAAAGCATAATCAATAAAAGGTTTTAGAGGAGTTATCTTGAGCACAAAATATTTTGAAAGATTTTGAAAATCTTTTGAACAATCTTGAAAAGGTGCTCAAGATGATGATGATTCTCACCGATTTTAAATGTAGTGCAAGCGAGCGTACACTCGATTTTTCTTTAAAACACGAGTTTTGATTTGAAAATAATCAAAAGTCATCATTTTTGTCGGGTTTCGTCTTGAAGTATCTGAGCCATTGTAAAACCCTAAAAATTGTAAGCGTGAAAAGACTATTTTGCCCTCAAATCTAAAACTTATAAAATCGTAAAATATGTCAATGCTCATTAAAAGTAATTTTAACCGAACTTATAAATGATTGAGGAACCTAAAATACAAGATCTACACCTTACGTCTAAAAGCATCGGACATTTACTTTAGTTTCATGGGTGATTTCTTTTAGCATTCATATTTGTAATCATGTCAAGTTAATGTAAAAGCCCATCTAAGTGGAGTTGGCCCATTGTTTTTCTTTTGCTCAGTAAAACCGAACTCCATTCATCCCTTCCTTTTTTTTTTTTTTTTTTTTTTTTCGTTTCATGTTTTATTCTCCCACTCAAAACCCTAAACCAAAAAAAATGGCGGCACCTAGTTCTTTTCTTTTTTTTTTCCATTCGACAACAAGGCAAGAAGAAGCTGTGTTATCATGTGTGTTGAATAGAAGCTGATGTGGTCGTGGTGTAAGGAGAAGCTGATGAGGTCGTGGGTTTTGGTTCGAAGAATGGCTGGTCGTGGGTTTCTTGATCGATGGTGGTATTGAGATCGTGGGTTCTTGGTACTCTTGGTTTTTGTTTCATTCCATTCGATCCCCAAGGTATCTCTTGCGTTTTTTTTTTGTTAAATTCATATAAACGACACACATATGTTTATACAAGCGAATCTAAATGTTATCATGCCTAATAAATTGAAACCCTAATTAGAATGGAACTCTAAAATGAATTAATAGCTAAACATGTGATTATAATGGTTTTAATGGACCCTAAAGCTGGATGACATCATATGTCAATTTGTGTGTCATAGATCGAATTTTATAAGTGCAATAATCTGGGTTTTGTTGGAAAAGTTTATTTTATGTCTTAGTTAAGTTTTCCAAGTGGTTTGGTCGAATTAGGAGTTGTCTAAGTCGTATTTTTGAATTTTACAAGATCAAGTGTCAAAGGCGAGAAAGCGGTGCGAAATTTGGTTGGATTGTTTGATTTTCATTTTCAAACCATAAGGAATTGGGAGCTCTCCTTTTACGGGAGTGACATTTAGGATATAAATGAATTTACGGGAGTTTGGGAATTTTTCCAAGGTGTCTAAACAGGTCCAATAAGCGTAAACTTTTAAGGTGTATTTTGACCACTTTACAGGCAGGTCGGACTTATGATTTTCCATAGGCCATTTGACACGGAAATAGAACCCCCAATTTTGGAGAGTCTTTTAACTCATATGAGAACCCCAGGATTTTACTTTATTTTATTTGAGCTAAGTAAGTATTTTATAAAAATCGCTAAATTCTGGTCCCGATGTGAATTTAAGAATATGAAAGATAAAAAGAGGATATCAATCGTAAAACACTTACACATGCATAAGAAGCTTATAAAATGAGTATATAAGTAATATATGATATAAATTCGTGTAGATTCGTTGGCGAAGATACGACGTTGCTACAGTGTTACTTTTCCGTTTGTTTTCATTACGTTGCTAAGGTGCGAGATATTACGACCTTGTCTCTTAAGGTTTCTCATGATTCGTTTACATCTTTCGATATTAGATTTGAGCTGTGATACCTTGCTCGAGCCTTCTTATTAGGGCTTCCTATAACTTTGCTATGCTCCTTTGATTGGATCTCCTATGTGAGCTGTTTGATTTTGAACCTTTGATTATGAACACGTGATATGAACCTCGATATGGACTTTGATATGAACCTTTGACTTACGAACCTTTTGTTATGAACTCGATTATGAACCTTTCGATTATGAACCTTACGATTGTGAACCTTATGACTACGAACTTTACGATTATGAGCCATTGATATGAACTTTTGATTATGAACTTATGTTATGGAACTTTGATATGAACTTTTGATATGAATCCTTATGATATGATTATGCTTTGACCCTTGGTTTGATACCGAGCCAAATATGTTTCCCTAGCCATGAAGGTAACATGGCGTGTCGATGATGCACCTCGGCATGACTCTAGGGCAGTAGAGTGATGTTACGCCCCGTCCTTGGTGGTGGATCATATTTTGTATATGTGAGGGGCGTATGGATGCATCCTAGATGCATTACATTATCGATATGATATGATTTGTACGGTGAATGATGTGGGTGTGCTGTCTGGCGTCTTCACGATCGGGAGACTAGCTACTCCATTGGTTCTTGAGGTCTCCCTCCTATTATATATGGTATTCCGAGGTCACCCTCAGAATACAATGGTTACTTATGATATGATATGATATGATATGATATGTTCGGGCTCGTGGTAGATTTCGACAACCCTTACACTTTTGATATGCATATCTTGTACTTCTACGTATTTCCCCAACGCACCATAATCTGTATTAATTGTTCATTTCTCGGTACCTTATATGACTCACTCTTACCAAGATATAGATACTCCTTTTCATTGATCATCACACTTTCATTCCGTTATTTAGGACTATCATTCCATTCACATACCGGGTTATTATATGTTATTGGATTTGATTATGCTTTTCATGTGTTATGTGACTCACGATTACTCTGCTGCGATATGATTAATATACGGTTATCTGAGTTACTGTTTTCATCGATGATATGTGATCTCACTTTGTTATGTGACCCTCGAATTGTCGGTGACCATGCTAATGTGTAATCGTTAGTTTTGTACATTTATTATGTGTACGTTCGATTAATTCCGTGGACTATGACTATTCGTTGTGTCCTTATCTCGCTTATTGTTTACGCCATGTTTACATTTACATCTATGCTACGGTTTGATTAGGTAAATGGTTCGACTTGTGACGTCGGCTTGTTTATTGTTTAGTTGCCACTGCTATGTCTTTAATTCATTTAATTATATTGTTTATACTATATTCCTACTTATTACGTGTATTGCCATGTGTTGATTCTTTGTTAGTACTTCATTTGTTATAATCTTGGTTATGTTTTCAACTAAGGGTTTTGACATGTGAATTGTCATGCTCACTTATTAATTAATTGCTTCCGTTTTCTGTAGATATCTGTTTGGCTTGTATGTCTTGATTTCTGATTTGATTGTATGACATATATGTTGTGTGGATGCAGCGCTTTGCTATGCTTGCTTATGTTTGAGTTCTTGTATGTCCGGTTTGTATGTGCTTGTTTATATGTCATCGATGCTTTGCTTTGCTTCGTTCTCCTTGTTATACGTGCTTTGGATATCTATATAATTGTGTTACGCGGGATCCTCATTGACTCATTGTCCTCATTTAGCTGCGACTTTGTTATCGGTTTCATTATTCCATTTCGCATTTACGATTTTATTTAGCTTTCGTTTTGTTATATCATTCCTTTGGGCTTTTAAGCTCGGTAGCATTTCTTTCTGCGGCGGTTTTAGGTTTGAAGATGGGCTTCGATGGGTGAGAGTTAGAGTATCGAGTGGACCAACCCTAGCACCTTTTACTTTGGGACTTATTTTGAACAACTTTTGTTTTGGGATTTTAATTCATTACGGATATTGTATTTTCTTGTCGGTCAATTGTGTGTATGTTTTGATACTTCATTTTAAGGTTTCGTTTGTAAAGATTTCATTTGTATGTTACGATATGACACGAGAATGTGACACTTCTACCCTTGCCGGGTTGGGGTGTTCTGACCATTGTGAAAGAAATTTTGAGGACGACATGTTTTAGAAAACATTAAAATAACTCTCGCTCAAGCATCCGTACATGTCCGTATCATTGTTGAATGACATTTCTAGAAAAGTACGAATATCGATTATCTGAGAGACATGTCGCGAGAAGAATATTTTGTATTTTGATTTTATATTGTTTTGTATTTTTGAAAGTTTTATATTTTTATATTTTGCTTTTGATGGTTTTCAAATTTTGTATTTTGTTTTCAAAAATATTTCTGTGAGGTTTTTAGAAAACATTTTCAAGAAGATTCGAGAAGACGTTCTAACTCCTCAGGGGTTAGGCTTCGCATTCCAATTCGTCGAACTAAAATATCAAACCGTTCTTTTGAAAGGGCTTTAGTAAATAGATCGGCGAGTTGGTAATCTGTCTTCACGAAAAATAATTCAACGGTACCTTCTTCTACGTGCTCTTTTATGAAGTGATAACGAACACGAATGTGCTTAGTCTTTGAGTGATGAACAGGATTGTAGGATATGGCTATGGCACTTTTCGAGTCATAATACATAGGTATTTTATCGAAAGTAAAGCCATAATCGTGAGTTGTGTTCTCATCCATAGAACTTGAGCACAACACACGAATAGAGACACATACTCGCTTGGTGGTTGAAAGTGCGGTGCAATCTTGTTTCTTTGAAGACCGACTTACTAACTTTTCACCCAAAAATTGTGCTCCTCGATGTACTTTTTTTGTAACTTGATCTCTGCGTGGTCCGCATACGAAAAGGCAATTAGATCAAATCCGGTTCCTTCGGATACCAAAGTCCCATGTGAATGGATGTCTTGGTACCGAAAGATCCGTTTAACCTCTTTGAGGTGCGATTCGGTGAAGCTTTGCACGAAACCGTGCTAATAAGCAAGCGACAAAATGAATATCGGGTCGACTAGCGTTGAGGTACATGAGAGAACCAATCATGCTCCGATATTTCTTCGGATCGATGGGTTTCCCAAATAAATCGGCTCCAATTTTTGGTGAAGTTACCATTGGTGTTCCGACCGAATCACAATTATCTATACCATGATTTTTCAAAATCTTAGTTGTATATTTGGCTTGATTTATAAAAATTCCACTTGGGGATTGATGTATTTGTAAACCAAGAAAAAATTTTAGTTCCCCCATCATGGACATTTCAAATTTGCTTTTCATGAGATTTTCAAAATGCTTTGAAAGATTCGGATTAGTGGACCCAAAAATGATGTCGTCCACGTAAATCTGAACAATCAAAATGTCATTGTTGTATTTTCGTGTAAACAAGGTAGGATCGACAGTTCCTTTGGTGAAATTGTTTTGAATCAGGAAAGAGGACAGTTCGTCATACCACGCTCTCGGAGCTTACTTTAAACCGGATGTTCCATGTCTATGAAGCCTTCTGGCTGACTCACATACACTTCTTCTTTCAGAGTGCCATTCAAGAATGCGGTCTTAATGTCCATCGATAAACCGTGATGTTTTGTGAGCGGCATAGGCTAAGAATATCTGGCGCTTCAAGTCTAGCTACCGTGGCGAATGACTCTTCAAAGTCTATCCTTCTTCATCTGTATCCTTTGGCCACAAGGCGAGCTTTGTTGCGAATTACGGTCATTTCTTCATCCCTTTGTTCTTCCATAACCATTTGAGATCAATGGCCGAATGTCAATTGGTCTTGGAACCAAATCCCAAGAGTCATGTAGGCGGTATTGGAGAAGTTCCTCCTGCATTATTTCTATCAAGCGTTTTCGCCATTGCTTCCCGAATGTTCTTTGGTTCTTTAGTGCTAATTGAGCAAGGTAAATGCACAAGTCGCGATGCAGTGGCAAGTTGGCGTCTCGTCGAATTGGCCGTGAAGGTTCACCAATAACTTGTTCAATTGGATGGTCTTTTGTCCACTTGAGTAGAGGGATACCGTTGGTTAAGCGTATGTGAGTTAGATGGTTCTCGTAAGCTTGAAGATGATTCTGCGATTCCCTAGCAAACGGGTTTTCAAATAAGTCTTCATCTAACGTTGCATTGTTACGGTTTTGTGAAGGTTCATCTTGAAATGATATATTTTGGTTTTGCTCATCAGCTGCTTTGGTAAAAGCTGTTTCAAGAATAGGATTTGCGAATTCGATGTAGATGACATTGATGGAGTTGGTGCATTGGTTTCGACCGTGGTAGATGCATCTTGTTGGTGGTGGTGGATGATTTTGAGCGGGTGCGGTGGAATGATGGTTTGATGCATTTGTCGAAGTTCCACCATAGTATTCATCAAACATTAACTGAAGAAATTCTCCCATTCTTGTTCATGAGGTGTGTCGGCAAAGTTGATGGAGCTCTTTGTTGTATGAGTCTGGCGATGTATCCATAATTCGCGGGTTTGGTTCGGGTTCTAATCTGTTTTGATTAGAAGCCATTAGATTAAGCGCGGGTTCTAGAGCGAGTCTCTCAGAAGCCATAAAAACTACAATGAAATAAGTGTTAAGCCAAACTTTGAATCCGGGAGATATCTAAATAAAGCTTCTGTCTCTGGACTCGTAGATGAGTTGTTTCGGTCGCCATAAAAAGGATATCTCCCCAAATCGTGTTAAATTAGGACCTTGATGTGGACCTCATTCTTGTATGCAACGGTTTTCGAGGGAAGATGGATAACTAATTAGCGTTTTAGCTTCATTTCTTTATCGGAATAAAACTTATCGAAACGAGAAATTTGAAGAAATTCAATTCTCACAAAAAATAAAATAAATAGAGGAAAATAGAAAAATGGGAGCAAAAGGTAATTACACAAGTAACTTCCATGGGTAGTGTTAGCATGTAAAATCATATTTAACAATGATTTCGATTTTACGCTTAGTTTGGGGACTTGTGAAAAATCAGGGACGATGTATTCTATCCGTATGGTCACTTCTCGCTGAGTTGTGTTTCCTACTCCGTGATCCTAAAAATTCTTTTGAAAATTTTTGGAGTTATTGATCGACATGAAAGTTCAACAAACCACCACTCATAATTGGAATGTGCTTAAATGTAATATCTATATGTAAAATAAAAGGTAAACGGGGCGTTTTTAGGATTAAGGGTCTCTTAATCTCTTTTGAGGAATCTTTGCTACTTTTCATAGATTTAATAGAAAGAGATTGAAATCCTTGATTTTAGAAGCGTGAGTTGATTACATTGCGTGAGGACACGACAATCTTCTTATGCAGGGTATTTTGGTATGTGCTAAAACACATACCATTTCTTCTAAAACCGCCCAAAATAAGCTGGAAGCGAGCCGTTATTGTCTAATATTTACGTTTTTCTTAAGTTTATGCATGTGCAGGTACGGATATGACAAAACAGACAAAAGAAAGCCAAAACCGAAGAAAACCGAGCACGGGAATGAGAAGAGAGCAAAAGCCGATGCCGGGATGCTGTTTTATGGACTTTGATGCTCAAAAGTTACATTTTACGGAGTTCAGGATAAATATTGGGAGATTTCACTTTAAACCTTTCACCTTCCATATTTTCACAATTTACCCCTCATTTTACCAAAATTACACTTTTAACCCCTCAACTTTCCTTTATTTACCATTTACACCCTAATACCCTTCATTTAACTATTACTCTTTCACTTTCATAATTTTCACCATTAGTCCTTCTAAATTTCAAAAACACATGAAATATCCTTTTTACATTTAAAGTCTAAAAACCAAAAAAATAATCCAAACAACTAACACAAATACAAAGTCCAAAATACAAAACCAACCCTCTTTACCATTTCTGAACCCCAGTTACCACCCCAACTGACCTGTCACAAATAGCATTTGACCCCCACCTTTTAATACCCACGGTCAAAGAACCCTTCCCTTAGTCAAACTAAAAAAAAATAAAACCCAGCAAACAAAAACGCGCCCAAACCATTGTTACAGTTACTATTCACCCACCTTCATCACAATTACCCTGATCCCAACTCTTTTACCCATCTTTAGTACTTCCAGAAGCCTCTGACACACGTGTTAGAGGTGTGCGATATGGATTGCCAACATGGCAAAATCGACTTGTTATTGGTGCAAACACATCATCCCAATTAATCGGTACGTGGATTGAGATGGTGACAAGAGATGAAATCAAAGGTGTAATTAGAGTTCGGATGCTTCTTGAAGATCAACCCAAGCCTTGGCATCGACTATTTAAAGGCGTCCTTCACAGATTATCCCTTGTCCGGTTTTCTGACTTTTAGAAAATCATTACCATTTTAATCTTGTTTTTCTTGCTTTTAATAGATTAAACTTAGTTGTAATTTCGGTCTCGACCTTGTAACTTCATTTTGTTAAATCTGAATTGGTTTACTTTACCTTGTTTCAAGCTTAATTCAATCTTTCAATAGTCTTGTTCTTTAGCTTTTATTTGTTGATATAAGCTCAATCAAGTTTATTATAGCTTGATTAAGCTTATTCATGTTCTTGTCTTAATTTCGAGTTTTACACAAAAGTCAACTAAAGTCAAAGCGTGTTCAAGTCATGATTTCGACAATTTTTAGTTTAAATGTGTTTAGTGAATATGTTTAGTCATAATAAGTCATTTTAATTAAATAATCCGAGTTTATGTTTAAAGCGTGTTTAAAAGTTTTAGAAGTTCTGAGGGTGTTTGGGTAAGGAAATCGTTGAAGTTTGATTTAAAATCTCAAGTTGAATTTGATATGTACGAGCTCGATTCTTGTTTCAAATCTATTTCAGTCAAAATTTCAAGTTATTCAAAGCTAAATTGTGATTTCAAGCTTAATTTCAATTCTATCTTAGCTTATGTTTCTATCCCATTCTTGCTTGATTCATCAGTTTAATTTAGGATCTATAAATATTTAGAAGTTAGTTTAAATCAGTTTTTCATACTCTTGGTATAGTGTAGATAATCTGATTTAACTTTAGTGCCCTTTAGGTGTGTATAGAAGTGCTTTAAGTTAGCTTGTGGTTACTAATCGCCCTTATCTCTCTGCTTCATGTCCCATTTCATCCCTATTCATGATTTTTCTCAACTCATTATCTGCTTCATTAGTTGTCTTTAGTGCTTGATATTTGGTTCTTATAGCAACTTGTAGGATGGTTTTTAGTTATTTTATAGTTTTAAGGTCTTAAATGCTTATTTTATGTGCTTAATCAGGTCTGCAAGTTGTCCCTTAAGTCTGCTGCATCAGTCATTTTTTATCCTTTTCAGCTCTTGAATTTGATTTTTAATTATCTCATATTAAGTCCATTTTAGCTAAAACTTTGGATATTTGAACTCTGGTAGGTTGTTTTTAGCAAACTAATTTTATTTTATTTTTAGGAATTTTCTAAACCAGTTAAACTCTAGCTTAAAGAGGTTATTTCTAAAGCTGTTTGGCAATAAGCTGTTAGAGTTTAGAGTTGTGCTTATTTGCTTATACATTGTGCTAATCTGGTCTCATTCAGTAGTTTTAGGTAGCTTCTAATTAGTTTAGGATTGTTTTAGCTTAGGTTAGCTTCTAGCAGCTTATTAGAGTAATTTTGCTTTTTTTCATTAAGCTTTCCCTTAACAGACTTACTTCCCAAGTACTTTTCAGCCTTTCTGCTCATACTTATTTGTTCCTTATCAGTTGTAATAGATTACTTTTAGTTGATGTAAGCTTATTTAGCCTGATGTAGTTCTTGGTAGCTTATTGGTACTCTTTAGCTTATTACCTCTAAGCTTTTGAAATCAGTTTAATCATCAAATAGCTTATTCTATGTTCACTAGTGGTTTTTCATAATTTTCATAGCATCTCAGTTTTATTTAGAGCTTTTCTGCAATTTTTTATAATTTTTCATGTCCATTTACTATTTTTCTAGCATTAAATTCAGTTTTTAGCCTTTTTAAATAGCTTTTTAACTCAATTAAATCAGAAAAAGTTCACAAAAATAAAATTTCAATTTTCTTAGGTATAGATAAATCAAAAAGTCATAAAAAATATTTTTCCATATTTTGCTTAGATAAATTAGTATTTTATAGCCATTTATTTAGTTTAATTCAGTTTTAAATTCATAATAAGTAGAGAAAAAAATCAGAAAAATATAATTTCAGTTTTGAAAATTATTTTTAGTTGAATTAGATTTTTGAAAAATAGTTTTGCAATTTTCTTGCAAGTTTTCATAATTTTTAGCTTTTTAATTCAATTTTAAAAAATACAAAATTAGTTTTTAATTCAAATAAAATCAAGAAAAGCCATAAAAATTATTTTTAAATTTCAAATAATTTTTAGATAATCTCTTTAGCTGTAGAAAAATATTAGATCACTTTTAGGGGTTAAAATAGTTTAGTTTGTATTTAATTTGCGTTTTAATAATTACGTTATTTGCGTTTTAGTTTAAATTTGAGTACTTAGTTATAATTTCCTTGTTTGTATCATAGATTCAGTAGTTTTAATTGACTTTTATTATAATTTCTTGCCCCGTAGTTTAGAAATCACTCAAAATCCTTTTTACCCATTCAAATCCCGAATAACGCGACCTGAGTTGTTAAACTCCATTCATCCCTCGCTAGGAACGATCCGGGGACTCAAGCCTAATACGTTTGAGTTACCCAATACTACAAATACTTTATAATTGGTCTCTTCCCTAAGAATCAGGGTCCGTTTGGTTTGCTCTCATAAAATCACAATTGGTATGAGTTTCGGTATAAGGTGGAATAGAAATAGATTCGAGTTAAGTAATCAAATCCAATATTGTTGTTTGGTGTTTATCATATTTGATAATCATGTTAATAATGTGAGGAAAAATGTGGTCCCGGGAATGAAACTAACATATCCTACCAATTTGATAACTATCAAGTATAGAACATATTTGCATATCATTCCAAGATTATATTCCCATAGGAATGTACCAAACATCACCTATCATTCCATTAATCATTCCCATTCCTATTACCTCATACCAAACTCCCCCTTAATCTTTGTTTGGCGTACTGAAAGGAATCCTATCCCAACTAGAGTGGAATTAGACCTAAGTCATTCAATCCTTTGTCTCTCAACTGTGATGTTTTTGTGATAAAGATTTGTGAGACAGTTCATCATATTCTAGCCAAATGTGATTGGGTGTCTCGCCTTTGGAAAAATATTTTTTTGGTGAGTTTTTAAATTCAAGACCGGATTTTGTTTCTCGGAGAATACTGATTTTGTAAAAAAATCTGAGTTGGAAAAGAAGCTAGTTCCAGCCTCTCAACTGTCATGTTTTGAATAAAAGTTATATTCTCTTCAACATAGTCAATTTGGAATGCTAGAAATGAGATGATTTTTTTGGCCAAAATGTGCTTGGTAGAGGATATCTTCATCAAAATTCAACATCTTTTTTTTTTTTTTGGTTGAATAGTAGGTGTAGAAAATTTCCTTTTAGCTTGCGTTCATGGCTTTCTTGTCATATAGACGCATGTTATGTTTTAACTTCATGAGTCATGACCTTATGTAATTTGTAAATTTTCTGCTTTTCTAGCTCCTTGTTAGAAAGTAGGTAACTTTGTGTGTTTCAATACATAGCCCTTAAAAAATACAGTAAAAAATAAAAAAAAAATAAAAAAAAAAATAGAAAAGAAAAAAAATTATAATCCGTACAACAGTGGATGAATAATACAGTATATAGCACTTGTATTTCAGTTGATACACGACCTAACACATTCCATAACAACAATATCGAAAGACTATAGCCTTTCCGAATTGATTGACATATATATAGCAGCTACAAGGTCGAGCATGCATTGGAACATTTATACCAATGTGGTCAGAGGCCGGAAGATGGTTTCATCCTTAAGCATGATCCGGATCCGCTTCACACCATTTACAAACTCCCTGCATTATAAAAGAAATACTTATCAATTAAGATGTTTATTAATAGTTTTTGATATTGGACATGTATTAAATATATGCTGTTCATAGTTAATGATGTATATTGGATGAGTAATGTTGAAATTATGTGTTGTTAGCAATCCCATATCTTTCGATATTGGATGAGTAAGATGACTTACTTCCATGGCACGTCACCCGCAATCCTCCATTGTTCATCTCTATCTTGATACCATACCGAAAACTCTGAACCACTTTCAAATAGTCGTAAACCACATAAAGATTGTTTTCCTAGAAAACCCACATAATTTATAGTAATCATGTGAAAATCACAAAAAGAAACAGATGACATTGTATGGACATTTCAAGAAATTGTTATTATCAAGCATATATACTAACCAAACATGTCTTCTAGCTGTGTTGCAAGACTTAAGTAACTCAAATGATCAAGAACACATATCTTTCGACCAATGGGTACCCCATGCATGTTAACCTTCACAAAATCACTTTTTTGTTCTCTCCTTTGGAATATGTTTCTTTCATTACCAACATCGTCATCTATCCTCCTATGATAAACGACACCGACATTTGGACTTTGGAACTGGTTCCATTCTACTAGGTCGCGGTAGTCATCTGTGACCAACATTTATTCATTGTAACACGTAAAAATTAACGTAAAACGACCAAGAATACCCGTATATATCTACATAGAAAAACTTGAAGAGAAAGTATTACCATGGGGATTTCCGGATTGACTATAAGTTTGTGGCTGCAAGACTCTAAGACTAAGTCCCAAGTCAATGATACCAGCATTTTCATTGTTGGTTTGATAGTACAGTGAAGGAAGATCAGCATGATTTAGAAGGTAGGTTAAGGATGACTCTGAAGCCATTGAGCAACTAGTTATGATTTTTTTTTATATTTGTTTCAATGTTGTATACTTGTATATGAGAAGTAGGGCTGTAGGGTTATATATACATTTGTGCGATGTCTTAATAGCTAGCTCCTTCAAAAAATATACATCTGATCCATAAATATTTTACTACTGTAAAGTATACAAAAGGCTATGATAATGTCTGATTGTGGATAGTAATATGATTGCGTGGATAGTTCCCTTTCACATAAAATTAAATAATAATAATAATAATAATAATAATAAAAAAAAATAATAATAAAAAAAAAAAAAAACCCTTTATCAGGTATATTCTACGAAATATATAAAGATCATAGCAACTTACGGTACAGTGCAGGATATAACTTATCATAGCAACAATCAACATAAGAAGACCTAGTTCCTTGCATTGATACATCCTTAATTAGTAAAGTTATCGTAGCAACTAGCTAGCCAGAATAAACATAAGAAATATCTGGATCATTACAATAATGCATCCCTAGCATTAGTTAGCAACCCGTTAAGAAAGATTTAAACTCATTAGATTTTGGCTAGTGCATATTTGTATCTATTATACGGAGTATATCTTGAAAGAAAGGTTGCCGTTGAAATTGAATACAAGAAGCTGTGAATCATATTTGTGCAACAAAATCCAAAGCAACTTTTAAGCCCATCCTTTGTTTTTGTTTGTTGTTTCCGTTTTGGCTCCATGCATGTAAATAGTTGCAGGAAATGGGATAAAAGCTTATGTCTTCCATGTTCCCCTTCTTCTATAAGTTTCAATATTGAATGTGGGTCCTCCTGTCACATAACATGTCTCCTGTTAGGGAGAATTACATATGGATTTAACATTTCAAATAACAGTCTTTTGTCCAAAAATTGCAAAAGGTAATTGGGTAGAAACTTACATATATTATAATCACCAAATTTATAAATTTGCTTCAAACTTATTCTAGCTCAAGTTAATGACATAATTATGTGAGGAAGATAAACTTAATATGACCAAATCATTTCTGATATAGTCTATCAGTTTTCTTTGAATAAATTATTATCTCAATTAGCCAAAAGACTAGACTTCATCATGGAAAGGTAAGGCCCAAGTCATACTCTGACCACTTACGATTGAATATTTCGCTGTGACTTGAATCCACTTATATTACACGTGTAGTCATACTCACGAAACAATAAATTCAAAACTTGGGAGCCCATTCTCATATACTCTTATATCACTATGAATTTTATGTGTTGCAAGTTGGTAATCACAGTTAACTTTATTAAGACACATACTGTATGGTCTGGATGTCCAGAAATACGTGAACTTTATCGCAAGAAATAAGATTATCAGCGAAAAATGACTTGTCGACCCAAAGATCATAGATCCAAACCAATTTGATAACTTGGTACAAGATTTGTTAATGTTGTTTTCATTTAAAAGATAAACAGTATAGAATAACTAAAACTAACAAAATTGTGTTACTAAAAAACTGACGAAACCTAAGATAACCTTACTGAAAACCAAATCATAACGCAGCTTTTGGAGTTCAAGCCAGCTTAAGGCGTCAAGGACCAATAAGGAATGATAACCCCAAAGACCAGACCCAATCCCCCAAAGGAACCATTTCTCTTGTACAGGGTGTCTATTTCACTGACTATATGTTCAGCCGGCATATGCAAAGACAAAGGATCTGTGCATGTCCACTTACAGTGGTAGATGACGTGTATAATCACACATATTCCTTCAGACACCACAAAATACGATAATTATAAAAATAACACAAGGCACGGCAGCATATGGCATTTGGTGTACAATATACCTCTTTTATGTTGGCCATGAAATTGGGTTATTGTACCCATTTGACCCATTTACTACGTTACTTTACCCATTTTCCCTGTTTATGATATATCTATACCATTGTATAGAGTTATTTAACGAATATGAGCAGGGACGGAGCCAGGGGGTTCCCGCGGGTGCCCGGGACCCCTATGGATTTTTTCGATGTAGTGTTAATTTTTTTAAAAAAACATCAATTTTTCTTAAATGCACCTAGTCCATCGAAATGTGTTTTGTATTACGGTTCCAAAAATTTATGCACCGGTCATATTTCGTCTTGGTTCGTCCACGAGAAAAAGGTTTACTTAGACAGTTAGACTCAACATGGATGCAGCTTGTGATTCGTCACACCTTACGAAGCGGCTGATATGATTCAACCTTTGAATCGACTTGGAATCGACTTATGTTGGAAAATTTAGTGCACTTGTGGGATTAGTTCACACCTTGTAATGGGTTAGGAGTGCAGGTGTACACCCATAAGGTCCATGAACACCACGACTCTTATAGTGGTTTGTATTGGTAGTCTTGGTGAAAATCTTGTTTGGTGAAAATCTTGCTTGGTGAAAGTCTTGCTTGTGGAAAATCTTGCTTGTGGAAAATACGCTTGTGGTTTCCAGCGATAAGCGATGTTTCCAACGATGAGTAGTGTTTCCAGCGAGTGGTGTATCCACTAATAGTGCTATGAAATCTTGATAGCGGTGTTTCCATCGATAGGTGTACTTACGCGCAAGTGAAAGTCTTGCTAGTGGAAAATCTTGCTTATGGAAAATCTTGCTAAATGGCGATTACAACTTCTTTATGACCACGTTTAATTGGTCATGTAACCATAACGGCTATAATGGGGATAATTATGAGGCTATTAATGGGCGATTAATACTCATAATTCCATTGGAATAGCTCAAGAGTAACCTCCTATAAATAGGAGGTCGATCATGCATGAAGTACACTGACGTAAACACTTATTAGCGAAAGGGTTATAGAATTGTGCCTAATTCTCTAGCGCATTTGGTCTTATCCCAGTAGATATTCGTGATACCCGGGCATTAGGGTCGAATAGTTTACTTTGGAAAGTGATCACACGATTCAAGTGATATCCGGTAACCACCTAGTGGTATCATTCTTCTTGACTCTTTGTTGTTTCTTTGAACAGTTATTGATTGTCTTAACCACATTCGGGAGATAACCCCAACAATCAAAGTAAACTATTTAGTGATAATCAATGGCAGCTACGCAATGAAACACATGGCTTCAAACTTTGCTAATTTGGATAAGTTTGAAGGGTGGACTTTAGGAGGTGGCGAGAAGAAGATGCACTTCTTCTTTGTCAAGCATGAGTGTGGTCTATGTCTTGACTACTCCAATTCGATGATGGTGATGATGCTCTTGTGGAGCAAATCGGGAGGAGGAGCAAGTGGGAGAATGATGACTACATATCAGAGGTCTTATTCTCAATGGTATGTCGATGCTCTGTTTGATATTTATCGAACTTTGAATCTTCCAAAAGCGTAGGATTCCTTGGATGCCAAATATATGGTGAGGATGCATCAAGTAAGAAGTTTCTTGTTAGTAATTTCACAAATTACAAAATGGTGATTCAAGACCGGTTATGGAACAATACAATGAACTTCTTGGAATACTTGGAAGGTTTACACAACACCAAATGAACATGGATGAGGCTATCAAAGTCTCTTGTGTCATTGACAAACTCCTCCTTCATGGAAAGATTTCAAGCATACCTTGAAACATATGAAGGAGGAGTTAACTCTTATTGAGTTGGGCGATCATCGCACATTGAGGAATCTCTCAAAGTGCGGGATAATGACAAGCAAAGAGTAGTAATCTTCTTTGGACCATCATTGTCAATATGGTGAGCATAACAACTCTACCGGTACAATGACAACAAAGGCAAGCGCAAATTTCATGATAACACAAGGCGGATCCTAACAAGAAGGCAACACCTACTTGTTGGAAATGTGCAAGGCCGGTCACATTAAAAGGGCTGCAAGGGTGTTAAAGTTGGTGGTAAAGCCAATGGATCGAGCACTAATGGTTCGGGGGTGGTGGTTGACCAACTCGGCTGAAAGGTCAAAATATGTTTAATAAGTCTTTTCGATTTATTATGTTACATATGTCTCGAATCTTTTATGTGCGGGATGATGATGTTGCGTGGTGGGTTGACTCGGTGCAACAGTTCATGTGTAAAGATAGAAGCGGTTCAAGACTTATGAGTCACCGAATGATGGTTCTATTCTTCACATGGGAAATGAGTCAAGCGCCTTGGTGCATGGTCGTGGTTGTGTAGATCTTAGATTTAGTTCGGAAAGATTGTAACCTTGTTTAATGTTATTCATGTTCACGATATAAGGAAAACTTGGTTTCAAGTAGTGTTTTGAATAATCATGGATATAAACAAGTTATTGAATCGATAAATTTGTTCTTTCTAAATGTGGTGTTTTATTGGTTTTGGTTATTTATGTAATCAAATGTTCGGGCTTAATATTACCAGCGACGGTGTTATTTCGACTTTTGTGACCACTTATGATCGAGTGATTCTAACCTTTGGCATGCTAGACTTGGTCATGTTCACTATAAAAGGATGCAAGATATGTCTAGGGATGGTTTAATCCTGCTTTTGACATGGACACGAAAAGTGTAAAACTTGCATGTTGACCAAGATAACCAAGAAACCCTTCGGGGTGTTAGTAGTGAGACTAAGGTCTTGGAGCTTATACACGATGACATGTGATTTGCATGCCACTCCTTCTTTGGGGAATAAGTACTGTGACATTTATTGATGATGCTTCTAGATTTTGTTATGTCTATCTATTACATACCAAGGATGAAGCATTAGATAAATTCAAAGTGTTTAAAGCGAAGTTGAATTACAACTTGGGTCTTTGATCAAAAGATTAAGGGCGATAGGGGAGGTGAGTACATGGATACTCGGTACTTTCGATCATTGGTATTATCCATGAAACTACGCTCCTATACTCCTCAAAAAATGGTATTTACGAAAGGAAAAAGCGGTCTTGAAGGAGATAGTTAATTCCATGTTGTCTATTCGGGTGAGTCAAGGTTACGGGGTGAAGCTATGTTATGACTTGCTATTTATTAAATAGGGTTCCAAATAAAAGGAACAAGGTTACCCTTATGAACTCGGACTAAAAGAAACCAACTGAATTATCTCAAGGTTTGGGGTTGTAGAAACATTGTAAGACTCCACGATCCAAAGCAAAGACTTTGGGTGAAAGAGGCATTATTGCATCTTTGTTGGATATCTTGAGCATTCCAAGGCTTTTAGGTTCTATGTTATTGAACCTAATGAACATGTTCGATTAACACAATAATTGAATCAAGGGATGCGATTTTGATGAAAATAGATTCTCATCGGTCCCTAGACCAAGTCGAGGATTCCTAATGGAACTCATGACCTTTGGTATATCGAGAGGTCCACGATGGTGAACCATCGATGGTCCCCGATGAGGTTGTGGTTCAACAACACGAACACGTGCTCGGGAAGAGCAAAAGGGTCGAGGACTCCAAAGTCATTTGGACACGAGTTTCAACTATACTTAGTTGAAGGTACAAGGATGAGGTCTCGGACCAATACTCCTATTGCTTCATTGTTGAGGATGATCCCAAGACATTTGAAGAAGCAATGAAGTCCCGAGACATTGCTTTACGGAAAAAGCAATCAATGATGAGATGGATTCCATCATGGGCAACAACACTTGGGTGTTGGTTGATCTACCTCACGGTTGCAAACCTCGGGTTGCAAATGGATTTTCAAAAGGAAAATGAAGGTAGATGGAACTATTGAAAAGTTCAAGGCTAGACTAGTCATTCGGGGCTTTAAACAAAAGTCGAATAGACTATTTTGATACTTATGCCCCGTGGCTCGTGTCGATACCATAAGGCTAGCGATTGCTATGGCATCTATTCACAATCGGTTATTCATCGGATGGATGTGAAAGCGACTTTCTTGAATGGTGAATTGGAAGAGGAGGTTTATATGAACCAACCTCGGGGCTTCATCATGCACGGCAATGAAAACAAGGTGTGTAAAGCGATTAAGTCTCTTTATGGACTTAGCGGGCACCTAACAATGGCATCAAAAGTTTGATGAAGTGGTTTTGTCTAGTGGTTATGTTCTTAACCAAGTGACAAATGTGTATATAACAAATTTGATGAATCGGTAAAGGTCATCATTTGTCTATATGTTGATGACATGTTGATCTTTGCATGACCAAAATCGAGGTTGACTTGACAAAGGAATTTTTGTCATCAAGGTTCTCCATGAAAGACATGGGGAGGCGATGTTATCCTTGGTATAAGGATTAAACATGAAAGTAATAAATTTCTATCTCTCGGTCTCATTATATTGAGAAAGTCTTGAGGAAATTCAATTACTTTGATTGTACTCGATGGTACTCCTATGGATACTTGTGAGAAGTCGATGCCTAATCATGGCGTATCTCAACTTGAGTATTCTAGGGTAATTGGTTGCTGATGTATGCCATGACTTGTACAAGGCGATATTGGTTTTGCGGTGGGAAAATTGAGCGGTATACTAGCAATCCTAGTGCTCATCAGCGCAAGCGATTCGGAGAGGGTTGAAGTATTTGAAGAGAACTATGGATTATAGTCTCTCATATCTTGGTTACCCATCGATGTTGGAAGGTTACGATGCAAGTTGGATCGATAACTTGAAGACAATTAAGTCTACCGGTGGTGGTATTCCTACTTGGTGGAGGTGCAATTTCTTGGGCATCCAGAAGCAAACTTGCATCACCGGTTCAACAATGGAATCAATTTGTGGCTCTGGCAGTGGCGGTAAAGAAATTTGAATGGTTGAAAAACTTGCTTCTTGAGATTCCATTGTGGCCTAAACCTATAGCACCTATTTCTATCCGGTGTGATAGTGCGGCTACATTGGCTAAGGCTTATAGCGGATGTACAATGGTAAGTCTAGACACTTAGGTGTCGGGCATAGCATGATTCGTGAGCTTATCATGAATGGGGTGGTATCTATAGAGTTTGTGAGATCTCAAGCAGAACTTAGGCGATCACTTGACGAAGGGTGCGGCTAGAGACTTGGTTATAAAGTACGCTAAAGGGATGGGTTTAAGTCCAACTTAGTCATGAATGCTAGGACACCCAACTCCTCACGAGGAAACTTAGGGCTGAGTTCAATGTGGAAAGTCGAACATTCGGTGGTGGAGCACATGTTTTAATTACATCCCAAGGTTGTGCTCGAACTCTGAAAGGAGGATGAAGTCTTTACTTCTTAATGGTTAATTTTCTTTGAAAAAGTGCTTGGCGGAGCATGACTAAAGAGGAACCACCTATGTAAATGTTGAAGTTTTGCCGCTTTGAAGCTTTGGACTTTAGCTTTACAACATTTATGAATTTGGATATGGACACATGGCTTGTATAGTGTCGGGGTCATTAAGTGTTTGAAAACTTGTGTGTATTTTATCTTGGTATTCAAATGGGTTGAAGGGTTCAATTCTTAGAACACCACGATTCTCGAATATTTGAGCGTGTAATTTACTAAGATGGAAATTCAATCATCGGGACATTTTCGTTTATGCACATGTTTTGATTGATGTTTATTTTCATGCAAAGGAAGTGAACTAAATTTGGGAGGATTGTTGGAAAATTTAGTGCACTTGTGGGATTAGTTCACACCTTGTAATGGGTTAGGAGGTGCAGATGTACACCCATAAGGTCCATGAACACCACGACTCTTATAGTGGTTTGTATTGGTAGTCTTGGTGAAAGTCTTGTTTGGTGAAAATCTTGCTTGGTGAAATCTTGCTTGTGGAAAATCTTGCTTGTGGAGAAATCTTGCTTGTGGTTTCCAGCGATAGCGATGTTTCCAGCGATGAGTAGTGTTCCATTTGAAGTGGTGTATCCACTAATAGTGCTATGAAATCTGCGATAGCGGTGTTTCCATCGATAGGTTGTACCTTTGCAAGTGAAAGTACGCTAGTGGAAAATCTTGCTTATGGAAAATCTTGCTAAATGGCGATTACAACTTCTTTATGACCACGTTTAATTGGTCATGTAACCACTAATGACTATAATGGAGATAATTATGAGGCTATTAATGGGCGATTAATACTCATAATTCCATTGGAATAGCTCAAGAGTAACCTCCTATAAATAGGAGGTCGATCATGCATAGTACACTGACGTAAACACTTATTAGCGAAAGGGTTATAGAATTGTGCCTAATTCTCTAAGCGCATTTGGTCTTATCCCAAGTAGATATTCGTGATACCCGGGCATTAGGGTCGAATAGTTTACTTTGGAAAGTGATCACACGATTCAAGTGATATCCGGTAACCACCTAGTGGTATCACATTCTGCGACTCTTTGTTGTTTCTGGCGAGCAGGTTATTGATTGTCTTAACCACATTGCGGGAGATAACCCCAATGACTTAATTATAAGTCACTTTGCTAAATTGTTCGTTAGATGTTTTGAAAAGAAAAAATAAATAAATATGCACAGTATGCATATAAAAGTTAGCGAGACATTTTTGAAAATAAATAAATAAATAAATAAATAAATAAAATACTCTGAAAGCCACTCCTAGAGTCCAATAAAAAGCAATCATTTTTAAAAAGTGTAGAAACTTACTCCTAAGGTGACACGTGTTCACCATCTCAAATAATTAAAAAAAAAAAAAAAAATCCCGTCAGGGGTATTGTGGAAAACTAGAATGAGAGTTGAATAGTTTTGCCGATTAAAACTTCGTTTTAAAATATTTAGATTGACTTATGTCAATCCATTTAGATCGTGGGGTTGGATATTGATAGAAGGACATATACATAAATAATGCAAAGAGATAAAGAGTAAAGGAACACAAAAACACGACACAAGTATATATAGTGGTTCGGCTACAAGGACACCTTCCTTGCACTACTCCACTCCCCGAGTACCCAGCTCGAGAGTTTCTAAGCACTACACAACACAAGCTCCTTAATGTGGCGGAGAAGCCTTCACAACGTCGCCTACACTTTATCCGGTACAGGGCTAGACACCGAGTTCTTCCACGAGGTAGAACCAAACATATTACAACGTCACCTACACTTTATCCGGTACAAGGCTAGATACCGAGTTTCATTACAAAGGAGGAACTAAGTTGTACGGGGTCCTGTTTCTTTGACGACTTTTGGGTTGCCTTTTGAGAGAACTTCATATGTGTTGTTGTTGGTATGAGCATGACGAGAATCAACACGATCTTTCCTCCCAGGAGCATCTATCAGTAGCTGCATAAATTTGGTTAGTGATAAAGACCAATCGATCATTGTGGACTTTTCTTAAAGAATTGACCACTACGATTGTTTTAATGATGAATGTCTTGATTCCATTCACCTTGGTGGGCGAATCACCGTCCGAATCCGTGGAGGGACAGTTGGCATTACATTGAGCGATGTCAAGTAATGACCCATCTTGAGACTCGATTCTTGAAAGGAATCTCCTTAGCGGGATTTCCGGCCTTACAAGTTCGAACTTGAGGGTGTTAATAGCATAGTGTGAAAACACATTTCTAATTCTAGCAAAGGTCGTTCTGAGCTGGAGGCCCTCAAGTAGGCTAACACGATGTACTGAAGTACATCTACAATTCGAGTGGTCGTTGAGGTACACAAGCATCACCTCACGACGTAGACCATTTGAGACATCACTAAGCGTAACCACAAGGAGTTACCGGCGACTGCTGTCGGGCTGTTTGATGTTGACCATGACAGGAGTTTCCATTCAATCACTGAGGATCACGATTGTGAATCCCCTCATAAATGTTCTCGGCAGATTGCTAGGATCTGCGAAGGACTCTAAAATGTATCACTTGCGTCCTTAATGTTGAACGACAAGTGATGAAAGTTCAAGTGTTCCTAAGAGATCTTTTGTTGAATATCGTGACTCTAGACTCAATAGTGCACTTTGGTTTTCTAGAGCGGAGACTAGGGAGAGGGTCTCCTTCTTCAATACAAACAATATCTAAGAGAGAGTTGATAGATTACGTAGGGTTCCCTGTGAGAATGAAACAAGCTTCAATTGAGAGAAACTTGAGTGACTAAGAAGGTTTAGTGCAGTGCGTCACTGGGTCCATGGCGACTTTAATATTCAATACCGGTGTCAACTTGTGACGACTAGTAGCATATGAATTGAACCCGGTGTCTGCCCTAAGTTGAATAATTTGGAGGGCTATTTCTTTTCACCCTTTTCTTTACTTTTCTTTTTAATTATTCAACTCCTTCTTTCACCGATTCTCATTTTCTCCTTTTTATAATCATTCCTAAGGACTTCTAAATACTAACTATTTGTGGTGTCCTTGAGTAGATCCCTCCGGCTCTGGCGGATCATAGGACGTTTATTCCTAAACTTAGTCACCTTATAACACCATGACTATTCTATGTTGCCAAAAAACCATTTTCTCGAAAATCTCTCAAAGTGTTTATGAATGAAAACATGTTTGTAACACTTCGAGAGTTTTGTATTTTCATAAATACTCTCCCTCCACATGTGCTTAGGAGTTTTGATGAATACTTGCGGTGAGGGTAAGCGCGATACTTTGAATTGATCGACTCAAGATAGATAATTCCAGCGAGACACGGTTACATCAACGACTAGGTCGACTTGAAGTTGTAAACACTCCTTGGTGAGGAGGTTTGACCGTCAGGTTCATGTCTACCAAGAGTTTCTCGGATGGTAAATTCTACTAAGACTAGTCCTTTGCGAGACACTTTTACATCACTAGCAAACTAGCTTGAAATTATTACCCGTCCCGGACAAGGCTTTTCGATTTACGACATTTAAGAACTCGTCAATTCAATGGTTAAGTCTATGCACACTTAGATTCAATCACAATCCAACATACAACATATTTGTATCACACAATTTTTCTCCCCCTCAAATTGGCATATGAATGTTATTTTTGATGAAATTTGATATCGAATATGACCATTTCGAGTTTTGTGGGAAGATTTCCACGAGGAACATTGTTTGAACAAAGATATTTTTGCAAATACTCCCCCTCAACAAGTAATATTTACTTTTGAGGTTTTGAAAACACGAGAGAGAGTACTTGTTCTTTTGAGCAAAATTTTTAGAATTTTGAAAGTTTGATAAATTTTACTCAAAAGTAAGAAGCTTTCGCTCCTTTTATAAGGATTGTGGCACTGATGCGTACCACAGGGTCCTTTCATTACAAGTTCGGGTTGTACACTGCTATTTATGTACAAACCATTATGAATAAATAAATCAATAATCAAAATACAATCAAGAATGTTTAAGGAGTACCCAGCGATTACACACGACATAGGACTTTCTGTTCACGTTGAAACGTTGAGATAGAGAAACTCTGTCGTCATCCCACATAGCTCTCCAGCCTTCGCATTTGATCCCGGTGGAACAACCTTTCATCCAAACTTTTTATGAACCTGCGAGCTTCCTTTCTTTCTTCCGAATTGCACCTCTTCTTCGAACAATACCTTCCTGAATATCCTTTAACCGGTAAGCTAACCCATCACGAACCATTTTCAACGTATGATCAAAGAACTTGTGGATCTCGTTGAACGCCATGAAGCAAGTATGATGATGCTCACTGCGGTAGACGACCCCAAACTTGGTTTGTGCAAGATAGTGTCTTGCGGCGATTGATTAAGGTTTGGAAAGTGTAGCGGTTTGGTAAGGTTTATACGCTTTTGGTATGATTCAACCGCAAGTTGTAGATCTTCAACACGTTCTTGAATGACTTTGCTTCGAATGAAGATCATCAGGGCGGAGATGAACTGAAGCTGAATCTCTGTAGAGAATTGTCTCATCCTTCCTTGTACCTTTGCAAGGAACATATCTTTGATGTTGTTAAGTGACAATCTCAAGAAATCGGCTTCAGTGAAATCATATTCCTGCTCATCTTGTCGCTTGACCTTGATCTCTGACAAGAATGAATAACCCCACTTTGTCGCCAGTGTGACCTTCATTACAACAACAATCTTTTTATCACTCTTAACCTCCTTGTTTGACCTTTGAACTTGACAGCTTCTGTAATACAATCTTCTCTTTGGTGGCCAATGATGAATTCCGTATTTTGCATCGAGGTCATAATCCACCACTTTGTCAACATATAATTTGGTGGCCTCTTCTTCAATGGCTATATTGGTAGAAAAAACTGCAGCTGGAATATTGAAGGTGAGTGATGTAGCATACTTCTTGCTGACGCTACTACCGTGTTGAAGAAACTCGAGGTCGTTGTTGAAGAAGAAGCGGTATGGAATCTTAGGTTTCTCGGTTGACCAATTGTAGGTAGAGGCTTTGTCCAATCGATGTAGTAGGAGTGTTATCCTTTCTTGTAACATCGATGTTCGATTCGAGTTTAGCTAGTCGATGTTATTGGACATTGCACAGGCAATGTTGTCCAAATGGTATTCGACCTCAAGCTGCTGGCGGCTCTGTCTTTCATGAAGTTGAATGCATCATTCTTTATCTCACGCAGTTCCCTTTCGTCATCTTTTTCACTTTGAATTGATCTTGGATAATCTTCACTGCTCCATTATGCGACCGTCTCACGGTTCTTGACCTTCGGGTAATCTCTGCGTAGCATCAACCAACCGGCCAGAACCAATCATACTCCTCTGTGTCGTCTTCGTCTAACCATGAGACGACATAACTTTGTTTCTTCTTCTTTGGTCGAGAAGATGATTCCGGTTGCGTTGATGGTTGAGGTGATGGTTGTTGTTGGGGCTCAGGAATGTCTTCATCTTTACCACCGGTATATGTGAAGTGATCACCGGTTTGCTGCATTGGTGGTGGAGAATCAGCATCCCGAGGTTTGTCCGACGAGGGAGGTTGTTGAGAAGCTTGTTTTGTTGTTGTGGTGGTGGTCTTAGGGGATGGTGGTGGCATGGATGATGATGATGACCCGCCAGTCTTCTTTTGATGTTTTGCATTCGGGTCTTTATCCGTGTCATCATCATCTCTTGGTCGCTTGTCCTGACCAGCTGCTTCCTTACACGTTGTCTTTAGTTGATATGCAAGAAGTACCTCATAAAGCTTTGATTCATTAGGTGTGAAAGTAGGAGCTCGAGGAGACATCTGTAAAATCAACTGTGAGATCAAGTCGGCTTCGGTGACATTTGGGGCGGGGCCTGGTGGGTTTGCATGACCACCGGTGTTGTGGTAATCATTTGCTTGACGGTGTTGAGTGTTGGGTAGAATTGTTTTGAGAACATTTCTTTGGTCACACGAGGACAGTTTGGAGAAGGAAGTGATGAGTATAGTTCTTGATCGCTCATCCATTTCACCTTTTACGTCTGTTGAGAAATGCCTTTATCATTCTCTTTCTCCTTGACGTTTCCATCTCCTTAGAAAGCTCGATAACTTTGTCAGCCAGCATGTTCAATCTTCGGTCTTGAAGACTTTGTTTTCGTTTTCTGGATTGATGCCAGACTTTCTGGATCTTGGCTTTGGTTCGAGATGCCCAAGTATCGGCCTTTTTCTTGACTGACTTTGATCTTCAATACCGGTGTCATCTAGTGACGACCAGTAGCATATGAATTGAACCATGTGTCTGCCCTAAGTTGAATAATTTGGAGGGCTGTTTCTTTTCACCCTTTTCTTTACTTTTCTTTTTTAATTCTTCAACTCCTTCTTTCTCTGATTCTCGTTTTCTCCTTTTTATAATCATACCTAAGGACTTGTAAATACTAACTATTGGTGGTGTCCTTGGGTAGATCCCTCCGGCTCTGGCAGATCATAGGACGTTTATCCCTAAACTTAGTCACCTTATAACTCCATGACTATCCTATGTTGCCATAAAAACCATTTTTTTCATGAAAATCTCTCAAAGTGTTTATGAATAAAACATGTTTGTAACACTTCGAGAGTTTTTCTTTTCCAGAAATACTCCCCCTCCACATGTGCTTTAGGAGTTTTGACAGAAATCTGCACAGTGAGGGTAGAGCGGGCACTTTTGAATTGATCGACTCAAGATAGACAATTCCCCGCGAGACATGGTTACATCACTGACTAGGTCAGTTTGAAGTTGTAAACACTCCTTGGTGAGGAGGTTTGACCCGTCAAGGTTCATGTCTACCAAGAGTTTCTTGGATGGTACATTCTACAAAGTCTAGTCCTTTGCGAGACACGTTTACATCACTAGCGAACTAGTTTGAAATTATTACCCGTCCCGGACAAGTCTTTTCGAGTTACGACATTTAAGAGCTCGTCAATTCAATGGTTAAGTCTATTCACACTTAGATTCAATCACAATCCAACATATTTGTATCACACAATTTTCTCCCCCTTAAAAATGGCATATTAATGAAATTTTTGATGTTGAATATGACCATTTCGAGTTTGTGGATATTAACTACTACCCAAAGGAGACAAACTCCTTTTACAACATAAAAGGATATCAATATCCTTTAACCCAAACTACACAAATATATATCGATGCCCATATTGAATGTACACCTTGACACTATAAACCAATGCCTTCAACACGACACACTATTGGAGGAGAGAAGAACTATCAACAAGATGCACCGGTGGTCTTGATGATGGCGCTTAACAACTCATGACCTTGAGCTTGCGTCTTCAAGTTTGTGATCTCGCTTTTAGAGAAACCTAGAGAATCACACAAGAGGAAACTACATAGAATGATCCTTTGGATCTAAGGTTAAAGAGGTTAGAACATAGAGAGAAGATATGTCTAAAAGGATTAGTGAGCAAGAGAGAAATGACTCCCTATTTATAGGCAAAACTGCCTACTGTTTCACGGTTATGGCAGATCCCTTACCTAAGAGATCCAGCCAGTGCAAACCAAGGGATCCGGTTGCTGGGTCAGATTAGTCTGGATTTTGGGTTGCAAACCGGGTTATGGGATATGGATTATGGACCATGGGTCATGGACTTTGGATCATGAATACCCAACAAGATACATTGTACCTAGTCAATGGGTTATGGATCTTGGGTCATGAGTCATGGACCTTGGGTCATGGATCATGGAAAATATCCTACATGACTTCATGCATGATGTTATGCAATGGGTCATGGGTTATGGATCATTCTCCATGGATATGGGTTGTGTACTTTGGTTTTTATCCAACAAGATACATTGTACCTAGTCAATGGATCAAGGGTCTTGGGTCATGGGTTATGGACTTTGGTTTTTACCTATTATTTACCCATTCGAAGTTATACTAAGCACATATGTATTTTTATAAAATATAAGCAAACAACATTACTTGTAAGTGTTTTATAAAATGGTTTGATTTTATATAACTTATTTAACTAAACATGTTTTGATGGTTTTATATGTTTAGCAAAAGTGTGTTAGTAAACTATTGGCTCAAAGCTTTTCGTATTTTATTTATTTTGTTAAAATGATTTTACGTTTGATATCGACGAAATATTAGAAGATCGTAAAATATAACTAAACATTTATGCTTTATTTGTATTAACAATCTCCCCTTGTTGTTGAGGACAAAACAATAAATTATTTTAAGTAAAAATTAAAATTAAGTAAAATTTTGAATTGAGTTTTACTCTCTTCTCCCCCTTTTTGTCAAAACAAAAAGAGCGTCGAAAAGAAACTAACATATAAAATAAAATTAGAAAGAGTTTTGAGAAAAGATTATAGTATAGAAAGTAAGAAGTTTAGAGGAGAAAGATTTAGAGAAAGAAGTGTAGGGAGAAGATGTACTAAGGTAAGAAAAAAGGTCTCTTTTTAGCTCCCCCTTGACAGATGCTTTCCTTTGGTGAGGGCGTCAAGTAATTAGGAAGACTAAACGAGTGTATTGCAAGTAATTTGGAATATTTTTGCTTTGCGAAAAGCTCCCCTTAACGAATGCTCCCTTTTGATGAGGGCGTCAAGTAGTTAGGAAGACTAAGTGAATGTATTGCAAGTATTATGCAATGTTTTGCTTTGATGAAAAGCTCCCCCTTGTTGAGGGCGTCAAAGTCTTCATGTGTATTTTGAAAATCTACAAAACAAAGGTAAGAAAAAAAGTATAGGGTGCATTGTGTTCCTGCAAATGAGCTTTAAATTTAGCTCAAGAAGTGTTTCTATCCACCCGGTTCTGCCAGATCCTTCACTTAAGGGATCCGTCAAGACCAATTTAAGGGATTCGGGTACCTACAACTTAGTAGCAGCAATGTAGACACAAATAATGACGTAAACATCCAAGTAAGTCATGTATTGTTGCACCAAACATGTTTACATAACTATATAACATGTAGTTTCATTTAATAAAATGAGAGAAATGATATACATATCTCAATTCTATAAAACTAAGAAAATGATAAACACATGTAATAAAATAAAAATCCTAACAACCTAAGTCACGCCTAAGACTAGAAAAGAACATCACTTGTGATTGCATTCCAAGGTTTAGGGACGATTAGGTTTGTTAACTTCATCAAAATGTTCAAGAAGGTGATAGAACATGAAACGTACTTCATCACGTACTTCATGAACTAACCCTTGAACATATTGACAATGATAGCAATCATTGTCATGACTAGGAAATAGTGGTGGTAAGAATGAAGAAGTTTGTGGAGGTAAGTTTGATGAAGAATGTGGAGGTTCCACAAGGGATGAAGGTGGTGGCATATGTGTTGGTGGTGGAGGCAAAGAAGTATCAACATCCATATGATACGGTTGTTGAGGTTGAAAATTCCTCATAATCCAACGTGGACGATTTGAGGGTGAAGGAGAGAAAGACACGAGTGCTAGTGAAGTTCCAACATCGAGGTTTTGGAGAGAAGGTTGTTGTGGTACCATTTTCTCAATTGATGAGAATGTGGGCAATGGTGGTGGATGAGAAGGCCTAGGTGGCAAATCTTCTAGAGAGTATAGGTTTTGAGATGAGTGAGGTGTGGTGAAGGAGAGAACTCTAGGTTCTAGAGGTAAAGGTTTGGTTGTTTTAGTGGAGATGGGAGTATTTGGTTTTGAAGGTATGGTGGCGTTTGGAAAAGGTTGTTTGGTGGTAACAAGTCTTTGAGGAGTTGGTTTAATAGGTAGAGTTGGTTGGAGAAGAACTCTAATGTTTGGAGTTTTGTTGGGTGATGACTCGGTTGATGAGATTTCATGGACAACATGAGAAATTTTCTTTGGAGGGCCTTTGGTTGTTGAGTTTGCACTAGGTGCTTTTCTCATGGTGAAATGGTAAAAAGTAAGATTTGAAGGAGGAAGTTTTGCTACTGAGAATGAGTGTTTGAATGGTGGTTTGGAAGTACAAACACAAGTGGTTTATAAAAGGAGAAATTAGGCAAGTAAATTAAAGCCTAAACCACTAAAGTTCTTCAAATTGCAATGATTTGCAAGCACAAGAGTCAACTACAGTGTTGCTCTATTCTAAGGAGTCATTTAAGACAATGTGGAGTGTTTAGGTTAACAAAAAGGGTTTGAAATGATTATATCAAGTGATAATAACCTTTCTGTGCAGCCGGTTCTAACAGATCCCTCCCTTGAGGGATCCGGCTAGCTTTAAACTTGGGATCTGGCTATCAGAAGCGAAGAAAAGGAATGATTGGGTTCTAGCAAGGTCTAGTACCTACATATCCTGATTGATTTGGTCCACTAAGATGTCTTAAATGGTAGAAGACTTAAATGACCAAGTATAATGAGTGAGAATAGCCAATGATGACTTTTATGGAGAGAATGTAGTTTTAGAAACACCAATGAGTGATCATGGATGACACTAAGAGTTTTGAAGATGGTAAATGGTTGTAGAAACGGATGGTGATTAAAGAAAATTTTAGAAAATTTCTTAAAATCACAAGAAATGAAAAACAAGATCTTAGAGCATTTAAGGTCAAAATGAGTAAAATCAATTTGTTAAAATGAGATCAAACTAGGTGTTTTGAGATGAGAGAAACAATGTGTAAACATTAGAGCGGAAAGATGGTGAGTTTTGAAGTAATGATAAATCAAAAACACCTTGAATGTGATCCTAAGTCACCCATGAGTGAATGTGGGATCAACTGAGCCTAAGGAAAACTTAAGTGATCCTAATGTAGCATGTTCAACTAGTCTAATAAGGTCTGGAAGGTTGGATTGATGCAAAAAGCCCTAAATCGAGCTTCTGTCTACCTAGATCCTACGGATCCTTCTTTTGAGGGATCGGACTAGTTATAGCCAAGGAATCCGGCTTCTGAGACATATTCCTTAACAAAATGGGAGCTGGATTTAGTTTTACCTATTAAATTTTGAAACCAATGATTTCTACAGCAAGCATACTTGTATACAAGTAAAACATAGTAAATATGTCATGTAAAAACAACATATGGGCAAGCAAATAAGATAACGACCAACTTTTGATATAAGTTCAAAAGTGGTAAAATTTCCTACTTAGTTGTTTTGTTAAACCATTCATGTTTTCATCACACCACGACATTAGTTTAGTTTTACCATACGACAACTACATTGTTTTAAACATACATTACAAGTTTTAGATAGGACCAAGAGTTACACATACAAATCACCTCTCAAGCATCCATCTCATCTTCATTTCTTCTTCATACCCATGAGAAAGTGAGCAATGTACTTAAACATTTCCTTTGTTTGTTGAAATTCTTGTGAAGGACTTGGAATGTCGGGTAGTTGGTCAATGTATGAAATGTCGTCAAGATGATAGTTGTGGATGGGATTGCTAGCTTCACCTTCGGTTTCCTCATATGAGTCGGTAGGAGGATGAGGACATTTTCCGTCAACCATGAACCTCATTGTTCGTCCCTCGGTGAGAGGTACCATGACATGATTACAAAGGAAGTGGTCATCCGTCATAGGGGAAGGTTGCAAAGCACTCACAAAGCTTGCTAGATGGGTGAGAAGCATAGAATAGGGAAGCATCATTTTCTCGGTTCTAAAGACACTTGCCATTCTCATGACCATGTAATAGGCTAGGTTGAAAGGAGTTTCATTGATGAGACAATAGATCATGTAGACAAGGCATGTATTTTGATGATCTTTGTTTCCGATCAAGAAAACAACATTCTCTCTAAGGATTTGTTCCCATTTCTTGTACAACGGAAACATCTCAAAGAGTTCCATTTGGAATGGATCTTGATGATTGACTTTGGAGTTTTGAGTGACACGAGTTTGTGAGGTTCTTTGAATAAAGACGACATACCTTACCGTGACGGGTTCCTCAAGAGGAGTGAGATAGACATACGCACACCTTGGCATGGGATGCGAAGGATTCGTGAAAACTCGACGAGAGTTAGGATGAAGTTTTGATTGTTGATGACAAAGGAGATAAAGATGGTTCCATCATCATTTCTAATGATACGAACACTTTTTAGAATTCAAGGACAAAGACGGGGAAAATTTGTTCATTGATGTAGAGTAGGCAATCAAAGTTGATCCTTGCGAAAACTTGAGGGATGTCGGTATCATCGATGAAAGATTGTTCAACAACACATCCTTTATAGAAGAACCGTTTTTAAGCATTTTGAATGTTTTTCGGTCCTTAGGCGTAAGACCTTCCTTATGGTGATGCATTGGAATTTAGTGGGCGGTGTCTTGGTAGTCTTGTTGGATTGAACTAGACATGTTTGATCCTAAACAAAAGACCACAATGTGGTGTTAATTTTAAGAAGAAGTCTTTTGAGGTTTATCACAATTTTGCTTGAAACATCCTTTTTTTTTTTTAATTTCATTATGAGTTTTAATTTGTATTAACAATGTTTGTTTCTTGATTAGTTATCTTAGACATCTAATTAAACCAATGTGATAGCAAATTGTGACAAACCCACTTGAATAAAAACTCTAAGGACGTGAAAATTATATTACAAAAAACTTGAGATTGGAAATCACAATGTAGTGAAGATAAAACTTACACAAGTGATTGGATAGCTTGATTTGATGAAGAGGAAGCTCCAGGAACAGTATTAGTGAGTTTAGGGCAGTGTATGAGAGAGGAAAGTGGAAGATGAGAATGTACAGTGATTACCAAATACATAATTAGTTTGCTGATAGGCCGGTTCTGCCGGATCCTTTGAAAAAGGGATCCGACACGTTATAGTCAAGGGATCTGGCTTTTCAGTAAGGGTACAGATTTAGTAAGGTTGATAATTTGACGTGAGAATTTTTTATTATAGTTTTTATCAAAGGTTTACTCTATTCCTTAGAGATCATCTATTATAGATGTAATACAAGGTTTGACGAGTCTTCGTGTTTATGAAACATATTTGGCGAAGCACGTTATGAGTAAACCATGAGACGAGAAAAGCCAAGAAACATATCAACTTCTATTTCAACATGATACAAATGATTAGATAGATGATATTAATGTAGCTAAAGGATACCGACAAGAGGAGGGTATTGACTTTGAGGAATCATTTGCTTCGGTTGCACAAATTGAGGCTATCAGAATCTTCCTGGCTAATGCTGCTAGCAAGAACATGGTGGTTTATCAGATGGATGTAAAGACTGCTTTTCTTAATGGAGATCTCAAAGAAGTGGTTTATGTCAGTCAACCCGAAGGAGCAGTTGAGGAATCATTTGTAAATCCAGAGCATCCTACCCATGTCTACCTCTTGAAGAAGGCTCTTTACGGTTTGAAGCAAGCTCCAAGGGCATGGTATGATACATTGTCAAAGTTTCTTTTGTCAAATGGATTCAGCAAAGGAGCAGTTGATCCAACATTGTTCACCAGAAAGTCTGGCAAACACTTAATTCACGTTCAAATTTATGTTGATGATATTATCTTTGACTCAACCGACCCTAATGAATGTGACCGATTTTCATAGGAGATGGGCTCCAAATTTCAAATGTCTATGATGGGACAAATGTCAATTTTCTTGGGATTACAAATTTCACAAAGTCCCGGAGGCATTTTTATTAATCAATCTAAATATGCTAATGAAATCTTAAAGAAATTTGAATTTGATTCTTGTGACCCTGTTGACACTTGTTGGGTTTATTGATTCGATGATACAAAACAATAAAGAATGAAACATCAAGGGCTTAAAGTGACAAAGATGAAACCTACAAAAAGTTGGAGGGACTTGCTTGCAAAGAAGATTTATTATTTAGTCCTTAGTAGAGATTTGTAAACCCTAATCCTCTAGTATATAAAGAGGACATGGGATGTAGGTTTTAATACAATTAAGTCTTCCATAATGTAGTAATCAAAGGTGTGTGTGTGTGTAACCTAGGCGTGTTCCTATAAGCGTCTAGGGTTAGAGTTGTTTAGTTTAGCCTCAAGGATCTTTGATCCACATTCTGATTAAGTGTAACCGTATTATTACGATCAAATAATATTTGAGGCTTGGAGTGTTATTAAAGAAAAACCTTGTGTCAATAACATATGAAGTTCTTATTATTCATTTGCATATTTTCTATGTTGTTGTTTAACCTAAGGCTCAAAAGCGATCTCATGGAGTCCTAACAAACTCCACAATTGGTATCGAGCCGGGGAGCTCGTTACTAGGGATTACATGAGGTTTTAATGTCGAAGAATGGCAAAAGATAAAAAATTGAATCGAAAATTTTCGTAAAAGTTTCTGCGACCTTTATTTTGTATTGATCATAACTTTTTCATTAACCGTTGGATCATGACAAAATGTTGGGTGGACGTTCTCTATATATCCATCTACCTTTTCACTGGAGGGATTGTCGATATGAGCTTTTATGTGCAAGATATACGCTGTCGAAGTTCGCTGCAGAAACAGGTTTAAAAGTCGAATTTGAGGGTTTATCATGAAGTAATAAATATGCATGTTCTTTGAGTTAATTATATTTTTTGGTGATCATGTATATGTTTATTACTTTTTGAATCTACGAGAGTTAGGACAGTTTTCAAACGATGATAACTTTGACTTGAACCGTTGGATCGAGCTACAATTTTTTCTGGAGCATCTCTATATACCTATCTAACGTTTCACCGGAGGGATTGTGAATTGGAGCTCGCAATAAAAAGTTATTCAATGTCGAAGTCTGCTGCATAAACTGGGTAAAACTTTCGAATTTTTGGATTTTTTGGGTTTGTGAAGCACATGGTTGTATTAAGGTTTTTTTGGTGCATGTTTGTTTCTTATTCTAGTGGTATTAATTCACCTCGTACTCAAACATTAATGTTGATATCATAACATGGGACGGTGCAATGGAGTATTAGACGATTTATTGTGCTACAAAGTATTAAAAGATTTGTTGTGCTACAATTATCAAATTGGACGGTGGCCATATTTATTTTGTGAAAAATATTCGGTGGTATTCTATATTCCATATGGGATTGTCGTTTTTGCATTACTATTTACCTCGTATTACTGTTTGAAATTCAGTAATAATGTTCTTGGATTGATTATCATTTGACAAGACCTATCCTATGTCAGTGCTCCATGTCTACAATGAAGGATACTACTGTTCGTTTAGAAGCATTTGCATTCAAATATTAGTTACTGCTCATTGTGATTAGTCGTGGGTTACAAACGAATGAAAAGGGGTGCTTATGATTGTTTTGGATCGGTGGTTATGGCGATGTGAGTCTAACGAGTGGTGATACGGGTTCATGAGTTTGGTTTTGGAGCTTCGTTCATGACTTGCTGCTGCCTTCCTTTGATGTTACTGTCTATGTCAATCCACTGCTACAAGCTTCTCGTAACCACTGCTGTTTATGTTCGGTTTCCACTGCTACGTGATTAGTAACCACTGCTAGTTATTATCGAATCCACTGCTAGTCATCTTGTAACCACTGCTAGTGTTATCCGTTGCCATCTCAAAAGCAACAGTAGTCTTCGAGGGTTTTTCATGTTGAATATGAGAAGCCTAGGATATTGATGGAATATTATGGGACGGTGATCTTGATTGGTTAATATGGCAGGAGTTTTTATTATTATAGTAGCTACTGATCCTATTTTCATTCTCGTATATAATTGGAAGGTGCATGTGATTGATGCAAAGATAGATTATAAATTGATAATGTGCCTTGTAGTATCTGGTGGTTCGAAGTAAAGCAGAAGAGACAGAATATAATGTATTCTCATTCATTTGAAAATTGAAGGAAGGTACAAGTATGGGGTTGAATCTCATTGGTTGAGTTAAAAGTAAGCCACGACAAATACTGTATTATTCCATTCGGTTTCAACAATAGTAAAACAAAAGAGCAGTATGTTAATATATAGGAATGGATGACATAGAAGGAAAAACGTATCTTAATACATACGTCTAGTATGATAGGTACAGGTATCCACTAGTATGATATTGTTGACTTATAAATGCAAGGTCACATGGGATGATGGATAACTTATCATGGAGTATATTGGTATATATTAAGAAAGTTATAACATGGGACAGTGGCGTATTTGTTTGCCTAAGGTTTTCTTTTCGTTTGATTCTGGTCATGGATTAGTATTGCATTTATGGTTTGAGTTGTGAACGTGGATATTGAAGTGGTATGTTATATATTACATGGATTGTGGTTCTCGGTTGAGATTGAAAGATGTCGTACACACAATATATGATTTTTAATTTTCGTGTGGTTTTCGACTTGAGGGGAAGTCGAGCATGAAAATTGTTACGGATTTTTGGAGACACACACAGGTTATTGGTTTACACACACAAGAGATGGTTTTGAATGTAATTTGTTCTTAATGGTTTTAAAAAGCTCGTATTTAGTTTATTGGACTAGTTGATTACTAAGGCGGTTGAATATCATTTATTTGATGTTGTAGTTGAGTTTCACGAGGTTTGTGTTCTTATCATATCTCAAAGTGGGTGTTACACTTTGGAATAACTGTTCGTGCTTAAAGGATGTCGACGAAGACTTGCAAAATATAGTTTTAAATGGGTCAAGGGGTGGATGGATGAAGACCTAGTTAACTATCACTTAAAGGAGTTACATTGTAGTGCTCGGTGTCTCATCGAAGATGAGGATTTTGTCAAGAGATTGCGGTCTACTTATATGGTGTTAGTATAAGTTCAACGTCACGTGGATAGTACAAGACATAAGACACAAGTTTGGGTTATTTTACTTCTGTTAGGAATTGGAAATTCCATGTTAAAGTGTCGGTCACCCCAATTATGGTCTAGCATATTTTAGCTCGTAGACTTGTTGTTATTTACGGTATTTAAGTAGTTAATTAGTTAGTTTGTAGCGTAGTTTAGCGTAGTGTAACACCGTGGAGGAAAGATGGGTCTTTACCCATATACACGATCCACGAGGCGTTAGGAGGTCGTTTAGTTTGTAACCTATAAATACCCTCTACCTTGCAAGGTAGAGGGTTGGAAGTTCTAATCTAATATTCTACACTTTTGTTTATCTCTCTAGAATTCCCTCTCTACTCTCTTCATCTCTCTAACCATGGCATTCATATACTATCATCATCCTAGACCACCCGAATCATCAAACAACATAATATTCACGATCCTTCAATTGGCATCAGAGCCTAGGTTTTGTTGTTTGTTTTGATTCGTGGTTCGACTCATGGTTGTATGCGGGTTTTCATGCGGGTTGTGTATGGGTTTGGTTGCTTCTTGATGTGGTTATGATGTATATCTTGTATCAGTTTTGAATCTGGTTTTAAACATGTTCTAAATCTGTATTGAATCCGGTTTTCTGTGACTTGGATGAGTTTTTAAGCAGTTTTTGTGTTACTAATTCGTGTCTCAATATTGTGTCAAAAGTCTGCTGCTAATACATGATTTTTTTCAATGCGAGTTGACTTGTTTCTTATATGCGAGTTGTTGGTTTCAATATCGAGTTGTCGGTTGTTGCGCAACATGTCCCGATTCAATGTATCTCGTATGATGCGAGTTGGTATGATCGTGTTGCACTTGCTCTTTAGTGAGTTGCTTAAAATGTTGAGCGAATTGTCAAAGTCTTTTGGTCAAATTTTGTCACATTCGATATGTCATGATTTAAAGTTTCTAAAGCGGTGTAAGAATCTTTCAAGCGAGTTGTTTGACTTTTTAGTCAAATCACGAGTTATCCTGATTATGGGTTATATATTGGTTATGCGAGTTGCTTAAAACTTTTGAAATATATGAGAGTTGTGGACTCGCATTCTTTAATCTTGAGTTGAGTACTAATGTTTATAAAGCGAGTTGGGTCACGTGAATAGGGTCAAATGCGAGTTGATGACGAGCGAGTTGGGTTAAAATCGAGTTGACTTTTTTGTCAAGCGAGGCTGAATGATGCTTCTTGACCTTAAATCTAATCATAATACCACATGACTCAAATCAAAACACCAGACTCATCTACGACCTCAGAGTGTTACTTCACCAGACCAAGAAAACAAAACAAAACACAACAAATCCTTACCCACCTCTAACCTGATTCAATGCATCAACTGGAACAGCAAATCTAACCTATCCCATCTCTTCCACACAATCTCAGTCTTAACCTTTCGTGTTATTCAAGATTATTTCAAAACCTTAAAGGTTAAACCACGAAGAAGAAAAACATCATTGATCTAAATACCTTTGTCAAATATCCGAAAATAATGAAGAGTCTTTAACAATTGTGTTAAAACTAATCATTTATTCGTCATACAAGAATCGATATCCTATGAAATGATCTCAGTTAATTTGTTTCGTGGTTCTCATAATCAAAAACATCCAAGACTATCAAGAGCCTCAAACACGAAATAAAAATATAACCGTCATCGATCAGTTATCATTTGTTTGAAGCTATGCATCAGTTATTGTTCGAACAACATAAAAATAAGTGTTTAACAATTTTGTTAACACTTATCTTTGGTTCGGTTATGACTCATACCAAGATGGAACAATTAATGACGTTTGTAAACCTACCTTTGGTTCGATCTCTATTGCCTTCTCCATACCTCGTGCCATCCCTGTAGCTATCCATGTGGCTGTTACACGTTGCTCAAGCCATCCCTGTGGCGAGCATGGGGACGATGAGATGATATGTGGCTGTGAGTAGCAGATATATGGTGATGGGGAGGCACGATGTGAGTTGTGTTCAGGAGGGAGGCGAATTATTTTGAGAGAAGAATTAGGGTTTGAAACTGCTTTGGGGGCGGAAGTTTGGAGAGTTAGGGATGGGAGTAATATTAGGTGGAATGTGTGAGATGGTGGTATTATATGCTCCGAATAATAGGGTTTGAGGGATATCTGTTCGGGTTTAATTTTTGGGCCGTGTTTTATTAATATCTGGAATGGGCCGATTGCTATCTTTGGATCATGGACCGAATTGCTAGAAGTGTTGTAAGACTTGGATCAGATTTTGTAAAGCTTGTAATGTGAGTGTATTTTTAGTATGATATGTTGGAGTTGGACATGGTACATGAAAATTTTGGATAAGGTATGTTGGATATTGGATTTGGATGGCAGATATATGGGCTTCTCGTAATTGGATTGTTTTTATGAAATTTGGTGATGAGATTTGATGTGATGATGTGATTCATTATGATATGAGATTACTTGGGTTATATACATTTACATAGATAGTATCTGGTCACGGCTTATTTTGTTATTGATTAAGGTTGACTAGCGCGTTCACTTATTTTGTCTTCTTTCTTTCTACCCTTCCGCGAAGATGACTTGTTTGGGCATTTTTTTTAAGAGTGATAAAGGCTTGGCTATTTAATTACGGTTGTGATTCTTTCTCGTTTAACCCACAACATAACTATCACTTCGGTGTCTCACTCAGTTGAGAATGTCAAGAGGTTTTGTACATTGGGTACACCGTTTCTTCTTCACAAGGATTAGTACAAGTTTAAGTAACAAATCTGGGGAATTTCACTTCATGATCAAGTTTGGCATATCGGGTTTACTTCTCCATGTTGTCCTTTGCAATTGCCAGCGAATGCGTGAATGATGTGTTTACCAAAGTGTTGATTGGATGGTTGATGATGTTTTGACGTTGGATAATGAACCGTTGATGAACGCGCATGTTCCCTAAAGCAGATATTCATTTGAAACCAAGGTTGTCATAACTCATTCAAGGCGACATTGTTTACGGTTTTGTCTTGATTTTGTAAAATCCATGAAAGAACCTATTTCTCGGTTTAAATCATAGACTTGTAAAATCCGTGACAATGAAAACATCTGGTTAAAGTAATGAGCATTTCGGATCTATATTACGGTTTATTCTTGGTTCTTGTAAAATCCATGAAAGAAACTATTTCTCGGTTTAAACCATAGAGTTATAAAATCCGTAATGATGGAACCATCTGGAGAAAGGAAAGTGTATTCGGGATCTCATTTGATCTTTGGTGCTACGGTTTACGCTTGACGAAGGGATAAAAGGGTGTACTTCATGACTTGGATGTGTGTTTGGATATTCGTCATGGCGGTTTGGTTACTTCAAAGTTTTACGGGGTTATGCTCATTAAACCATGGTCGGGATGAAACCATTATCATAGTTCACTTAAAATGTCAAAGGATGCTAGATTTGAGCTTTTAACCAGAAGATGTGACAACGGCGTTAATTCAGTATTATTTATTTGAGGTTGAAGTGAAATATCACGGGCGAGTGTACTTAGTATCTGAAGGTATCGGGGATGGATGGATGAAGATTCTTCAAGATCCTTGTTCGAGCTTATTATCAAAAACAAAGACTTGGAAATCTAGTTATTGTTGGGTGTCTTTTACCTTTTCTTTTACCACTTGGGGGAATTGGGCTCTTACCACTGCAAAATAACTATCACTTTAAGGAGTTACATTGTAGTGCTCAGTGTCACATTCATTTGTGGATTTTCAAGAGGTAATGTACGTCTTATACTTGATGGTTGGTTGGTTGAAGAGTATAGAGTACATAGAGAGTACTTAGAGATGCTAATGGAAATCGGCACCGCTCTTTGTTACATATGTGCAAGTTTAAGTCACGAGTTCGGGGTAGTTTACCTCAGGGTCAAATTCATCATTTTGGGTTTTCTCTATCAACTGTCACGACAAAGAGCCTACTGAATGATAATGGGGTTGATTAGAAGTTTGCCAAGAGTAGATGAAAAGAGAGAGATTATGACGTATGAACACATCAGTTCATACCTCGTACTCTAAAGAAAAGAAAAGTGTACGTTTCAGTGCGCTTTATCTTCAAAAGAAGAGAAATCTTCTTATGACGTATGAACACAACAGTTCATGCCTTGTACTCTAAATAAAAGAAAAGTGTGCGTGTCGATTGCGCTTTATCTTAGAAGAGAGAAATCTTCTCTATTATGGCCATTCTCATCAACATGCTTCATACTTTTTCCATGCGCTTGGTCATCAAGTGAACCGGACTCACGTTGATTGTTTTCTTATTCCACTTGCTCAACTATAATGAAGATGGTGACATCATGTGCTAATTTTGCGGGGAGAAGTGTGAATAGAATACATTTAAATGATAATCACTTGTTTAATCAAGAATGGTAGCTGCGTATGCAATTCTTGAGGGAGAAGAAGTGTGAATTCTTGCATGGTTGATTGATTTATGAGAATATATGGTCATCGACTCTAACTCATGTAAGAACCGAGCTTCTTCTTATCGGGTCATCTTCACATGGAGTTGTTCTTTTAAGAGCCATTGGTTGACATCTTCACTCGAATTGATGAGTTTATCGACAAAGTGCTTCGGTTAATGCTTCACGTATACATCAACATGATGATTCGAACAATCTCTGTTCTTGTTTGATGTGATTGGTAGTTTGGTGTTACCATCTTATGTGTTTGTTGCGGACGATTCTTTGATTTCCTTGATGAACATCTTTACATTCTTGTTTGATTGGGAGGATTTTAGTTAAGGGATTTGCAAGATGTAAGTTGATTGGGATGCTTTTGGTGATGTTCTTGTTTTGGTGAGTTGAAGATGTTAACTATCTATTCCCAATTGGACAATCTTGAATAAGGTCGAGTCTGATCATTCTACATTCTCTACTACATGATAGAAGACTAAAGGCGAGTTGCATTTAATTATCTAAAGACTTCTTCTTAATCGAGCATTTATCAAGCAGTTATCGGTTTGGGGAGAGCACTAATTGGGGAGAGTGAAATGTCGAATTTAATCCCAATTAGACTTGCTCATATTCTTGACAAGTTGATTCTCACGAGATACATCGAGCTTATGATGTTCTTCTTGACAAATTTCTAGTATACGGGCTTATTATTTGTTCTTGATTACGAAGTATCAAAACCGAGAAAGGGCAAGGAGACACACATCTAAACACAAAGCGAGTAAACTTGATGAACTTAATACTTCTAAGTGGCGAAGATATCCGGGAAGACAAATGTTATTACCGCGAGAGAAATTCAAGGTTTGACTCATGGCGAGTAAACTTGATGAGCTTAATACTTCTAAGTGATTGAAGATATCCGGGAAAACAAATGTCATGACCATGAGAGAAACTCAAGGTTGTACTCATCAAGGCTTTTAGTGTTATTATTCCAACAACGTGGAGGAAGTGATGTAAAAGAAAGTTTCTAAAGATAAAGAGGTACACAAGTGCGTGATGATCTCGATGTTATCACAATCATCGGGGAGAGAATTGTGTACATTAGGAAACTCATTTGTTTCACTTGAGGGCTTAATCGGTGATTCGAGAGATATAATCACTTATTCGGAGTTGACATCCATGAGATTGTCATCCGAGAGATAATCGATGACTTGGCACGTGTTTTCAATGTTATCGATTATTCCTTCCTTGGGTATTGGTATACTTGGATACTTGAGCTTCATACACGATCATCGGGGAAGAAAAATGTGAACATGAGGAGGTGTTTTCATTCCCTCATGATGTGTATTCGGAGAGCTCTTGGGTATTGGTGTACTTGGGTTCTTGAGCTTCATACACGATCATCCGGAAGAAAAATGTGAACATGGGAAGGTGTTTTCATTCCCTCATGATGTGTATTCGGGAGAGTTCTTGAGCATTATACAAAGAGGTGGCGCATCAATTCAACTACTTGGGGAATTGTTCTCTTGACACCTTTTGGAATGGATCGCTTCAGACTTCAGTGGGTATGGAAATTGAGAAGATTATTTAAAGGTGGGATGATACGTAGCTGTTGGTCTATTTTGATGATATAACCTCGAACGAAGAATCACGGTGATTATTCTTAAAAGGAGCAGCAGGATCAATGATAATGGTGTGCTTCTTGGTGCACCTGGCTAATGGAAGCTTGAAAGAAAGCTTTGAATCTGCTCAGCTAAAGGATTCTCGGTTTGGGGGGAAGCTGCCAAAGTCTCACATTCTTAAAGGCTCAATTTCTTCTTTTCAAGAGCCTCGGAAGCTTTGGTGGTGAAAGTTTTAGGGATTATGACTTCTATCTTCTACAACGGGGCTGCTCGATATCCTTATCTCGGTTCTCGTATCATCATCTTCTTTTACTATATCATCTACTCTATCTGTGTATATATTTATCTGAAAAACAAAATACAAAAATATAAATCCAGCAAAACAAAATAGAAAAATATAAAATCTTCAAAAAAAAAACCCTTAAAAATCAGAAAATTTGAAAAATACCAAAAATATGTTTTTCAAGACATGTCTTCTGGTTTCGATAACATCTACGGTCTTAGAAATGTCATTCAATAATGGCACGGGACCATAGATGAAGTTCGAGCAGGAGATGTAAATATTTCTTTTCAAAACATGTCAAAAATTATGGCTTATAGTTATTTCAGACTGTAACCCGGGCTTAAAACTATGGTTTGCTATTATTTCAGATAGCAACCCGCTTTTTAAAGAAAGGAAAGTGCTGCGCTAAACCATTTTTCAAATATTTCGTGCACTTATCTTAAAACAATTTGAGGAAAGTATGTCGAAGGACTGCTGTTGCTACACAAATGTTTTTTCGTCTAAAATTCTTCAGAAAAATATTTGTTGTTTTCCAAAAATGGTGGTAAAATGAGTTGCTTTAAAACCAATCAGATTCAAAGTTTTCGTAATAATTGAAAACTTAATCAATGACTTCAGCGCTTTTAAACTTTTTTAAAAAATGAGTCATTGATTGAGGGGGAGAATGTTTTCAAACTTATATCATCCATCGGACTTTCTTAATTATCCTATGTGCTTATCTGAAAAAATATAATTGCCTATGTTGAAGGACTAGGTTTCTAGGATATTATTGTTAGGTTTAGATGATTAGAGTTTGATGAACACATAATTCCCATACCTTATATGAACTGATTGTTATGTTGTATTGACTTTTATTAGTCGATTGTTGTTTGGGTGATGTCGACCACCATATATCTGTATGTGTGTTCACTAACGTATGCAGGTATTTTGGTATATAAGAATGTTCCCGATCCGGATCCCACTATTGAAGATGATTGGATGCCGAAAGGAAAGGGCAACTATATCTTGGGTTGACATATGAAGAAACGGAGCTTAATTGGACTTCTATGGAGAGTTGGCATAAATGCACCGTAAGAGGTCTCCTTGCATCGTGATGGTTTTCTTCTAAGTGATGGAAGAAGCGGAGCTTAATTTGACCTCGATTGGCATTAAAATGCAACGTAAGAAGTCTCATTGCATCTGCAGACGGTTTTCTTCAACCCTCGGCAACAACAACAAAAGCTTCTCAACCACTAATGTATCTTTGTGCGGGATATCATTTTAAACAATTTTGAAAAAATTTGATTAAATTGTTTTGAAAATGGAAAATATTGTTTTGAAAATAAATTGGACTAAAATTTGAAAATCACGGACTTCATTTTATCAAAACCTAAGTCACTCAATCAACGACTACGGTCATCGATTGAGGGAGAGTGATTTAAAATAAAATATTTTCAAACGATATTTCTTCATAAAAAGTCCGTTTATGCGTTAAAATGTGGTGATCTAAAGATTTAATGTTATGTCATGGTATGATTTTCTTTAAAATCAAGGTCTTTCAAAATGAAATTTTTACATTCTTGTTTGATTGTGAAATTGTTTTATTTTACTTAAAGATCTCTTAAAACAATCATACGACACTAACAATCTTTAATGTCTTAAAATGGTCCTTATCTGTCAGTTTTCAAAATCAAATCTTGCCACGTCTTTCCCCAAAATTTTCTAAATGATTTAAATCAATTGGGATCACAAATCTCAAGAGGTTTGAAATTTTTGATCGGGGGAGAGATAGTGATTTAAATCTCTTATCTGTTTAAATGGAATTGGTTTTAGTCCTTTAAAGGCACTCCTGCCTCCATGTGCCAAACGATTTCAAATACACGATGCACATGTTGAGGAGGAGGATTTATCCAAAAACATGATGAGTATTTAAACCTGGCCACATATTCTCCAATGTTTTATAAACCTTATTAAATCACTTGGGATCCAAAATCTCAAAGGGTTTGATATTTTTGATCGGGGGAGAATTTGTGATTTAATAATGAAATCTGATAATTGATGATCGATTTGATTCAAATATGCAGGCTGCTCTCTCATATGTGCTAAACGCTTTCGAATCTCGAAGCACATATTGAGGGGGAGCAAATGGTTTCTTAATGGCTTTTGTGATCGTGAATGTGCTTCAAAATAACTCTTTCCTCTATGTGATAAAATGTTTTCAAATATCCTATGCACATATTGATGGGGAGAATTTACCAAAGAAAATCAAATGGCTTTTTGCATGGAAATTGTGATCAAGAATTTATTTCAAAAGAACTCTTGTCTCCATGTGCTAAACAATTTATAAAATCATATGCACATGTTGATTGGAGCATTTCTAAATGATCAAAACTATTAAGGTACAAAATGCTTTGATCTCGTATCACAAGTACCTTGATTGTTTTCAAATTATTTTCAATTGGTTTCAAGGATGAATGAAGCTGTACCAAAGACCGACCATTTTACTTTATGTATGGAGTTATAAGGATGGTGAGGTTAGGTATTAGTTCCACGATCCGCGAGCAGGAGGGATCTCTGGGGACAATCCACTAGATAGTGTAGAGTCCTTAGGTATGATGAAAAAAGGAGAAAATGAGAAATGGGAAGAGTGCGGATGAGGCAGAGCTAGTCTTGGAATAAACCCAACAAGGTTCTAGTTATGAAGTCTCGGTAAGCTTGAAGGGTTGAAGAATGAAAAAGAATTGAATGTGAAAGCGGTTAAAAGAAATAGCCCTCAATAATTCAACCTTAGGGCGATGCTTGGGTTCAATACATATGCTCTTGGTGGTTACCAAGGTAACCTTGGTTTTGAAGACAAGGCGTCATGGACCCGGTGGCCTTGCACTAAACTTCCCAAGCTACTCAAGTTCCTCTTAAAAGGGCTCGTTTCATTCTCACGGGGAACCTTCATAATCTATTGACTTTCTCTTAGAGACTGTTGATATTGAAGAAGGAGACTCTCTCCCTAGTCTCCGGCATAGGAACCAAATATGCACAATTGAGTCTAGAGCCAAGAGATCATCCACAATATCTCGTTAGGACACAAAATTAATAAAGACTTGCTATTTTACACAATGTGGAAAGTAAGAATATATTAAGAGTCCTACGCATTATCCTTGTGGTATTGCGAACATCCGAGTGATATGTAAAAATATTCACAATGAAGATGGAAATCCTTCTAGAGCCAACATCAAACAAGCTCTTGGTGGGTGACATATGAGATCTTCTCGTAAGATCAAGCTTGTGACAAGCGGATAGAAATGATGGGAGATTCATTCTTGAATCAACCTTGGTCGAGAATGGAATTGTGAATACTTTTGGAAAAACCGTTCGATTGTGCAAATCTTCTTTTCTCTAGCACGTCGAATGTGTATTCATTTTCGAATTCAAAAGTATCTACGATAGAAAAATACTTTTAGAAAAAACATTGATTGTGCGAATCCTTCTTTTCTCTAGCGCGTCGAATGTGTACTCTATTCAAATACAAAAGTATTTTGATTGAAAATTGATCTTTCTCATAAAACCTTCGTTGTATTGCAAAACTCTTTCTTCAAGCAATACACGATTGTTTTCAAATCATTTTCATCAATCGGTGAATCTCAATTCTTTGGTTCACTCACTCCGTGTTGTCTTCTTTGAGGCGTTTCGATTTAAGAACGGCTGAAACATTGCGAAACCACATCAAGGAGATTCTTAGGAATCCTACGATCACAGCGATGCTTGTCTTGATCAGCGAGGAACCGTGGGCGTGTACCTCAATTCGTGAAAGTGATCAAAGACACTTTTGTGTGTTTATTGCTAGCTGTTGTTTGCGGTACATTTGGACGATTGCGGTGATCGAATTGAGCGGTCAATCAAAGCCGCATGCTCGGCATCCACGATTAATTTGAAGAAATCGTGGTGGTGCATATCTACATAACACGGCTTTGATATTTTTATACTATGCTTCTACTACTGCTTGCAAATATCATGAACCGATAAAGCTTCCGCTACTCGATGGAAAGATGTCATGATTCAAAAGTGTGAGCATGTCGGTCCAAAAGTCACAACATCACATGAAGGCAACACAACTATGGATGATCCGAGGAGATTTCTTTGTGGTGATGATCTCAATGAAAGCTCGAAGATCATCAAAGATGTGGATCGATTAAAGGCCTCCACTAAAAGTACAAATCGGTCACGGACTTTGAAGAATCGCTATTAAAGCACAAAGATTGCGGAACTTGAAGAATTGAAGTCTATGAGCTCAGAACTAAATACAAAGATAGAATGCTAGGATGCAAAACGTATTTCATGAGGTGACCTCCCTTAGGGGGAGATTGTTAGGAATTGGAAATTCCATGTTAAAGTGTCGGTCACCCCAATTATGGTCTAGCATATTTTAGCTCGTAGACTTGTTATTTACGGTATTTAAGTAGTTAATTAGTTAGTTTGTAGCGTAGTTTAGCGTAGTGTAACACCGTGGAGGAAGGGCGGGTCTTTACCCACTGTATACGATCCACGGGCCGTCGGAGGTCGTTTAGTTTGTAACCTATAAATACCCTCTACCTTGCAAGGTAGAGGGTTGGAAGTTCTAATCTAATATTCTACACTTTTGTTTATCTCTAGAATTCCTCTCTACTCTCTTCATCTCTCTAACCATGGCATTCATATACTATCATCATCCTAGACCACGAATCATCAAACAACATAATATTCACGATCCTTCAACTTCTTCATCAAGTTTGTTATATTTAGTTTTCTTCACAAGTGATCATTACAAGGAGCTTCTGATTTGAAGAATCATTTCATGCACCACTCAAGGGAAGTTTCTCGCTTACATTCTCTATTTGTTGATAACAAAAGGGAAGAGATGTTGAAGTGGCGTAGCATGGATTAAGGGAAGACAAAGGAAGACAAGAATGTTTCATTCATGGTGAGATTTAATTATCTCAACCACGCTACCGTCTAGGGAAGTTCGTACAAGAACCGTGTTTGTTTTGTCATCATCAAATAGGGAAGATTGTTGAGTTTATTGATTCGATGATACAAAACAATAAAGAATGAAACATCAAGGGCTTAAAGTGACAAAGATGAAACCTACAAAAGATGGAGGACTTGCTTGCAAAAGAAGATTTATTGTTTAGTCCTTAGTAGAGATTTGTAAACCCTAATCCTCTAGTATATAAAGAGGACATGGGATGTAGGTTTTAATTAATTAAGTCTTCCATAATGTAGTCTAAAGGTGTGTGTGTGTGTGTAACCTAGACGTGTTCCTATAAACGTCTAGGGTTAGAGTTTGTTTAGTTTAGCCTCAAGGATCTTTGATCCCTGTTACAAGTTTAGTGTAACCATATTATTCTGATCAAATAATATTTGGGGCTTGAAGTGATTATTAAATATAAACCTTTTGTCAATAACAATTAATGTTTTGTTCTATGTTCCGCTGCGTATAACCATTGTTATTGTTAAACCCTAAGGCTCAAAACGATCTCAAGGAGTCTTAACAAACTCCACAACACTCCCATGGTGGAGCGTACAAAACTGGATGAGGACCACTCAGGGATCATGGTTGATCAAACAAAATATCGTAGTATGATTGGATCCCTGATGTACCTCATAACCGATGAAGCGATATTCATTACATTGTATGCATGTGTGCTAGATACCAGGCTAAGCCTACCAAAAAGCACCTTTAAGCGGTTAAACGGGTCTTTCGGTATCTCCAAGGAACCATTAACGTGGGACTTTTGTATCCGAAGGACACCGACATGTCACTAACAGCATATGCAGATGTAGACCATGTAGGGTGTCAAGATACATGTCGAAGCACATCAGCAGGTGCTCAGTTTTTGGGAGATAAGTTAGTAAGTTGGTCTTCAAAGAAACAAATGAGTACATCTATATCCTCTACAGAGGCTGAATACATAGCTATGTCATCGTGTTGTGCTCAAATCTTATGGATGAGATCCCAATTATCTGACTATGGCTTTGTATTCAACAAAGTTCCTCTGTATTGTGATAACAAAAGTGCCATTGCTCTCTGCTGCAACAATGTTCAACACTCAAGAGCAAAGCACATTGACACTCGACATCACTTCATCAGGGAACAAGTGGAGAAAGGTGATGTTGAACTATATTTCGTAAGAACTGAATATCAGCTAGCAGACATCTTCACTAAAGCTCTTCCTAGAGAAAGTTTTGAGTTTATCCTTCCACGACTTGGCTTGAAGAGCCTACAACCTGAGACACTCAAACGTCTTCAGGCGGAAGACGAGGAGTAAATGTATTTCTTCACCTATTCTTTGTTTATAAAATATCAAAATAAAAATACAAAATTATAAAACCAACAAAAAAAAATAGAAAATTATAAAATTCTAAAAACCCATAAAAATCAGAAAATTTTGAAAAAGTCCAAAAATATTGTTTTCAGATCATGTTATCTAGTTTCGATAACATCTACGGACTTTGATCTGTCATTCAAAGAATGGCACGGGCCTTTAGATGAAGTTCAAACGGAAGTAATATATATTTATTTTATTACATTTAAAAATGATGAGATGAAGAAAAATGTTGGTTTATTGTCATTTCGGTGATAACTCGTTTTTAAAAGAAAGAACGAGCCATGCTTAATCTATGTTTAAAACCTCATGCTCGATTCTAAAACAAAAGTTCATAAAGAAAGTTTATCGCTAAAAAGACAAATGTTTTCCCACAAATATTTTTCCTTCTAAAAATATTCTTCTGAAAAATATTTGTCGTCTAATGAAAACAAAATTGCTTTGAAAATAACTCGGACTTTATTTTGAAAATCATCTGGACTTATCATTTGTCAATATCTCTATCACTCAATCAACAACTTAAGTCATTGATTGAGGGGGAGAATGACTTCAAACAATTCAAAAGGTTATTTTTCAAATAATTGGCACGTAAACGAACAAGGTCTACTTTTGGATAATCAAAAGGAACAATTTTTGTACAATTAGATCCAGACCAAGGTTAATGTTGTGTTTTCATAAGATACCTAAGCATGATTGATCATTGGAGTTCAAAGTCTCAAAATCTAATTCTTATCGGTTAAATGTTTTAAAAGCAAGTCACATTTCTCCTCAAAAGCTTTCAAGAATAATTTAAATCAATAGAGATCACAATTCTCAAAGATTTGAAAATTGTGATCGGGGAGAGCAATGATTTAAATTGGTTTTAAAGCGATAATTCGATAAGTGGTTTTAGAAATATAATATCAAGCTCTCCTCCCTACATGTGCCAAACGATTTCAAATTTTCCATGCACATGTTAAGGGGTAGCATCTATCTTAAACCAAAAAGGATTGAAACGTGATTGATTTATCTCAAAGTGCAGGTTTCCTCTAATATGTGCAAAACACTTTCGTATCTCGATGCACATATTGAAGGGGAGCAATCAAAAGAAAACCTCATCCTTCCCAAAATATTTCATCCGAAGTACTTATGTTAGCCTTAATAGTAATTAATAGAAGTGATGGTCATTCACGTTTAGGAACTTTGTAACGTGTGTTAGACATTGTATTAGAATAGTTAACGGGCTCGTGGATTGGGCTAAGCTAAATGGTTAGAAGTTATGTTAAGCTAGCCTTTTATAAGTTCATGTAATCCAAGCCCAATACAAGTCCAAAACGTGGCCCATGGCCAAGCCCATTAAGGTATATCTCATGTAGTATAAATACCCCTCAAATGTGTCATTTGAGGGGTGGGATTCAGTGTGTAAGTGTGTGTTTTCTCTAAGAAATACAAGTTCTTGTTTCATCTTTTCTTCTCTCTACATACACGACATATACATCATTAAAGTCACCATCTTTACCTTTCTTGTGCTTCATCTTTACGCATACTGTTGATCCCAGTTGAGTAAATGATCCTTATAGAAACTGACTTAACAATAATGTTAGGTCACCATATTTGTAACACAAGCATCAATATAAGAAAGATAGACAAAGATGATCGGTTGAACAAAACACAAACACTATGCGTAAGAATATAAGAAGAGTTATGTGTGAGCGATGAGATGAATTGAACAACCAACCTCAGTGAGGGTTATACAAGATATTTATAGGAGGAACTAGGGCAACACTCCAAGTTCCCATCCTTTTACTTATTGGGCTTGGCCTAGGCTTATGGGCTTTCTACATAAGCCTAGCCTTGATACCAACATAAAGCCATATAAAGCTAACTGTACATATGAATCACTAACACTTGAGATATAGTTTAGGGTGATTCCAAAAATCTCCCCTAAGTGTTAGTGATGAATGATAGAGTGATAAGCGATGTAGGTCTTGATGTAATAGTAGCTTTGTCGTCTTGACATTCTTCTTTCTTGTGAGAAGAAGTGTCTTGATTCGAACAATCTCCCGGTGTAGAGAAATTGTTTCCTTTAAAGAGTTACGCTTTGGCGTCATCTTAGTCTTTATTCTTTGATCTTTGTTCTTTGTGATGGTAGTGATAGTATGTTGTTGTAGTGCGCATCAGTGCGCCCGTTGCTCGGTGTCTCCATGTCTTTCTTCAACATGCTCACACGCTCTTTGACGTTGGATTTCAAACTGATGAAGTTCTCTTAGTCTTTAAACTTTGTAGATTCTTTGACATGACGAGGAATCATTCTGACTTTTGTGTTGCCTTTAGAGAGAACTTCCATTAGTGATGTTGTTGGTATGAGCATGTGAAGAATCTGCAAGATCATTCCGCTCTAGAGCTTCCATAAGAAGAAAACATAAGAAAGGTTAGTAATAAGCGGTTCCGGCACTTACAAGTTTGAACCGAGTGTTAACGACATAGTGTGAAAACACAACTCTAATTCTTACAAAGGCGTTCTGAACTAGAGTCCCACAAGTGAGATAACGCGATATACGAAGTACACCTACTGATTCGGATGAGTCATTGAGGTACACCTCACATTGAGACCGTTGAGACACACTAAGCGTAATCCACGGGATTTCTGAAGTGACTCTTTGTCGAGGTGAACATTAAATGTTCTCGACAGTTGCTAGGATCCGTAGGACTCGATAACGTACCCTGTTGTTCTTATTGTTGAATGACAAGTGATGAAATGTCAAGTGTACCTAATAGATATTTTGATGAATCTCATGGCTCTAGACTCAATAGTGCACTTTGGTTTTCTGACGGAGACTAGGAGAGGGTCTCCTTCTTGAATACCGGCAATCTCTAAGAGAAAGGCGATAGTTTCGTAGGGTTCCACTGTGAGAATGAAACAAGCTTGTTGAGAGAAACTTGAGTGGCTAAGAAGGTTTAGTGCATCGTCCTTTGGGTCCATGACGACTTTTAATCTTCAATACCGGCGTCATCAAGTGACGACCGGTAGTATATGAATTGAACCGATTATGCGCTCTAAGTTAAATAATGAGGGCTATTTCTTTTCACCCTTTTATTTGCTTTTCTTTTTAATTCTTCAACTCCTTCTTTCTCCGATTCTCATTTTCTCCTTTTTATAATCATACCTAAGGACTTCTAATTCTAACTATTGGTAGTGTCCTTGGGTAGATCCTTATGGCTCTGGCAGATCATAGGACGGTTATTCCTAACCTTAATCACCTTATAACTCCATTGCCATAAAACCATTTTTATGAAAATCTCTCGAAGTGTTTGTGAATGAAAACATGTTTGAACACTTCAAGAGTTTTAGATTTTTAAATACTCCCCTCAACATGTGCTTTTGAGTTTTGATGAATCGCATAGTGAGGAAAGAGTGCGCACTTTTGAATTGATCGACTCAAGATAGACAGTTCCTTGCGAGACATAATTACGTTGCATAGTTAAAGAGATACATTATCAGCTTTTAGGTGACAACTAGCTCTAATAACTACCTTGAAGATGTGGACAACCCTGAAAGGTTGTCAAACCCGTCAAAGTTCATGTCTATCAAGAGCTTATCGAATGGGTACAATTTACTTGGATAAGTCTTGGAAGACAAATCTTTTCAATGTATGACTGTTCAGATCCCGTTAATTCATGGGTTGAAGTCTTTTCACACGAGGATTCAATAGCAAAACACAACGTATTTCTTATCACATAAATTTTCTCCCCCTAAAAAATGGCATATAAATATGTTATTTTTGAAGAAATGTTGAGAATAAATATGACCATTTTAAGTTTTGTGGGAAGATTACATGAAGAACATTTTGGTGAACAAAGTTTTTAATCAAATACTCCTCCTCAACAATTGATATTAACGGTTGAGGTTTTGAAAAACATTTGGGGAAGTACTTGTTCTTTTGAGCAAAACCTTTGAAAAATGAAAGGTTTGATAGGTTTTACTCAAAAGTAAGAAGCTTTCGCTCCTTTTATAAGGATTGTGCAAAAAGCGTACCACGGGTCCTTTCATTACAAGAACGGGTTGTACAATGTTATGTGTGCACAAGCCATAGACATTAAATAATCACACATCAAATTAATAATGAAAATGAAAGCAGTTAAGGGTGCGGTGGTCCATCAATCTTTCCGGGAATGCGATCAAGGCGTTGATAGCGGCGAGAGAAATCTGGGACTACCACCTACAAAGCTCTCCGGTGTTACAGGCGGTCCCTTCATACAACCTTTCATCGATCACGGTGATGATCCTCTTTACATTCCGTCTTTCACGAGAATTCCAACGCTTTGGTGAACCAATTCCTTCATGTATCGCCTTCAACCTATAAGCCAAGTTGTCCCTAACACTCTTCGGTGTGTGATCTCCAAACTTATGAAGATCTCTACACGCCATCAAGCGATTGCGATGTAGTTCACTGCGGTAAACTACTCAAACGGTTTCTTGACAAGAGTGTATTGTGGAAGATGGTTGATATCGGGAAGTTCTAGGCGAGGTCGGTGAAGTTGACACGAGTACGATCACGATTCAACGACAAGTTGTAAATCTTCTACGTTCACGGATGACTATGCTTACGATGAAGATGAGCAAGGACTTGATGTATTCACGTTGAATTTTAAGTCGAAATGCCTCATTCTTCCACGAACTTTGGCAAGATCTGGATCTTCAATGTCGTTGAGAGATAAGTTACGAAAGTCCGCTTCACGAATTCATAGTCCCTTTCATCTTGTCTTTTGACCACGATAGTCTTGAGAAGGTGTAATCCCATTTAGGCGAAAGGGTGACATGCTTAACAACAACGATCCTTTATCATTGTACATTTCATGTTGAGATTTTCGAAACGGCGACTTTTGTAGTAGATTCGCCGACTACGGCCAATGGTGAATCCGTACATTGCATCAATGTCATACCGTTCCATGCTATTGGAAAACATGTGGGTAGCCTTTTCTTCGATGGCTATGCAGTTTGAGTATATGGATGCCGGGAACGGAAGTGTAAGTGATGTAGCATATTTCTTTGAACTATCGCTACCGTGTAAAAGAAATTCCAAGTCTTTGTTGAAGAAGTAGCGGAATGGAATCTTAGGTTGATCTGGTTGACCAATCGTTGGTAGAGTTTTAGACCAGTCGGTGTAGTATGGAGGGTTGTCTCTTTTGGTGAAGTCGATGTTTGCTTCAGGGTTGAGCCAATCAATGTTGTTAGACATGGCTCGTGCTATATTTTCAAGGTGATATTCAACTTCAATAGCACTTTCCGAGCTGTCTTTGAGTAGTTGAAATGCTTCATTCTTGATTCGTTTCAACTCTGATTTCGTGATCTTCTTCACACGGAACTTTTCTTGCAATAACTTGGCATGCTTCAATGTACGACCTTCTAACATATCTGGATCATCAGTTAGGGCGGGAGTGGCATCAACAAGTTTAGAAAACCATTCAAATTCGGTGTCATCTTCGTCTAGCCATGAGACGACATCGACCTTAGACGTCTTCTTTTTCTTCTTTGGCATTGATGAGGATGATGGTTTCTTTGTTGAGGCGGGGAGGTGGGTTGTTGTTGGGGCTCGTTGACTTCCTCATCGTCACCACCACAGTATACTCAAAGTGATCACGGTTTTCTCATGCTGGGGTGGTGACTCGAGTCCGAGGTTTGTCGTGAGAAGAGCGAGGAGGAGATCGTCTTGGTGGTGAAGTCCTTCGGGGTGGTGGTGGCATAGATGATGGTTCTCCAAACTGCTTTGGACATTTAGGCTCGTCATTTTTATCCTTATCCTTATCTTCATCGTCTCTTGGATGTTTAGGCCTTTGAGCTTCTTCTCTGCATGCTGATTTGAGTTGGTATTCCAGCAATGCTTCAAACAATTTACCTTCGTAAGAAGTAAATGTTGCAGATCGTTTAGACATTTGAGATACCAGCCTGGAAACCAATTCAACATCTAAGAATATTATGGGATCAATTGGATTGATGTTTACTGTCATAGGTGTTGATTTCATAGTTTGCTTGGCCAAATGCAATAGATTCGGATAGAGTTGTCTGGTGTACATTTCTTTTGTCATACCAGGAACGTTGTCAAGAAGGAACTTGTGAGTGTAACCTTTTATCATCTCGTTCATTTCCCTTGAAGATCACGTTGCATGAACTTACGGATGTACTCCCTTCGGTGACATCTTGTCATTCTCGTCATGAAGATCTGGACACAGTCGTGAGAAAATTCACTTTTTTGTAAAGCACGTCTTTCTTCGACACCTTGTGCGACTTTAACGATCCTTGTCTTTGCTCGAGAAATCCAAGAGTCCGTTGGCTTCTTCCAGATTTGGATGTGGATTTGGTTGTTCTTACGGATGGTGGTGGTGAAGAGTGAGAGGATGAATTTGATGATGAAGAGACATGAGGAGGTTCGGGGTCCTTAGGAGGTTGAAGTTTCCTCCTTGGAATGAATTGGACTTTTGAGAAGAAAATCATCATAGTTCACCGTCATCTTGTCCGATTTTAGCCTTTTCTTGATGCGAATCAGAGCTTCTTCATCGACTTTTCTTTCTCAGACTTCTCCGTTTATGGTTTCTCAATGTCATAATCAATAGAATCCTCCAGGCGCTTTTGTTGTTGCTCAAGAGTGGTGGCACCAATTCCCTTATCGGGTTGATTAACCACATCATGAATTGGTGTAGATTGGACACCACCACTTGACCCTCCTGGGCCACGCATTTGATCATGTTCAAACTCTTTTGCCTTGTGTTGGAGTCTAATGATTTTGAACTTCTTCACGTAGTCGGTGTCGATTGCTCTTCATCGAGCTTTCTTCTTGCTCAAATCTTGAGTCTTCCCTTTGCCTTGGTCAACTTTTGAATTTGGGAGGTTTAGCTATTGTTGGGGTTACATCGGTTGCGGTTTGAGTAGATGACCTCTTCGTCGAATCGGTTTCCTCGAGCTTTCATCCACTAGCTTTCTTTGCGGTTCGGGCTTGGGAATGGGAATAGGAACAACTTCCTTAGAGGCTGTCCTTTTGAGTGGAGGTTTCCACTTGGGAACTTTCTTTGACTCTCGGTGCTTGCAACACTTCCCTTGCCTCTCACGGTTTTATAGTCGGTGTGCGGAAGACTTGTCATCGAGAAAACCAACTTTGCCTTCATCAAGCGCTACGGATACCTTTTTATGAGGAAAATTTGTTTGATTGCATCGGAGAGAAGGTGATCCGAACCTGACACCTGTTTCTTTGTTGTAGATTCCTTGAATCATTGTGAGTGTAGGCTCATACAACATATCGTGATTGTTGGGGTCATTGAGTCTCTTGGGGATATCGAGGATTATATCCTAGAGCTCTTTGGATCAACAGTTTTGTATATCGATGTATGGGATTTTGGAGCCAAGCTTTTGAGGAATGACATCATGTCGTCCCATATCGAGCTTCAACTTGATGTGTTTCATGTTGACCAAAGCCCAAAGATCTGCAGTTCCATGAGCTTGGGATGCTCATAGCCATTGTCACGTCGAGGCAGATTTGGTGATGATGATGTAGAGAGTTCTCCACGGTGAGGAATATTCTTAAGATCCACGTATGAATGCTTTGTGATTACTCCTATAGCTTCGTCATAACCAATGTTGATCATGAATTACGAGCGGTCTCTTGATTGGTGTGGCATTGTATTCGGTTGGCTCGATGGCGAGAATGATGAGGACGACTCTTAAGTCTGCGGGTGTGATAGTGACTTGTTTGTCATTGAGCATGTTACAACATTTTGTCCTTTGATCTTTTGCATTGTATTCGGAGGCGATGAATGTAGATCTCGACCTTGTAGCGAAATTAGTGAGCATGTTACGATAAGGATGATTCTTGAATGTCCACAACAATTAAACAAGAAGACTACGAGCGGTGAGAGTATCAAAATCAACACGAAGATTGTTCTTTCCAATCTTCATCGGATAGCCATTAGGAAGATATCGGCAATGGTGAGAACATTTGGTGCATCCACATTCGCATTTGAGCGTCCATGTCGTGATCGAAAGATATTTAGCCAAAAGAACCAACATATCGAAAGACATTATGTTAGTCAGCGAGATGGTTTTATTGTCTAATTATTGAATGTGATATGTCGATGATTATTCTGAGTCCAATGTCACTTGTTTGTCCAATAGTCCAATAACGTCGTGATAAGTTTCGTGAGTTGATTAACTTTAAGTTTTAAAGTCCATGTTTTCACTAATTATTCACAACTTGTTAAACATTTAAGCTTATAGTGACATTATCGGTTTCGTGGCGTTATGATTTATTTATTTACAAGTTTGCACGTGTAACAATTCATAATAAAGGTTAAACTAGGCTTAGGCGTAGAAATGGTAAGCTTATGCGTAAACAAGAGAGGTATCGTGTTAGCATGAAGCTTATCGTGGGTTCTTGACTTACGCGTAAGAAATATTACAGCGTGGGAAAAGAGCGCCTTATGCGTGGAGAGCTTACGGCGTGGCGTATATTGAACCTTATGCGTAAGGCTTACCGTGAGAGTCAACCTTATGCGTGAGGTCCTTGTTTACGCATATCCTTCACGGGATACGCGTAGTCCCTTATGTAGAACCTTGCGGCGTGGCGTTACGCGTAAGATTTCTCTTACGCATAACATGCTACGCGTAAGATTTCTCTTACGCATAACATGCTACGCGTAAGGTGATCCTTATGCGTAGATGGAAAATACCCTTGATTGTGAATTTTCATGTGTAACAAACCTGAAATAAGTTCATCATAGCACCAATATTAACACATACATTCATTCTCTAACAGTTTTAATCACGAACACTCAATTTAAACAGTTATGCGTAGAACATATGTTACGCGTAAACCTAAACCCTAAAGCTTAAGAATTACGAGTAAGAGATTTAGCCATGGGATTAACACCAAACTGATTCTGGTAATACTTAGAAGTCAAGTGAGTTGTTCTGTCCAAGTTTTAACATCAAATTCTCAACGAATCAAAAATACCCAAATATTAAGAACATAAACCCTAGTTTCTAATTATCAATCAATTAGTGTTTCTGGGTTGATTCTAAACATGGATATGATCAATTCATCTTGTAAACAACATCACACAACAATCTTTTTAACCAAAAATGTTCTCATTTGAAAACCCCCAAATCGACTTATGAACCCTAATTTTGAAAAACGGACAATTCGTGTTTCTGGGTGGATTAGATTGATAAAAATGGTTTTGGTATATAGTTTTGAATATTTTAACACCATTATTTCATGAAAAAACTCACACCTGATGATCTTGTGTTCTTATGCTTACGCGTAGAACACGAAGATTATCAAAACCCACGATTTAGCCGTTGGATTTGTATATAATTCAAAACCATTGTTTGTAAACATGTTTAGATTACGAAATCACTTACAAAATGATGATCAAGATATCGGATTTGGAGATTGATTGATAGGCATAGGATGAAGGTTGTTGAGGTAATAAATGAGAAGAGTTAATGATATGAATAATTAGGTGGAGGTTTTGTAAAAATTACTTTAAGCTTTTGACAATTTGGTCCCTTCACCTTAACTATTTACATCAACGCCCATAACTTCCATTTTGGTTAACAAGCGAAGAGTATTTGGAAAGAGTTTGTGACACTCCCCTCGACTTAAAATTAATGAAATTTATAAATTTTAGTCCGAGGTGTCGATAAACAGTGACCACCATTATTAAAGAAACAACGGGATAAAGTAACATGCAAGTACAAGGTTTTATAATATTTGCTTTCTCCCCTCAACACTTGATCGAAAAAATCTTGAATTTTGAAAGATTAGAGTGTTGTGGAAGATTTGTACTTGCCATGTTAAAAGAAATATAGATAGAGGAATATTTTTGTTGTTTTATCGATTTTATAATTTTGTATTTTGTTTTGAAAATATTTACAAAAGAGGTTTTGGTGTTTGTTGGTTTTAAGAATGTTTTAAGATTTCATCCAGTTCCTCTTGAGTCAAACACCGCATACCAATCCGGTGGACCAACTCATTAAACCTAGCGAGGAGCTAAGGCTTTGGTGAGAAGATGCCAATTGATATTACACCCACAAAGTATAATTCAACAGTACCACATTCGCGTAGTCCTTGATGAAATGATATCGAAGATCGATGTGCTTTGATTTTTAATGTTGAGCCGAGTTGCGAGATCGCAATAGCACGCCGATTGTCGCGATACATCGGGATTACTGTCAAATACGTAACCATAGTCTTTGAGTTGTGTTCGCATCCAAATGACTTGAGCACAACACGCCGACATGGCTACATATTACGCTTCGGTTGAGGACGATGATGTACAATCCGCTTCTTGATTGCCATGACACAGTTTATCACCAAGAAATTGTAATGCTCTGAAGTACTTTTCGTGAATCTAAGCATCTGCGTGATCGACATCTCGAAAATGCTATTAGTTCAAAACCGAGAATCCTTCGGATACCAAATCCCCAAGTTAATGGTTCCCTTGATGTATCGGAGGATTCTTTTAGCCTCGAGAGGTGGGTTTCGATTGGTCTTGGTGATAACGGGAGCAAAGATATCTGACAAACACAATATCGGGCTGCTAGTTTGTTAGATACATGAGAGACCCAATAATACTACGGTATTTTGTAGGGTCCACCAATTTACCATGTAAATCGACATCTAGCTTCTTGGTATGAGCCATTGGTGTGGCATAGGTGTCACAGTTTGCATTCCAAATTTGTTTAACAATTTAAGGGCATATTTGGGTGACTCAAGAAAATACCACGGGGTGATTGATGAACTTGCATTCCTAGAAAGAATGTGAGTTCACCCATCATTGACATTTCAAAATGTTTTGTCATTAATTTTGCAAAAGCATTTGAGTATTTTAAATGTGTTGACCCAAAATGATGTCATCCACATAGATTTGAGCGATTAAGATGTGAACCCGTGATATTGTATGAAAAGTGTAGGATCGACCGAACCTTTGGTGAATTTATTGGCAATGAGGAAGGATGATAACTTATCGTACCACTGCGAGGAGCTTGTTTGAGACCATACAGAGCTTTGTTTAGTTTGTAGACATGGTTCGGGAACTCGGGATCAACGAATCCTACGGTGGTGACATAAACCGTTTCTTTCGGTTGCCCATTCGAAAAGCGGTTTTGGCGTCCATCGAAAGACCGTTATGTTCATATGAGCATGACGAGAAAAATCGACGACCTCAAGGCGAGCAACCGGTGCGAATGATTATTCAAAGTCAATACCCTCTTCATCTATAACCCTTAGCCCCAGACGTGACTTGTTTCGATTCGTTCCTTGACATCAATTTGTTATTCCAAATCCATTTGAGACCAATGGCGTAGACCCTGTTGGTCTTTCAACCAGTTCCACACTTCAAGCGTTTGAATTGGTTGAGTTCTTCTTGCATGGATTCGATCCGGTTGTCTTTTTCATTGCATCCTTAATGTTTTAGGTTGATTAGCGAGACGGTGAGTGCATAAATGCAATATTCACCATCTATGTGAAGACGTTGTCTTGTGACGGTTGGTTGATTTGGGTTGCAGATAATGTTCTCAAGAGGATGGTCTTTTGTCCAACGATGTGTAGAGGTTGATGTTGGTATACATTGTGCGATTTTGAGGATTCAAATGGCTTGTAGATGATTCCGCTACATCGGTGCAAGAGTTTCATTAGCAAACGGGTTAAAGAAGCATTTGGATCAAAATCTGCGGTGGGGGTACTTCATTAAGAACATCGGCCGGTGATGCGGCGTCGTTGGAGCGGTTTGTTCAAGCTGTTGTTGTAGAGTCAATCGGTGGTGCTTCTTCAATGATGGTTGTTGTAGCAAGTGTATCGGTATAAGAATATGATCGGGTTGAGCGGTGAAGCAGCGGATACACACGAGCACGTTCATCAATGTCATCACTAAACGGTAGACAAATAGCTTTTCCATTTGTTGTGAGTGGTGTGGGCTTAATTCGGTGATGATGGGGTTTGAGGAAGTTTAAGCGGTTGTGACTGGTTTTAAGTCATATGCTCGAAGCCATATCGTAAGCTCATCAAAATTAGCATGAATCGTTTCCATAACACCGCTTTGTACTACGATTCTAGATCCGGAAACCTTTAGAATTCTCACAATATCCAATAAAGACTCCAATGTCGACTTTGGATTTTAGCTTTCAAAGTCATCACTATCATTATTTGGGAAGCTAAGGGATCCAAATACATGAAAGTGTTTGAGATTCGGTTTCTGTTGTGAATAAGCTCAAAAGGTGTTTTGTTGTGGCGTTTGTAATCATTGATCGGTTTTGAGTATAGCATGCAGTTGATCTGACTTACGCCCATAAGTAATCTGGAAGTTTGCATTGATTAACATTGTTCTTGCGACTTCCACTAACGTCGGTTTCGTCTTTCAACAACTCCGTTTTGTTACGGTGTTCGTGCAATAGATGTTTGATGCTCAATTCCCACTTTCTCATAAAATTCTCGAAAGAGTGTGGTTTACAAATTCGGTTCCTTTGTCTGTTCTAATTTGGCGGACGGTGTTCTGGAGGCGAACTTGAATTTTCGTGAGAAGGTGATGATCATCGTGGAACTTGATCTTTGCTTGAAGAAAGTAGACCCAAGTCCATCATGAGTAGTCATCGACAATTACCAAGATGTAGCATTTGCCATTAATCGTTTGCAGCGCATCGGGCCACACAAATCCATGTGAAGAAGATGAAGCACATGTTGAGAGTTGTGGTCCACCTTTGAAGGAAAATGAGCACGAGTGCTTTTCCTTGTCACTGGTGAGCAAAGGTGATCTTTAGAATCCGGAATCTCGGAGACCTTCAACAAGTTTATGTCAAGCAAGGTGGTGATGGTTTGAAAGTTTAAATGTGAGAGACGCACGGTGCCATAGCCGTGGATTTTGTTGATGTTGCCTTTGAAAGTAGCGGATGGGAGATGAAGCAACCATGTCTTGCATTGAGATTGTGTATAGACTAGAATTGCGAGAACCGGACATTAGATCGTTTCCTTGTAGATCACGAATGAAACAAGTTTTCTCACGAATGAAACAAGTTTTCCAGCAATCCAAATCTCCATCACATAATTGACCGGTGAAAAGAGATTGTGACCGAGGCCTTCCACATAATAAACCCCGCTAATTTCAATATTGCCATTGATATAATCTTCAGTAGCCCATGATCAAGATTAACCAAGAGGTTATCTTGATCGTCAAATATAACTACGGGATCTATTTGATAATCATCGAATGAGATGTGGATGGCTCATGTTGAACATTCGATCCTTGTCGGATGGAGAAATTGGCGGAGATATCGGATCGAGGATGAGTATATTTTGTTCGGTACGAGACAAGCCATCGGTGTCATACACTGGGCTGTGTCACTCATGTGGAGAGCTTGCATTTGTGCCATCAACATCACTGCTTTGCATTAGCACCGCAAGTCTTCCATATCATCATCGAGTCTGCATACGCCATAAAGCTCTGTTCCTTGTTGGTAAGAGTTCCACCGCTTCATCCTTGAGAGCCAAGAGCAAAGCCTCTTTGTGATAAGCACGCCTCTTGTTCTCGGCTTAGGACATGCATTAGCCATGTTATTGCTACGATTATAACAACGAAGACCATTAACCCCATTCGAGCATTCCCTGTTCAACCACTTGAGCTCTTTGTTGTGGAGCACCCATGTTATTGCTACCCATAGCATTAAACCTTGACCACCTCCATCGGCGACCATAACCACGATTCTCGAACTTCAACGCGTCCATTGTTCACATGACTGATTCCTTGTGTTTGATGAGGAGCGAATGCGATTGTTGGATTTGTTTGTATACCGGCCGAAGGCTTTAGCAATCATAACAAATCATTGTTTCAATTCATCGAAAGCATCGGAGTCCTCATCGACTTCACTGTAAAGTGCTTGAGCATTGTTGTTGTTGTATGGAACCAATTAAGTTTGTTCTTTGTGACGGATCATATGGTGTGATGGTTGTAGTTGGTTGAGGAGCGGGTTAAGGAGGAACATTAGTTTGAGCCCACAAAGCAAGTTGTTGATTGTCTGAAGATTTGTGGAGCCGGAGTCCACGGATAGCCTTTCTTTGTCAACTTCTTTTGGTGAGGCTTCAAATAGTCGTACAACAATCCGTATGTAGCATGATGAAGGTTCTTAGCTTGACGGAGAAAAATGACATACTTCTCCCATTCGGACCAAGACTACTTAGGAACTTAGTGTTGATAGCAATTCGTGGCATGATGATATTGTGTTTGTCCAAATCATTGATGATGTCGAAAGCGATGATGATATGACTCTAATGTCTCTCTGGTTCAATCATGAAGTATTCATAAGCCAAGTAGATTTTGGATTCCATGTCTTCTGATTGAGTGTTGTGCCTTCCATAAGAAGATGAATATGTTCCCATTGCTTTAGCCGTCTTTTGAGCATCAACACTTGAAGGATCGGATTGGGTAATCCCAAAAGGATGTATTGCATTGCTAGTTCATCGGCTTCAAAGTGTAGAAGTTCATCACCGGTGAGGTGCGAGATAGTTGCAATGTTGGTGACAACATCTCTTGGTGGATTGGCGGTTGGATCTGGTGTGACAACAATAGGCATCGAAATGGACCTTCCATAATGACCTTCTTTAAGAACTTTCCATGTGGCTTCTTTAGATCACAAAACCTAAAGAACCTTATCACCCATTGATCATAATTACCTGGAGTGAGCATTGGAGGTCTATCAAGTGAGCGACTTCATGAATTGATTGTTGGTCGCTTAAGGCTTCACACATCTTGCCAAACCATGTTGGTTCCTTCATAGTACTCTGGATGGATGTTGATTGTAGAAGTTTGTGTAAGGTTGTACTTGAAGACTAGATGGTGGTTGAACCATTAGAGGTTGTGGAATTGCTGCAAGTTGTGGAGTATGTTGTTGATTAATTTGTTGTTGATAAATTTGTTGTTGATGATTAAATTGTTGATGTTGTGGACTTAGTTGTTGTTGTTGTTGTTGATTATAAGTGTAAGGGAAATAGCTAGAGTATGGTGGTTGTGACATGTTGAAAACTTGTGTTGTTAAATGGATCTTTGTAGTCGAGTGAAACGTTGTTGATGAAGTATCCTTAGGCGTAGAAATCACGGAAAGGCAAGGTAACACTTAGGCGTAAAAACACCAATACTTACGCGTAAAATTGATATTTACGCGTAGGATTAGCTTACGTGTAAGAAATGAGAAAACACTAAAGTTATGCGTAAACAGAAAGTTAAGCGTAGAAAACTTAGGCGTAGGATTACCTTATCGTAAGCGGAGCTTAGGCGTAAGAAGAATCTTATGCGTAATGAGTTCTACGCGTAATCTTAAGCTTATGCGTAAATTTAGGGTTTACCCAAAGATCTTTTACACTATCACGGTCAAAAGATATCCAAAGTCGAAGTGTTTTCGGGCTTATCCAAGCAAGAAAAACCTTGAGTAATCCATAAATCAAGATCAAACCAAGGAGAAGTTACGCGTAAGATTAGGGTTTTAGTTACGCGTAGAAATTAGCCAAAATGATTTACGCCAACCGATGTTTCCAAACCAGATTTTTGTGAGGAAATAGCTTCAATATCACCAAAATAACACAAAAGTGTGAAACTTGATGATCCAAAGCTTTAAAACACGTTATGCGTAGAACTACTACCATGTACAAAACCAAGTTTAAAAACAATGATCCACACGTAAAGTTTGAAACTTTTTGCCAAAAACAGATATTTTAACACCTAAAAACATTGAAAGGACAAGAATCTTGGATTAAAAAGTGTAAAAAACCAGTTTTTAAGCGTGACCAAGTTTGAAGCTCGTTTACGCGTAAGACCAAAACTTCAAAAACAAAATATGTTCACCCAACTATTTGGCGAATGATACCACTGTTAGGTCACCATATTAGTAACACAAGCATCAATATAAGAAAGATAGACAAAGATGATCGGTTGAACAAAACACAAACACTATGCGTAAGAATATAAGAAGAGTTATGCGTGAGTGATGAGATGAATTGAACAACCAACCCTCAAGTGAGGGTTATACAAGAGTATTTATAGGAGGGAACTAGGGCAACACTCCAAGTTTCCATCCTTTTACTTATTGGGCTTGGCCTAGGCTTATGGGGATTCTACATAAGCATAACCTTGATTACTAACATAAAAGCCATATAAAGCTAACTATTACATATGAATCACTAACACTTGAGATATAGTTTAGGAGTGATTCCAACAAATAACTTGTTAAATACTACGCGGAATATAATATTTAACCTTAAGAAGAAGAACCGTAATAACACTAAACACCTCAATATTATTATTAATATGAATACTCTTAATAGTATTAGGGTTTTACAACCTTGAAGTGTATCGATCTTAGATATATCAAAACACACGTATATCTAATCTAACCTAGGACCTCCTTTTATAGGCTAAGGATTCCTATACAAGATACAATGCGTAACCTACAAGATAAATATCTTTTCCATATTTATCTAATACAAATATTAAACCGACTAAATAGACTAGCAGTGGTTACAATACATTAGCCGTGGTTATACAATACTACTAGCCGTGGTTTAACTTCAGTAGTGGATTCCTTCTTCTAGCCGTGGTTTCTTTTACTCTATCAGTGGTTCCTATACTTAATAATTCCTGATCAGTGGAACCGAAAACCCAACAATCCTCCCCTAAACTTGATATTTACCAACAAAAACATCAAGTTTCTTTTAAACCCAGAACTTCTTATTTGGAGGATGTATCCAAACACTTATCAGAATCTTGCTCTTCAATTTCAGACTTAGATGTGAAATCCACAGCTTTAGACCTATCAGCCATCCTCTTCAGTCTTCCTTGAGGTTTTGCCTTTATTGCCAAAGGACCCTGTAGATCTGCTATCTTCTCAATCTTCTTAAATAGTTTATCAATCATAGGATTAGTAGGCTTAGTCCCCTGTGGAGTAAGTTTAGCTATCAACATTTTCCTGGCAACATTCTTTGATAATAGGTAATCCTTATCAATGAACATAAATAACTTCTCTTTAGTAGTTTGTACAGCATGAACTCTGCAAGATTGATACAGCATCCAATCAACCACCTCACAGTCTGTCCAAAATTCATCATCTGGATTAGGCTGACACAAATTCCTAATAGTAGTCCACACAAAATTAGCTAATACTCCATCTGACCCATACTTCCCATGTCTGAAATCCAATATCTTCCATAGTTGCTCTAGATCAACCACCTTCAAACCAGACAACAATTGACCAAAATTATAGTAAGTTCTCTTCCATCCATCAGCCCTTGTAATTTCAATCATCTCTTTCACATTTGCTGTGATGATCTGTAGATCTTCAATAGAATGAATAGCTCTTATAGGAGTAGGATCAATAGGCTCTGGTTTGTCACACTTCAAAAGATATTGGTTCACTCTCTTTTCTTTCTCCATTTCCTCATCTACCTTCTGCTTCTTAGAACTAGATTCCTCATGAACTCCAGTTTTTCTCTTTTGTTTATTCTTTAACCACTCAGCTTCTTTTTCAGAGTTCATAGGAAGGAAATCTTCATTTATTCTCATACGTCTCTGATAAATCTCTGAAACCCTCTCATATGTACACTTTCTTAAATCTTCACTAACATACATGTCCATGTTTCTGATAATCTTTATCATTTGATTTCTCATTTGACTCTTTGTAGGAGGTTTCTTCCTTTTAACTTGCTTTTTCTCTTGGCTTATCTTCCTTGCCCTTTCAGCCAACACCTTAGCTCTCTCATTAATAGATATCTATGCCCATTCTTGAGTAGTATATTCAGTTTTTATTATTTTAGAAGCTTGAAGAACAATTTGTTGATCATTCCATTCTGCTATCAATTTCTGAGTAGCTTCTTCATCTTCTTTCTTTTGCTTTTCTCTTGCTGCTAGTGCTTCAGCATCCTCCTTTTCTTGCAATTCTTTTGAGAACATTGCATCATAATCAATCTGCTATTTCCTATTCTTAAACTTCAATTCAGGCTCAGCAATACCTTTCCCCTTTCCAATGTCTAGTAAAATCACCTTAGTCTTCAAAGGCTCGCCAATTGTCAAACTTTTACTTAAGGGTTTAGGTCCAGTAGGTTTAAGAAATAATGGAACAGGTGCAATAGTAGGTGCATGATTTGTTGAAGTTTTGCTTAAATGAAGTATAGTACCAGCAACCTCTTTCTCTACTTCTTTAGATTTGGGTGGTGATATAACAGTGGTTGTGACTATGGTTGATGTGGTTGTTACAGCAGTGGGTGTATTTACCTTAGATGAAGTTGCAGCAGTGGTTACAATTGAACTAGCAATGGTTGCAGCAACACTAGCAGTGGTTGTTGCCTGCACCACATCCTTCTCTTTGTCTTCTACTACACACTTCAAAGTTTCAAGCACTGTTTCATTTCCATCCTTATCAAACACCACATAATCACCTCTTTGATCTCCACTATCCAAATCATCATTCATTGTCACAGCCTCCCCTGAATCTATGCACACACTCCTCCCCTGTTTGGATGCATCCTCCAAACCATGAACACCTGAGGAGCTAGCCTTCTTTTGCACCTTTCTGACTCTCTCAAAGTAGCAATCCCTGGCCTTCTAACTTTCTCCAAAACAGACACCCTATGTTGCAGTCTTCTGATATGTCTCCCCTGAAACACTGCAAGCTCCTGAAGACCAGTGATAGTTTCCTCCATTTTTGTACACTTAGCCGTCGATTCAGTCAATTGTTCAAGAATATCCTCCCCACTTCGACCTGTGTCAACTGGTCCGAGAGGTGGTTTATTAGAAAAGTCATCATGTACCTGTTCAGAATCCGTCAATTCAATGTCATGTTCTAAACTACCCTCATCACTTCCAGCTGTGTAACCTGCTCCGAGAGGTGAATACTTGGGTAAAGAAAACATAGCATCAGACCTAGCCTGATCATCTATGCACCCTGAATTATCCAGTTGGCTAGGGGTTCCTCCACTTGTGTTGAGTTCCAAGGAACTCTCCACATTAGTAGCTTGGTGCCCTTCCTTCTCCTCTTAGTAAACAAAATCCTAGTTGGTTCAGCAGTGGGTTCAAGTTGGGCAGCAGTGGTTATAGTTGTTGTAGCAGTGGTTTCAGCTATGTTAGCAGGGGTTTCAACATCAGTGGGTTGGGAAGGTTGTGGTTCAGGTACATCATCAAACTCAGAAATATCATGCAAATGTATCATATTAGGAAACAAAGGGGTAACTCTTCCTGTGAAATTTGGATTATGATGCCTCATGTGAGCAAAAACTTTAGGAAGCATATGATGAACCTCATACTTCCTATGATGACCAATAGGTTCTTCAATCAGACTATCCACAATCAATTGAACAAACCTAGGGTACAAGTAATACATACCCTTCTCCCTAATATTCTTCAAAAATCCATCAAAAATCATCCTAGACCAATTGAATTCCCTCCTTTCAGAAAGACAGATAATTGCAGTTGCAAATTTGGAGGGAAACTCATCAAACCCCGTGGTCTTATTACTCACACACATCAACAAAATATGGATCAAAAACTTCTACTGAGGGGAAAACATACCTTTAAGAAATTTAATCTTATCTCCCCTTCTTTCATACCCTAACCTATCTAAACCTTCAAAAATGTCAGCATTAGAAAGATTAACTACTCCAGTAGCATCCTCTAGCTCCAAGACACCTCTAATTACATCCTCATTGACCAAAATCTCATTTTCATCCATTACAGTCCTAAGTACTTCTAACCAATCTTTTTCCTGTATCTCAGCATTCCACCAAAATTGATGTACACATGTTTTAAGGATTGTGGGTGCTACAGTTAATGCAAAGTGGATTGGACCGTGGTTAAGAAAATCAATCATCTCATGAAAGCCTTCTGATTGATTGTTCTTGATCAAATATGCAACTAGGTTATGGGTTTTGGAATACAACGACGGCATTGTGATTATGGATGTGATATGATATGGGATTGTGAATTAAGCAGTTGGGAGTGGTTAGGGTTTGTGTTAAGCGCCAATTTGGAAGTGATTTGAAGATCAATTAAATGATCTGGCAGTGATTTGGGGAAATAAATACGTTATCATCAAAGTTACAAAACAGCCCCTCAAGTATCCATCGTCAGCAATAAACTAGCAGTGGATTAGAAACCACTAGTAGTGGTTTGAAATGCTCTAGCAGTGGATACAACAACCACACTCCAATCTTTTGACTAAGACTGCAGCAATCAAATCTAAGCCAAAAATAGTGATATCAAGCATTAGTATGAAGGATAACAAAAGATTCACACATTTTTTATTTTTTTTTATTTTTTTTAAACAAGCACAACAATAGCTCCAAAAAGCTCCAAATTATACAAAAGCTCCTTCATACCTGCACATCACAAACATAAACCAAACACTTGAAACATTGTTAAGGTTAGCAGTGGTTAGAAAATAACTAGAAGTAGGTTCATAAGTCATACTGGCAGTGGTTAGAACAATACTAAACACCCAGTCAAATGGTCAACTCCAAGTCATTAATCCGTCTACCAAAGTCAAAGACTATATTTACTCCTCAACAACTCACACCTTCCCCACATTTAACTAACTGAGTTCATATTAACTCTATTTAAGACCATCTTACTCACATACCACACATATTACTCACCATTCCAAAAATTCTCTCACTAAAAACACTGTCAAAAACCATCTCACCAAAAATCACAAGATCAACATGAGCAACTCAAACCCCATCAATATTTCATCAGACAGCTCTTCCTCTGATAGTGTGTGTAGGAAGAGTTTCTAACAACAGGTAGGGTTGACCAAGAGGGTTCATCAAAGAAAAGATCTCACATTGTCATGAGCACAAACCCTTCAGCTGCTGGACCATCTTCCATCCAACCAAGGCCACAAAATGCCATCAAGAAAGGATCCAGTTCTGAGTTAAGTTCTTTGCCTAGCTATGTATCTCCCTATGAAGACACTGATGATGAGACCTCTTCAAGAGTCTTGGTTGTTCCTCCCCTTGCTTCAATACCACCACCAGAACCTATATCAGCTCCTCCTATGCAAGCACTGCTTCCACCACCAGAGGGTGCATCATCATCATCACCACCCATCAGAGAGAGGGTGATTGGACTTGCATGCCCCAAAGTATGGCATGTGATTGGAGGGCCAAGAGTGCAGAAGGAGATGCCAAAGTGGGCCATTCCAAAGAAGCCTTAGGTGGTGTTGGTGTAGTTTGCGAAGCTTGTGTCCTTAGATGGTTGTTGAATAATGTTGTCTTTTGATGTACTCTGCTGGTAGTCTGTACTCCATGGTTGTAACATCTGCATCTCTGTATGCAGTTTATCTTATAAATAATAGAACCATGTGTTACTTTTAAGTCCATTGAATCTTGCTGGTGATGTTTTACTTCCTTTGATCTGCAAAATAGTTAGTGGAAACACAAAGAAACAAGCAGTGGTTTGAACAAAACAAGCAATACTAAGACCAACTAATAACAGTACATAACTTTTACAAAACAAATTTGAGACTTAGAGATTTATCATTCCAATACTGACTACAAGGTACTGAAACCTCCCCACATCAAAAGCTTTAGTGAGAAGATCAGCAACATTGAAATCAGTATGGATTTTTACCATTTGAATTAACCTTTTCTCATTACAATCTCTAATAAAATGATGCCTTATCTCAATATGTTTAGTTCTAGAATGCAAAACAGGATTTTTAATTATGCATATTGTCTTGTTATTATCAATGTAAATCTTAGTATGCATAAAATTGTACCCAAAGTCCAACAATTGATTACGAATCCAAAGCACTTGACCACAAAGAACTAGCGCACCACATACTCAAACCAGGTTGTAGAATTGGCCACAATTGTTTGCTTTTACATCGCCATGAGATTAGTCTGCTTTTCAAAACCGACATCCTCTAGTAGTAGACTTCCTATCCAAACTAGCTCCAGCATAATCACTGTCTGTATAGGCCACTAAATCAAATGCTGAATCCTTAGAATACCAAAGGCCCAATTTAGGATGACCTTTAAGATATCTAAAAATTCTCTTTACAACATTCAAATGTGTTGTGTTTGGTGTGACTTGGAATCTTGAACACACATATACTAAGAACATAATATCTGGCCTAGATGCAGTGAGATACATCAAAGATCCAATCATGGATCTATACGACTTAAATCAACTTTGGGACTTCCATCATCGGTAGCGATGGTTTCGAGTCTCCATTGGTGTACTAGCACTCTTTACATCACGAAACCCAAACTTCTTCAAAACATTTGCTACATACTTGTCTTGACTAATGAAAATACCATCGGTCCTTTGTTGAACACAGAGCCCCAAAAGAAAGTGAGTTCACCCATAGAACTCATCGAAACTTATCATGCATAAGTTTCTCAAAGTCTTTGCATAGCTCCTTATTGGTTGAGCCAAAGATGATGTCATCAACATAAACCTGAACTAGCAATATATCATCCTTTAGCTTCCTTATGAACAAAGTCTTATCAATTAGTCCCCTCTTGAAACCATTGTCCATCAAATAAGTAGAAAGGCATTCATATCATGCCCTTGGAGCTTGATACAAACCATACATAGCCTTTTTCATCCTGTAGACCTTATCAGGATGATCAGGATCTTCAAAACCAGGAGGTTGACAAACATAAACCTCCTCATCAATAGTACCATACAAAAAGGCACTTTTAACATCCATTTGATACACAACAAAGTTTTTGAATGAAGCATATGCCAAAAACAATCTTATAGCTTCAATTCTGGCAACAGGTGCAAATACTTCATCATAATCCAAACCTTCAGTTTGTGTGTATCCTTGAGCAACCAATCTTGATTTATTCCTTACCACTATACCTCTTTCATCCCTTTTATTTCTGAAAACCCATTTAGTTCCAATAGCCCTTTTTCCATTTGGAAGGTCAACCAATGTCCATACCTCTTGAAGCTTAAACTACAATAGCTCCTCTTGCATTGATTCAACCCATCCTTCTTCTGATAAAGCTTCTTCAACTCTCTTGGGCTCCTTTTGAGACAGAAAGCAAGCAAACAAACAATTTTGCAGATCTTTATGACTATTCCTTTTGTGAAGTGATCTGGCAAAGAAACCTTGTTCAGGAAAGGTTTTATTGTTCAAAGCTCTGCTTCTTGTTTGAACTGGAGTATTCAGATCTCCAAGAATTTGCTCTTTGGGATGATTCTTATGAACTCTGGTAGTAGGAATTGGACTCTCTGTGATGACTATTTCCAAATTTGTAAAATCTGCATCATTGAAATAGTCATCCAGATTCTCATCATCAGTTGGAGTATCCCTTTCTTCTAGATCAGGCATGTCTGGATCAGTTGGATACCCATCTTCACCAAATAGTGGCTTGGCAGGGATTCCAAAGTAAGTACTGCTATCAGAATTTGCAGCCGGGGTTTCACTTGAACTAGCAGTGGTAAAACTTGGCTTAGCAGTGCTTTTATTATGCGTAGCAATGCTTTCAGAATTTTTCTTCTTTCTTTCAATTTCTTCTACTGACGCTGAGTTATCTTGCAACAACTCTTCCTTATCTTGATGATGATCACCCTTGCTTCCAGAATCCAAATCATCATCATCAGTGGAACTCTTCTTTTCAATGATGGGTGAGACAAGACCAGCTTTCCACTTCTCAATCAAATAGAACTCCTTTGGAGAATCAGCTTCCTTAGAATTTTCTTCTCTTTCAGAATCCTTTTGAGTACCTTCATCAATATTAGTGGATGTAACTGCAATGATAGGCTCATAATTCATAGATTTGGTTAGCATATCAATATTAAACAGCCACTTAGGTCCTTTTGTCTCAACACTAGGAGTCTCTTCACTAAACTTAACATGTAAGTTTTCTTCAACAATTTTGGTCCTCCTATTGTATACTCTAAAGGCTTTCCTATTTGAAGAATAGCCAAGAAAGTATCCATCATCTGCTTTTTCTTGAAACTTGCCTAGGTAGTCTATGGTATTCAAGATAGTAACAATACACCCAAAAGGTTTTAGGAATGCTATCATAGGCTTCCTATCATGTAACAGCTCATAGGGGGTCTTGTTATGAGGCTTCACTACCTTGCTTCTATTACGCACATAACATGCGTTCCTACGACTTTCACCAAAAGGTAGTTGGTAAATTTGATTCGACAACATTGTTCTAGCGACCTCAATTAGTGTTCTATTTTTCCTCTCGACTACACCATTTCATTGTGGTGTCCTAGCAACACTAAAGCTGTCTTTCTATACCCTTAGCCACGTAGGCGATTCATCACATCAATTTTAAACTCGGTTCCATTATCACATCGATTACTTTGACCTTATGGTTTACTTGATTTTCTATCTTAGTAATGAAACTCTTGAGGATCTCACTAGTTTCACTCTTAGCGACTAAAAAGTATACCCAAGAAAATCTACTATAATCATCGGTAATAACTAGGCAAGATCGCTTATGGTTCAAACTTTTAACAAAGGTAGGTCCAAATAAGTCCATATGAAGCATAAGCAGTGGTTGTGTAATGGTGTTTACTGATCTTGGTCTTACAAGAGGCTCTATGTTGTTTTGCTTTCGACAAGCCACACAAAGTTCTTTACACTCAAAACCTTAGAAGGTAACCATCTCACTAAGTTGCCCTTTACCAATTTATTGATTGTTTTGAAATTAAGGTGACCTAGCCTTCTATGCCATATTTTTGACTCATCAACTGATGTCTTAGCAAACAAACAAGTTAAGGACCTATTAGGAATTACATCTTTCATGTTAAAGCGGTATATGTTTTCTTTCCTAGGTACTCTTAAGCGCACATATTTCTCATCAAGCATTTTAAAATCGGAGACAACACCACACACTCGTTTCCCAAAAGTACCCGTTTTCTTATCACACATTTGAGTAACACTTGAATAGATTGTACTTTAGTCCATGTACCAAATAAACCTTCTCAAAATCCGACTTTCTGTTTGATAGTTCCTCGCCAACTATTTTTCCTCCCTTGGATCATTGCCAAAAGCCACATGTCCTCCATCATAAGCTTCAAAATCCTCAAGGTTGCTCCCATCCCATTTCATGTGCCCGAGCAACCACTATAAAAATTCCTTTGTCTTGTAGCTCCTCTTGTAAATTGCCTGCACATGATTTTAAACAAGTTAGTTCCTTTTGTGTACCCAAGCCAATCTTGACTTGGGTATGCCCCAATCCATCAACATAATCAAATTTCTTTAGGTCCATTGATGCCTATCATGTTGTGTAAAACCTTGGTCTTAGGCTTCCATTGCCGACTAGATGAGGCCTTTACGGCATAAAATGGTTTCCAACCAACGTGTCGGTAATCACCTTTGGTACGGTCAAAACTTTTTTTATTTCAGTGGTGATATTCTACTTAGCAGTGGATACATTTTGCTTAGCAATGGTTGGAACCCATTTGGGTGCACCAGAGATTATAGATTTAGTAGTTCCATTTTTCATTAGCACTGCTCTGGGAACCATATTTTTGTTAGGATAAGAGATTGTTTTCGTTGAAAAGTTTTGATGATTTACCCTCCTCCAATGGTTCCAAACTTGTGGTTGGTTTTTATAACAATTTCTCTGTAGATGCTCAAAACTACCACATTTAAAACAAGCCTTCTTAATACATTGAAACTCATCTCCTAATCTGTTTGAAATTAGGCCATTGAAGTTTCTCTGATTACCCCTAGGTATGTATCTTTTCATCTGTTCCCTAGGTATCTCATTATAGGCTACCACTTTCCTAGAAATTGGTGCTCCAAATCTAGGCATAAGGTTGGCTTGTTTAGAATCAACAGACTTAACATTTTCTACCTTCACAGACTGTGTTGATTCTGACCTATCTTCCTCAGAATCTGACTCCCAATCTTCAATAATTGGACCATCAGATGACTTATCAGAACCTATCTTAGGTGATTGGACTTACTAATCTCACCTACGGGTTTGTTGAAACCGAATTCACCGCTAAATAGCAGTTCTTTTGTTGGTGGTGCATGTTTCATAAGAGAGTGGTGGCATATTGTTGTAACCTAGGCGAACCCTTTTTGAAATTTTTGTCCAATTGGCTTATTTACTAAATCGAAGCATATTGTGCTTTAGCAACCCTAACAACATGTTTTTCTTTTTCTTCTAGAGCTTCTTGTTTTACACTCTGCTTCTTCTAGTTTTTGTTTAAGCACTTTAATTTCTCGTCCTTAAGATCAATTTCACCACCTAGTATGTTAATCTTATCTACATACTCAAACTCACATTTAATGCAGAATTTAAGTTTCTCTTCAACACTCTCAAGACCAACTTTATATCCTAAGTTATCTAATGCAAGTCTTTCTACCTCTTTTCTTAGACTCTCATTAATTTCTTTAAGAGATTTTAAATTATCTTGACATGATTTAAATGAACAAGTAGAATTATTTGACTCATTAGATACCTCATAGTCTGAACCAGAAGATGATGCATATGCCATGAGAGCAAAGTTATGCTCTTTTGAAGCTTCACTAGCAAGAAAAGCTGCATTAGGACCTTCTTCAATCTGATCACTCCAGTCATAATCTCCTAATCCATCCTGAGCAACCAATGCTGAAGAAGGCTTTGGATCTTCAGTAGTCTTCTTGTAGTCTTCACAATCCTCTTGGGAGCTCTACATTCCCTAGCAAAATGTCCCTTCTTCTTGCAGTTGTAGCACTCCATCTTGCTTTTGTCAAACCCAGCTCTCCTTTGACCATCATACTTGACTTGCCTGCCTGTTCTTCTTAGAAATCTCCTAGCTTGGAATGTCAACATTGTCATTTTCCACTAAAGATTGATTTCATCAAGATCATCAGGATCAATTTGATCCAGATCTTGATTTAACACAGTGACACTAGTTGTTAAATCGACCGAAAAGCACATATGGCCCCATCACTAACATTATCACTAACGGTGGTATTATTAGCAATAGCGTGGAAATTCCATAAGCAACAGTGGATGCTTCTTGAGAACCCTTATGGTTTGTGGAAACAAAAGCAATGTTTTGAGTAGATGAAGATGAACCAGCAATGTTCTTTTCAGACTCATAAACCTTCAAGTTGTTGTAGAGATTGTCCAGAGTCATCTTCTCAAAGTCATCCTTGTTCCTCCACACAACAAGTATGAATGACCCATTCGGTGATAAGCTCGATGAACTTTAGATTAATGTCTTGAGCAACTTTGTAGTCCACCTAATTCGGATGGTGATTAGCTTCGTGAGTACGGTTATAGGTGCCATCAAGACTTTCTCCACTAAGTGCATATTCATGAGGTTTTCAAGCTTATGCCGTTTCTAGATCACGGTTTCTTGAATTAAAGTTAACTTGACTTCTTCTTGATCACGTTTCTAGATCACAAGCTACGATACCACTTGTTGATCCCAGTTGAGCAAACAATCCTTATAAAACCGACTTAACAATAACTTGTTAAATACTACGCGAATATAATATTTAACCTTAAGAAGAAACTTAAGAAGAATAACACTAAACACCTCAATATTATTATTAACGAATACTACGAATAGTATTAAGGTTTTACAACCTTGAAGTGTATCGACCTTAGATATATCCAAACACACGTATATCTAATCTAACCTAGGACCTCATTTTATAGGCTAAGGAGTCCTTTACAAGATACAATACGTAACCTACAAGATAAATATCTTTTCCATATTTATCTAATACAAATATTAAACTGACTAAACAGACTAGCAGTGGTTACAATACATTAGCCATGGCAATACAATGCTACTAGCCGTGGTTTAACTTCAGCAGTGGATTCGTTCTTCTAGCCATGGTTTCTTTTACTCTAGCAGTGGTTCCTATACTTAGAATAATTCCTGATCAGTGGAACCTAAAACCCAACACATAAGCTTAGTGTGTTACTTGTTATACGTGTGTTAAGGTTGGTAACGTGATAAGGTTGATATAAACAAGGTCCTACAACTTAAAATACAATATTTGATCGGGAAGTGATGATGATCATTTTAGAAAATGTTAATCAAAGATTGGATCTTTCATGCTAAAATAATTTCTAACACTTGAAGCACATGTTGAGGGGGAGCATTTCTAAAATATAAAAAATAATTAAGGTACAAAACGCTTTGATTTTATATCACAAGTACCTTGATTGATTTTCAAATGGTTTTCAATTAGTTTTGAGGCGGAATGATCAATACCAAAAGACCGACCAATTTATTTTATGCATGGAGATATAAGAATGGTTAGGTTAGGTATTCGTTCCCACGATCCTGCCAGAGCCGGAGGGATCTACTCAGGGACAATCCACTAGATAGTGTAGAAGTCCTTAGGAATGATGAAAAAAAGGAGAAAATGAGAATAAGAGAAGAGTGCCGACTGAGATTGAGCTAGAACTAGAATAAACCCAACAAGGTTCTAGTAATGAAGTCTCGGTAAGCTTGAAGGGGTTGAAGAATGAAAAGAACCGAAAGTGTAAAGGGTGAAAAGAAATAGCCTCCATTAATTCAACCTTAGGCGAAACAGGTTCAATTCATATCTAATGGTGGTTACCAAGGTAACGCCTTATTGAAGACAAGACGTCATGGACCCAATGACGCACTGCACTAAACTTCTCAAGCTACTCAAGTTCCTCTTAAAAGGACTTGTATCATTATCACGGGGAACCTACATAATCTATCGACTTTCTCTTAGAGATTGTTGATATTGAAGAAGGAGACCCTCTCCCTAGTCTCCGACATAGGAAACCAAATATGCACCATTAAGTCTAGAGCCAAGAGATCATCAATAAATCTCATTAGGACACAATTAATGAAGACTCACAGTTTCACATAATGTGGAATGTGAGAATATATTTTAAGAGTCCTACGCATTATCCTTGTGGTATTGCCAGAACATCCGAGTGATATGTAAAAATATCCACGATGAAGATGGAAATCCTTCTAGAGCCAACATCAAACAAGCTCTTGGTGGGTGACATGTGAGATCTTCTCGAAAGATCAAACTTGTGACAAGCGGATAAAAACAACAGGCGATTCACTCTTGAATCAACCTTGTTCGAGAAATGGATTGACGGATATCTTTGAAAACCGGTCATTGTATTAAGTTTTCAAAATTAAAAAGGTATTTATGATTGATAATTGATTTTCCATAAAACTTTCGTTGTATTTCAAAACCCTATCTAATAAGCAATACAAGATTGTTTTTCAAATAATTTTTCATCAATCGGTGAATCTCAATTATTGGTTCACTCACTCCCGGTTGTCTTCTTTGAGATGTTCGGTTTGAGAACAAACTTGATTAGTCGCGAAACCTGTCAAGGAGGTTCTTAGGAATTTTACACGATCACGAGCAAGATGCTTGTCTTGATCAATGGGGAACCGTGGTTCTTGTAACCTCATTCAATGAAAGTGATCAAAGACACCTTCGTGCGCTTTATTGCTAATCGTTGTCTGCAGGGACACCGACGGTTGCGGTGATCGTAATTGAGGAGTCAATCCATAACCGCATGCTCACACATCACACTCACTTCTAAAGAAATCATGATTAATGCATATCTTCATCAACCGGCTCGTTATTTTCAATCCATGCTTCGCTACTGTCGCTACAAATATCATGAATCAACAAAGCTTCCGCTACTCTGATGAGAAGATATCATGTTCCAAAATGTGAGCATGTCGGTCCAAAAGTCACAACCTCACATAATGGCGATACAACAAAGGATGAGTCAGAGATTTGCTGTGGCTGATGATCTCAATGCTGGCTCAAAGAATCACCAACACGTATATCAGTTAAAGACCTCCACTTGATATACAACTCATGCGGAATATGAAGAATCAAAGACTGCGAGCTACAGAGCAAAGAAATTATCAAGAATCCAAGAACACCAAAATGAAATATCTGTTTGTAATTGAGGTGACTTCCCTTAGGGGGAGATTGTTAGGATTTAGAAAATCCGGTAGTTAAAGAGTTGGCCACCTCAAGTATATGTATTCGTTAGAAAGCTCGTAGTCGTAATCATTTAGTGATAGTTAGTAGTTTGTTATGTAACACCGTGGAGGACGGATGGGTCTTTACCTACTGTATACCTGATCCACAGCCCGTAGGAGGTGTCTCATGTAACTAACTATAAATAACCTTTGCCTAGCAAGGCAAAGGGTTGGAGCTTTCAATACATTTTTCTTTGTCACACTAAAGTTCCCAACTCTCTTCATTTTCTCTCTCTAAAACTCAACTTATTAGACCCATACATGTGTTTGATTATGTGTTTGTGAAAACCAATATGTTACAGTTATGAATCTTGGGTCATGGGTCTTGGACTTTGGGTCATGGATCATGGATAATATCCAACATGACTTCATGAATGATGTCATGCAATGAGTCATGGGTTATGGATCATGCTACATGGGTATGGGTTATGGACTTTGGTTTTTACCCAACAAGATACATTGTACCTAGTAAATAGATCACGGGTCTTGGGTTTTGGGTCATGGGTTATGGAATTTAATTTTTACTCATTATTTACCCATTACAAGCTATACTAAGCACATATACATTTTTATAAAATATAAGCAAACAACCTTACTTGTAGGTGTTTTATAAAAATGGTTTTGGTTTTATATAACTTATTTAACTAAATATATTTTGATCGTTTTATATGTTTAGTAAAAGTGTCTTAGTAAACTATTGGCTCAAGGCTTTTACGTATTTTATTTATTTCGTTAAAATGATTTTACGTTTGTTATCGACAAAACATTAAAAGATCGTAAAATATAAATAAATGTTTTTATGGTTTATTTGTATTAACATGTATCTTAGTCATTTTTCAAGTTTTTTACTATTCATCTTCATAATTCAAACACACGTAACTTTTAAACGAAAAAGTTTTAGAAAAAACCGATTCACCAAAATTTCTAAAATTTAACCCTCTTTAATTTGGTATAAATATTGTTAAATATTTCATAACATTTTTTTTACATATTCATTTTGTCTTAATTTTCTTAACTTTTTTGCCATTTTTGACCTTCAAAATTGTCGAATCATGAAATACTTAAAACACAAAAGTTATAGACTTTGGTTCACTTTTAACCCAGAACTTTGAATCACTTAAATCCGATATGATATGAGTGAGATATCGCACGTTAAAGATGTCGTTTTAGTCATATTTGTTGCACATAAAGTGTTTTTGTTCATCAGTTAATCTTTGTTCATCAGTTAATCTTGTTCATCAGTTAGTATTGTTCACCAGTTAGTTTTGTTCATCAGTTAATCTTTTTCAAGACTGATGAACTGATGAACAATATTAACTGATGAACAAGACATATTAACTGATTAACTGTTCTTCATCAGTTAATCTTGTTCATCAAAATATAATTTTGTTTATTAACTTTTTCTCCCATATTACTTTTGTTTATGAGCTTCACCCGTTTTACTTTTGTTCATTAAAAACGAAGTTTTATTCATGACAGATTTACTTTTTTTTATTAAGACTCATGGCATTAACAAAATTCATTCCATCACAAAAGATTTACTTTTTTTATTAATAAAAAGTGTTGTTCATCAATAAAAAGATATGTTCATTTACTCATCAATAAAAAGTGTTTTTCATTAATAAAATGTGATATTAATCAATAAAAAGAGTTGTTCATCAGTTTTATTTATTTTTGTTCATCAGTTATATCACAATGTTCATCACTTATGGTCACATTGTTCATCAGTTTATCAGTTGGTTGTTGTTCATTAGTTAGTCTGTTCATCACAATGATTATCAGTTCATCATTTTCCTAAAAAAATTATAATGTTCATCTGTTTTCTAAAAAAAATCACAATGTTCATCGGTTATGGTCACATTATTAATCAGTTCATCAGTTGACTGTTTGTTCATCAGTTAGCCTGTTCATCATTTTGTCTTTGTTCATTAGTTAAAAAAAGCTAAAAGTAACAAAAATAACAAAAGATGTAATGTAATACACCAATTAGTGCATTTAGATGTACTTTTATAAGATAAATCTCTTAATGACATTTTATCAAACACATTGTGTGCACTAAATATGACTAAGAAGTCATCTTTAACGTGTGATATTTCACTCCTATCAGATCAGATTTGAGTGATTAAAATTTCTGTGTAAATAATGACAAAAAAACTACAACTTTCGTGTTGTAAGTTTTGCATAATTCGGCCTTTAAACTAGACAAAATTAGAGCCGAAAATGCCAATTTCATGAAAATCACCACCCACTTAAAAAGCTGGAAAAAGAAGTTGCAATTCACATATCAAAATGCATAACAAATTAAAGAGAATTAAATTTCAAAAATTATGGTGAAATCGGTTTTTTGTAAAAGTTCGTTGTTTAAAAGTTATTTACGTTTGAAGTTTAGGGTGGAATTAAAAAAAAGGTCAAATGACTAAAACACCCTCTAACCAAAAATACTATAGGGTATGTTTGGCACGGGACGGTGTGGAGTTTTTTGGAGCAGTGAGCAATGAGCATTTTAATTTTTAATAGTCGTTTGGCAAAGGAGCGATGAGCTTTGCTATTTTTTTGGAATGCTCATTTATTTTTCAATGCTACTTTAAGAAGTTGTGAGCGGTGAGTTGTGGCTATCGCTCATTCACTCTTGCCATCGCCCACTCGCCATCGCCTAATCGTTACTTTTACCAAACACACCCTAAGAAAAAAGGGAAGGAGTAGGTGAGGGACACATGACACTAGGTGATTGGCTTTGCAAACTTTTTCATTTCTTCCACTTTCCGGTGGATCGCAACTCATGCATATGATGAAAGTAAACAAAATCACGACATTTTTTTTAAAATACTTATTTACAAATTACCCATTTAACCCATACAATTTTTTACTTCTGATGGTAACAAAGTTAATGTAAAAGACTTGTATGCATACAAGTACTTTTTTTTTTATTCTCTTGTAGGACCTCATAAAATCACCCAATGCTTCTTAGACGTGTTGGTGACAATCAAAAAACAATTCAGAAAATTCAATTTCTGTCTACTAACGGGTCAAAAACTAGTATGATAGTAGAAAACTAATCAGACCTAAGATAACCCATTGATAGACCAAATCGTGACCCAAATGTTTGCTTTCAAGCCATATTTACAGATGATCACCCCAAAGATTGGACTGATCCCCCAAAAGAACCATCAAAAAATAGAATTTAGGTGAAAAAGAACCAGCGACTTCATCGAGAATGATTTCAAATTGAAATATAAGAAAATAAAAAATCTGTGCATATCCAATTACAGTGTAGATGATAAGGATTTAAAACGTACATTTTTAGGGGGTCATCTAACCCTAAACTAATGTATTTATGATCAAGTATTCCCTAAATTCGTTCCTTTTCACTTTTTAGGTACTTTGGAAGCAAAAGCTAAAAATCATGCATATTTGGATGAAAAGGGATGAAAATGTGAAGAAAACGACAAAGTCATGAAAAGTCTGGAAGAAAGCACCAGACAACATCACAACCTACTAGGTGATGCCTCCACATGCAAATAAAAGTATCAAAATTGCCCAGATTTTACTAGAGACGGCTCAGTAGAAAATTGAAGAAATAACAAGTGACGCCGTGACTTGTCAATGGAGCTGGAATTCTCTGTGAAAATTACAAGGTGACGGCCTGGAAAAATCATAAGGGAACGGCGTCAGAAATTCTGGGACGGCGTCTGAAGGCATAAAGCGACCCCGTCACAAGACTGACTTGGAACAGACGAAACCCTAACGACAGCGACTTGACAGCGTCACAATTATAAAGTGATGCCGTCTCAAGTGTAATCCAATATATAGTTTTAGAATTTTCAGCATTGAGTGTGCACACTTTGGGAGAAAAGTTGGTGTACGAGTTTTTTAGGTTTTTTTACAGTAACTTAGGGTTTTCATACCCTCATTCCACAAGAGATAAGTCTCTTGATTACTTCTATTATTATATTTAATTCATGTTCAATTATCTTTACATGTTTCATTATCTTTTTCATGTCTAGCTAGTTTATTATAGTGTTTGATTAGATCTAATGAAACCTAGCTGTTAACTATTGATTGTCGTCTCTTGTTTAAGTGGTTGTTACACGTTAGGTTAGGAAAACTTGCTTCTTCCATTAGTGTTGCGAGCTTGAATGTCCTAAAAACGTATTCATGTCCTAGAGTGCACTAGTTGTGTTAGCCTTAATAATTTTATTAGAAGTGATGGTCATTCACGTTTAGGAACTTTGTAACGTGTGTTAGATATCGTGATAGAATAGTCAACGGGATCGTGGATTGGGCTAAGCTAAATGGCTAGGCGTTATGATAAGCTTGACTTGTATAAGTCCAAGCAACCCAATCCAATCCAAGTCCATATCCACGGCCCATAGAAAGCCTTTTAGGGCATCATGTATTCCAACTATAAATACCCTTCAAATGGTCATTTGAGGGGTGTGCTTGAGTGTGTGTGTGTGTGTGTTTTCCTTTGGAATATATAACATATTGTGTTCATCTTTCTCTCTTCACATACACGATTCATACCTTAAGTCACCATCTTTCTCATCTTCATTTCTACGCTTCGTTTGTGTTTGTGGCTAACGTGTTTCTACGCGTATAGTGTTAACGTGTTGGGTTTTGTGATAAGGTTGATAAAAGTAAGGTCCTACAATTGGTATCAATCGCCTAACAATGGTTTAGGAGTGTTTGTGTTTGTTTTGAAGTTTTGGTACCATACGCCGTAAAGCTCTCGCTATACATCTTTGACACGCTTAAAGCTTTGATTTTACACTTAAAATTCAAGATTCTTGTGGTTTAAGGTTTATTTGGTGTTAAAGTTTCGCTTTTTGCAAAAGTTCAAGCTTTACGTGTTTTAAATCATTTTAAACTCGTATGCAATTGGGTAGGTCATTTCACGCATAAGCTATCTAAGCACTTTGGGTGAAAAGGTCAACATTTTGTGTTATTCGAGTGTTTTTAAGGTTGTTTGTGCAAGAGAAATTGTTTGAATCATCGGAAATTTTTACGCAGAGGTCAAAACCCTAGTTCTACGCGAAGAAAAGTCAACACCCTATTTCTACGATAAGTTCCTACGCATAAGCGTTTTGTGTAGTTTCTTTGAGCTATAACGGTGACTCGGTGCTTCCTCACTTGGATAAGTTTGTGGAACACTTGACTTTTGGATATCTTTTACATCGTGATAGTGTAAAGGATTTTAGGCAAACCCTAGATTTACGCATAAGCTAAATCTTCGTGTATAATTTCTTACGCATAAGTATTTTCTTACGCCTAAGCTTGTCTTACGATAAGTAAATCATACGCATAAGGATTCTACGTTTAAGCTTTTAGTCTACGATAACTCTATTGTTACGCGTAAGTTGGGTATTACGCGTAAGCTCTCTACGCCTAAGCACAATCTCACGCCTAAGCATCGTCACTCAGACTTCTTGTGTCTACGCCTAAGATCTTCTATTTAAAAAAATAAAAAATTGAGGAGACTAAACGTTCAATTTTTACGCGAAATTCAAATTTTGGTATAACTTGGAAAATTTTGGTCAAAAATTCAAATTTTTGGACCCAAATTCAAAATTTTTCGGTCAAATTTGGCATCAAAATTGTCATAACTCAAATTTTTCATACGACCTTAGAATTGATTTTATAGTGAATTTCAAATTTTGGGAGAAAAATTTTAGGCCTAAGAACCAAGTTCACGAGTACGACTTTCGTAAAAACTTCAAACGGCAATATCTTTTAAACACAACTCCTTTATCGTTGAATCGATCCTACATCAACTTTATCGATCATACCTTCATCAATGGCAACTCAACAAGACATTCATGCGGCGGTGCGTAAAACCGTCCTCCTATGTTGGAAAAAGGTGGTTATCTTCAATGGACAAGTCGAATGCTTCGTTACATCAAAACAAAACCTAATGGAAAATTGATGATCAAATCCATTCAGGATGGACCCTTCATACCTCGAGAAGTCCAAGTCCACGAAATGCCGATGCAACACCTCCCATCCCACCATCTTCTCGTGTTCAAAACGAATCGTAATACCTCAAGAGGATCATAAACAAGTCGATGCGATGACATGGCAATTCATATTGTCCAACCGGGTTTACCAAGAGACATCTTTTTGTGTGAGCGGTTGTGAAAGCGCTTTCGATATGTGGGAGCGTGTTAGACGGCTATGTCATGGAACCGAAATTGGTCAACAAGACATGGAGAACAAGTCGCTAGCGAATGGGAAAAGTTCACTTCAACTCCGGGAGAATCCATTGAATCCTACTATGGAAGGTTTTGCACTTTGATGAATGAGCTTATCGAAACAAGTTGGCACCCGTAACTATCGTGCAAAATATCAAGTTCTGAACAATCTTCCGGAAGAATGGGGACGATATGTCACTATTGTCAACCAAACAAAAGACTTACATCGGTGAACTTTGATCAACTAAACGATTTTACGAAACAAAACCAAGTCAAGTGAGCGAAGTCGGGAAAAAGATTGGCAAAGAATCATGATCCATTGGCTCTTATTGCAAAGACTCAACCTTGGTGAATACACAACAACAAGCTTCATCATCTTCTAACAACAACAACTTGCGACAATACATTCCACAACCACAAGTCGTTATCCTCAACAACAATTCTATCCACCGAACAACAAGTCATTCAACAACAACAACAAGTATCCACAATACGGGAACAAGGAATCATCGATCCGAAACCGAACAAGAAGAAGCCTTGCTACATGTATTTTCTTTATTGGGTAAAGCATTCAAGTCGCTATTCCACACCAACTAACAACAACCAAAGGATTTCATCAAACACTGCAAGCGGAAAATTGCGCGACCGGTGTGAACATGGGTAATCAAAGACATATGGTTAGAGTTATTGGGAATCGCGAGGATATGCTCTTGGATTTCGCATGGGTAATCGTGGTTCCGAATCGTGTGTCGGATGGGTCGAATGTTGGGAATAAAGCGGTGGGTGTCGAATGGGAATGTTGCGGCTCGATCGTTGAGAATTATGAAAATGTGAATCGGGTAATCGGGTTACGTGTTATAATCACAAGGAGTGGGTCACATGGCGCTAAACCGTCCCACTAAGCCACACAAGAAGAATCTTGAGTTTCTTGGAAAGTTATCTTTGTTAACGTACAAGAAGCGGGGATGCGGTTGAGTCTTGAGGAAAATGATTTTTCGCTATTGTGGATGATTTGGAAGACCTCGAGGAAATCAATGCGAATCGCATCTTCATGGCAAATCTTCAAGAGACTAAGTACGACACCGACTCGACGCGCCTCCTGCCTATGACGCCAACGCAGATGTCGAGGTACCAATCATTGATCCATGCTATAACAATGTCATATTTGATGTGTTTACTCATGACGAACACGATTTCATGGCGCCAACACCTACTTATGATACATACCGGACAATCCGAGTTGTAGCAATACTAACTCGAAACTCGGATGTGGATCCTAGTGGAGGCTATTTGGCACAAAATATTGAGGCCGATGAGGAAACACGTGCTTACTTTGAATCATTAATCAATAAGCGTGGCATTGAAATTGAGAAAGTTAGAGCGGTCAATCGCGAAGTTAAGGCGTGAATGCTAAATTGACCGCCGAGCTTGAGAGTTACAAAGAGAACGCGAGCCTTTGAATTTCATACAAACAAACTATCGAATTAGAAATTGGTTGTCGAGATTACATTTTAAGAGAAAACAATTGCAACTCAAGTATGACACACTTGATGTGAATTTGAACTTGAAAATAAAATCTTTAAACAAGGAAATTTTCGATCTTAATGACCAACTTTCTAAACAAAAACACTGCATTTTCGATCTTGAAAAGAGAAGAAAGCAGTTGATTCTTGATTTTTCAAAAGCGAGAAGATTCTCTTCTTGATGAAATTCGGATAAAATGAAACTATCAAACAATTGGACAAGTTGCTTTTACAACGGGTCATTCCGCTAAAACAAACAAGATGCTTTCTAATCAAGTAAATCCGATTTTTCATCTTGCTCATAAAATGGCTCTTGGTAACAACCTTCTTCGTTCCTCAAGAAAGCTCGAAATCTCGAATGTGTTAAACAATGGAAAAACTTTGCATGAACCTATAATTGTGCATGATTCTCTTGAAACGTTGGAACTATCTCGAGGAGAGTAGATCAAAATGAAACAAAAATCCGGAAATCAAACCAATTGATTATAACAAATGGAACAAAATTAATGGTATTTCGTTTGTTTCTCATAAAGAACAATCAACGTTTTCCACCACACCAAGTGTTTCAAACAAAGTGTCAACACCAGTTTCAAAATCGGTTTCAAAACCGGTTGTTGTCTCCAAATCTCTTCGAACATTGAACAAATGTCTTCAAACAATCCTTTTAACACAAGTGATGCATAAAGTATTTTAGAAAATGTGAAAACTAGAATTGTAGATCTTCAAAGATCATTAAAACTAAAACCAATATTACAACAAACATATGGTTTAATAGTTTTGATAATGAGCAGAAAAGTTTTTGAAACTCAAATTGCTCCTCAAATGAATAACATCAACTCAAGGGTAATTCATTTTGAACAAGCATTTTGAAAGAAACAATGACTTTGTCAAGGACCATAAATCCACAGTAAAGCAAGCTAATGAAAGTGTTGAACACATCAAAGTTTTGGAAAATTTAAATGATTCTCTCTTGAAGATGTTCGACTATCGATATTATGTCCATCATTTTGCAAACATATTACGTTGAAGATCATGAAAGACTCCAAGATGAGACCTCCGAAATTGTTTCAAAATATGAAAAAGCTCTTGAAAACTTGAAAAGAAAATGTCTCATATTTTAAACAACTTGATCGCAAAAGCGAGGAATGCAAGTATGACAAAGCTGTCGTATGAGCGTGCCTACAATGACATGAAAGCAAAAATGATCTTTTGAGGCTCGGTGGAAAGTCAAAAGGAAAGGCAAATGGATACTTGTGATTAAAAACCATTGATCGGAGAAAGCAAATGTTCCCAAACCGGTTTCCAAACCAAAATATCTTTCTATGCCTCCTCCAAAAGTCAATGAGAAAAATGTTTCATCAAACCGGTCCTCCACCGCCCTACCTAAACATAATGTTGATAAAGGAAAAGCGGTTATCGAGAAACCAAAAGTTTTAGCACTGGCCTTTTAAGATGAGTACCACTAATGCGTGCGCCTCCACATCTAAAACATATGGAACAAACGACATAAGTTTAGAAAAGCACTCTAAAGAGACTAGGAAAGTCGAAACCACCTCCCTTCATAAAAATGTGAATCCTAATGCGTGTGCCTTACCTTCTACAGGACTAGAAATCACCTCTAGGAGCAAGCAGACTAAAGCCTAAGAGCAATACAAGGAACAATAGAGTCTCGATTGCCTCTAGGAGTAGTAGCTTGAATAAAGAGAAGAAAGTAGAAGAACACCATAGAATTTACCGCTTTTGAATAAGAAAGACATTTCATATGAATGTCTTGAACCTATGAAACTTGCTAAGTCTAATGAATGTGTTGAATCTCTTTGTTTAACTTGCAAGAAATCTTTAATTAATGTTCAAGATGATTGTGTTTCTAAGAATGTGAATGATAAGCTGTTAAGAAGAACATTCCAAAAGATCTTACGCTAAACGAGTAGGAAGACTAGTTGCAAAACTTAGACTTTACACTCGACATGAACTATAGTATATACTTTAGGGATGATATTTGGAAACCCACGGTAGAACTTTCACACTCCAGAATGGTACTATGAGTGATAAACCGAATTCCTGTAGAAAACCTCTTTGAGTGTGATCGGATTTTACCTCTAACCCAAAGGAACCAAAATCAAAACGGTTTCCACAATATTCTTTTTATTCTTGGCGTGTTATCGAAATTTGTCTTTGGATCGTCGACTCGGGTTGCTCCAAGCACATGACCGAATCAAGTCACGATCAATTTCGTCTGAAATTCATGGGAACCGACGTTTGGAAATGATCATGTAGCAGCTATCATGGGTTATGGAGATCTACCTTTGGAAATTATTTGATCACTAGGGTTTACTATGTCGAAGGGTTGGGACACAATTTGTTTTCGATCAGGCGGTTTTGTGATGCGATTTAGAGGTTGCTTTTAGGAAAATGCTTGCCGTTAGAAACTTGGATGTCACCGATCTCTTAAGCGGGAATCGTGATACTAACTTGTATGCTATCGACATCAATCAAATGGCCTCTTCATCACCTATATGTCTTATGACACGAGCATCCGGAACACGGTCTGGTTGTGGCATAGAAGGTTATCCATCTCAATTTTGACACCATCAACAATCTTGCCAAAGACAACATCGTCAATGGACTTCCAAAGTTCAAATACACCAAGGATCACTTATGTCCATCATGCGAACAAGGAAAAGTAAAGAGCATCATATAAACCCAAACCGTACCTAGTTCGGAAGCAAAGTTACATATGTTGCACATGGACTTATGTGGCCCAATGAGAGTTGAAAGCATTAATGGGAAAAAGTATATTCTTGTTATCGTCGATGATTATTCGAGATATACATGGGTTAGGTTTCGAGATCAAAGGACGAAGCACCGAGCATCATCATCACCTTTCTAAAAGCGTATTCAAGTACTTCTTCAAACTCCGCAGGGTTGTACGAGCAGACAACGGCACAAAATTCACTAATCAGAGTTAAGAACTTATTTTGAAGATGTTGGAATCACACATCAAACATCGGTTGTTAGAACTCCACGTGAGAATGGGGTAGTTGAAAGAAGAAATCGTACTCTTGTGGAAGCTGCTCGTACAATGCTAATTTATTCTAGTGCACCGTTATTTCTATGGGTCGATGCGGTTGCCTTTGCTTGTTTCACTCGTAACCGATCCCTAATCCATCCTAGATTCAATAAAACCCATATGAGACCGTGAACAATGAAACCCGATATCTCTTACTTTCACGTGTTTGGCGCTTTGTGCTATCCGACGAACGACGAGAGAAGATCTAGGTAAATTGAAAACTAAAGGTGATATTGGAATCTTCATTGGATATTCGATAACTCGAGGGCATTGGGGTGTATAACGGAAGAACTAGGAGGATCATGGAGACGATGAATGTGAAATTTGATGAACTTTCACATATGGCTTCGAGAGACTCGCTCTAGAACCCGCACTAAACCCGAGACTTACGGACACATCGATTCGGGACTCGTACATCAAAGAGCTCAATCAACTACGTATGACAATCCTAAAGAACAAGAATGGGAGAATTTCTTGAGTTAATGTTCGATGAATACTATGGTGGAATTTCGACAAATGCATCAAACCATCATTCCACCGCACCCGCTCAAAATCATCCACCACCACCAATGTAAGATGCATCTACAATGGTGAAACCAATGCACCAACTTCATCAACATCATCTACATCTACTCCGGTTATTGCACCCGTTCTACCGCGGTTGATGAGCAAAACCAACACCGAGCGATGCAACGTTAGATGAAGACTTATTTGAAAACCCGTTTGCCACGGAATCGGTGAATCGTCTTCAAGCTTACGAGAACCATCGAACTCGCACACGTTTAACCAACGGTATCCTTCTACTCGAAGTGGACAAAAGACAACCCAATTGAACAAGTTATTGGTGAACCTTCAAGGCCAATTCGGACGAGACGCTAACTTGCCACCAATTGCGACTTATGCATTTACCTTTGCTCAATTAGCAATATCGAGCCAAAGAACATTCGCGAGGCAATGGCGTAACCCGCATGGATAGAAGCGATGCAGAGGAACTTCTCCAATACCGTCTTCATGACTCTTGGGATATGGTTCCAAGACCAATTGACATTCACGTCATTGATCTCAATTGGTTATGGAAGAACAAAAGGGATGAAGAGATGAGCGTAATTGCAACAAAGCTCGTCTTGTGGCCAAAGGATACGAGACAAGAGGACGGGATAGACTTTGAAGAGTCATTCGCGCTCGTAGCTAGACTTGAAGCGGTCCAGATATTCTTAGCCTATGCACTCACAAAAACATCACGGTTTATCGGATGGACATTAAGACCTCGTTCTTGAATGGAACTCGAAAGAAGAAGTGTACGTGAGTCACCAAGGCTTCGTAGACATGGAACATCCAGACACGTCTACAAACTCAAAAAGGCAATCTATGGATTGAAACAAGCTCCGAGGCGTGGTATGACGAATCCTCTTTCCTTATCCAAAACAATTTCACCAAAGGCACAATTGATCCTACCTTGTTTACACAAAATGCAAAACGACATTTTGATTGTTCGATTTACGTGGACGACATCATTTTTGGGTCCACTAATCCGAATCTTTCAAAACATTTTGAAAATCTCATGAAAAGCAAATTTGAAATGTCCATGATGGGGAACTTAAATTCTTTCTTGGTTTACAAATACATCGGTCCCCTCGTGGAATTTTTATAAATCAAGCCAAATACACAACCGAGATTTTGAAAAATCATGGTATGGATAATTGTGACTCTGTCGGAACACCAATGGTAACTTCACCAAAAATTGGAGCCGATTTGTTTGGGAAACCTATTGATCCGAAGAAATATCGAGCATGATTGGTTCTCTCATGTACCTCATCGCTAGTCGACCGGATATTCATTTCTTTGTTTGCTTATTAGCACGGTTTCGTGCAAAGCCTCACCGAATCGCACCTCAAAGAGGTTAAACGGATCTTCGTTACACGAAGACATCCATTCACATGGGACTTTGGTATTCAAGGAACCGGATTTGACCTAATTGCCTTTTCGGATGCGGACCACGCAGTGATCAAGTCTGACAAAAGTACATCGAGGAGCACAATTTTGGGTGAAAAGTTAGTCACCGGTCTTCAAAGAAACAAGATTGCCTTGCACTTTCAACTACTGAAGCGAGTATGTGTCTCTATCTGCGTGTTGTGCTCAAGTTCTATGGATGAGAACACAACTCACAGATTATGGCTTTACTTTCGATAAAATACCTATGTATTGTGACTCGAAAAGTGCCATAGCCATATCCTGCAATCTGTTCACCACTCTAAGACTAAACACATTAGAGTACGCTATCACTTCATAAAGGAGCATGTCGAAGAAGGTCTTGTTGAATTATTCTTCGTGAAGGCGATTACCAACTCGCCGATCTATTAACTAAAGCCCTTCCAAAAGAAAGGTTTGACTATTTAGTTCGACGAATTGAATGCGAAGCCTAACCACGAGGAGTTAGAAAGTCTTCTCGAATTTTCTTGAAAATGATTTTCCAAAGCTCATTGTAAATATTTTTGAAAACAAAATACAAAATTTGAAAAACCAACCAAAACAAAATATAAAAATATAAATTTTCAAAATACAAAACAATAGAAAATCAAAAATCCAAAAATATTCTTCTCACGACATGTCTCTCAGTATAATCAATATTCAGACGTTTTAGAAATGTCATTCAACAATGATGCGGGCATGTACAGATGCTTGAGCGAGAGTTCTTTAAATTGTTTTCAAAGCATGTCGCTTCCAAAAAAATTTCTTCATAATAATGGCTTTGTATACATCAAGACGAAACCCGGACTAAAATGATGACTTTTGATTATTTTAAATCAAAACTCGTGCTTTTTAAGAAAAATCAAGTGTACGCTTCAAAGGCACTACATTTAAAAATGGTGAGAATCATCATCATCTTGAGCACCTTTTCAAGATTGTTCAAAAAGATTTTCAAAATCTTTCAAAATACTTTGTGCTCAAGATAACTCCTCTAAAACCCTTTAATTGATTATGCTTTATTAAAGGGGAGTATAAAACAAAAATGTTCCAAATTCATGCTTAAATCAAATCCGTTTGTCTCCCAAAAGATTCTAAAATGTTGTTTAATCCGATGATATCAAAATATCACGAATATGCTATTTTTGAGGGGAGGAGACGTGATTAAAATGTGATCAAAAGTTTAATGATCGTTGTTTGAATCTCAAAATGAGCCCGACTCACCGTAACCAATGAATTGACGGAATCAAAGTCAGATAAATGTACCATCTCGAAACTTGTGATAGATATGCACTTTCATGGGTCTAACCTCCTTTTTCAAGGAGTGTTTACAACTTCAAGTTAATTACTAGAGCTAGTTGTCACCTAAAACCGACAATGGAACTCTTTAACTAGGCAAGGTAACCGTGTCTCGTGGGGAATTGTCTATCATAAGCCGATCAATTCAAAAGTGCGAACTCTACCCTCTATGTGCGATATCTCACAAAACTTATAAGCACATGAGAAGGGGGAGTGTTTCGAAAATATAATACTCACGGAGTGTTTCAAACATGTTTTCTATCATAAACACTCGAGAGATTTTCAATAAAAATGGTTTTATGGCAACATGGGACTATCATGGAGTTATAAGGTGTCTAAGGATAGGAAATTTGTCCTATGATCCACGTGAGTCGGAGGGATCTACCCAAGGACATCACAAATAGTTAGTATTACAAGTCCTTAGGAATGATTGAAAAAAGGAGTAATGTGAGAAAGGAGAAAGAAGGGGTTGAAGAATTAAAAGAAATGTAAAGAAAGGGTGAAAGAAATAGCCTCCATAATCAACCTTAGGGCGTAAACCGGTTCAATTCATCTCTCTTGGTTGTCACTAGATGACACCGGTATTGAAGAACAAGACGTCACGGACCCGATGACGCATCGCACTAAACCTCCTTGCCACTCAATTCCTCTTAAAAGGATTTGTTTCATTCTCACCGGGAACCCTACATAATCTATCGACTTTCTCCTAGAGATCGTTGGTATTGAAGAAGGAGACCTCTCCTAGTCTCCGCTCAGAAAACCAAAATGCACTTATTGAGTCTAGATCCACGAGATTCATCAAAAGATCTCATAGGAACACTTGACATGACATCGCTTGTTGTTCATCAATAAGGACACAAGTGATATATTCTAGAGTCCCACGCAGATCTTAGCAATCCGCAGAACATTTATGAGAGGTTTCACAATTGTGATCCTCGGTGATTGAATGGAAACTCCGCCGGTCAACATCAAGCACCGACAGCAGTCACTCGGTAACTCCCGTGGATTACGCTTAGTGTGTCTCAAACGGTCTACGATCGTGGGGTGATGCTTGGTGTACCTCAATGACTCATCTCGAACTGTGGGTGTACTTTGGTACATCGTGTTATCTCACTTGTGGGACTCAGGTTCAGAACGGCCCTTGTGAGAATTAGAGGCGTGTTTTCACACTATGTCATAACACCCTCGAAATTCAAACTTGTAAGTCGGAATCCGCTTATTACTAACTTGTTTTTATGTTTTCTTCTTATGGAAGCCGGAGCAGATTGATAGTGCAGATTCTCCACATGCTCATACCAACAACACATGAAAGTTCTCATCAAAATCAAAGGCAACACAAAGTCAAAGATGATTCTTCGTCAATGTCAAAGAATCTACAAAGTTTAAAGACTCGAGAACTACATCATTGGTAACCAAAAGACAAATAGAAGTGTGAGCATGGTGGAGAAAGGCGTGGAGACACCTAATGATGAACACAAAGACCTTGATAGATCTTAAGCACTCAGAGATCGTTAGTGTTGCCTATGTAATCACAAGCAAACTAATAGAAGATCACTACAACTCGTATTTTGAAGCGGAAAGTAAACACAAGTTATAATAACTAAGAACTCTTTGATCCTCTATGGATCTTTTGATTATAGAAACTCTATGTTTCTAATATGTTACAAGACTTGAGAGACTTGAGAAAAGCTTATCTATTACAAACTATCATGGTTTCTTATATAGGCAAGAAACCCTAATGAGCGTTGACAATTTACGCTCCTAATACTAACATAGACTAAGCATGCATTTTAGACAAGCATGCAACTAATCATATTGTTTTGTTAATCATATTGTTTATTCTGAGTAAGCTCTACATAATACGGCGCCAACCTATCTTCAATACGACGACTTTTACTCTATCTTGAGCTTATCTCTCTACGTGGATTCACACTTTCAAAGACAACACGATATTCTGCTTTAACACTTCATCAAGTATAACCCTCAGAATCCATTCTTCTTCAGAGAATCCATTCGGCAGATGCTTCAACAGAATCGATGATTACCTTAATTCCAACAATCCTCCCCTAAACCGGAATTTGACTAGGTTAAGTTCCAGTTTCTTGATAGATCGATAATCTTTGTTGAGGATTGTACCATTTGACGAAAAATTTCCAAACAAGATCCTCTCCATATTTTAAACACGTCGAAATGTGAATGGTCGAGATCTTGAGGATCGACAACAAAGATTCGTAAGAAGGCCATCTCTATGATGATTGAACTGTGGTACACCGATCTTTGCGACAACATATGACATCATGTACATCAAGACATATAAGTTTCATACTATTCTCATCACTTCCGGTGTGTTAACTCCTGTGAGAGGTGAATCATTGAAATTAATGGGATTGATGTCTCTTTACCAATAGCCATCACTCTGGAGTAGCCACATGTTTTAGTTCGAAAACTATGGTACATTGATAACCATCTCGATTTATTGGCAAACCAAAGAACCATATAAACGGATTTGTCTTGTCTTTACACAGCCGTTTGCTCGGGACTAGTCAATTCTTAGAATTGGTGAATTGAGAACCAAATATGGATTTAGTTGCCTTTACCACATGCCATATACATGTGGGCTAGCCAATTCTTGGATTCCAAAAGGAATAGACCATGGTGAATTGATAACCATACAACCCTCGTGAGTTAAGCATGGGTGGTTGCAGACCCTATGATTTTGAGCAAACCATTACAAATTATCAATGATTTGTTGTGTCTTTACCAAAGTACCCTTTGGACTAGCCAACTCTTTGAGATACACAAGGTACATCGGTGAGTTAAAACCATCGAATGGACAACCAACAAACCCGCATACAAGTTAGTTTTTTTTTTTTTTTTTTTTTTTTTTTTTAACTAAGAAAAATTGAAAAATTAACATAGGAAAAGACACAAATAAAAGGCAACAAAACAAAGTAATTGAAGGTACCAAGTGTCCCGATATGGATGAGGAAGATGCCTATTGTAGTTCTTTGAAGTTGAGTCTTGATTAAGCCCACCAATGTTAAAGCCGACTGTCTTTCATTTCCACATGGATCCGGAGGAATTTCCAATTTCGACTCAAAGATCTTTTCCATTAGTCTTTTGGGCAAAGGATACTTTCTTTTAGAAAACATGTAGACAAGTGATTCCACCCTTAGTCTCAAGCACATGCACACGAGGGAGAGGATAGAATCTCCGAGATTCAAGCTTCCACCGATGTGAGTTCTCCCAAATGGAATGTGCTTTGCTATGGGAATGTGAGAGTTTAACAGGCTTGAAGATCTCTCGTAAAACATTCCGAACCTTGTGGTTCCTTGTTGCGATAATAGGTGGTAACACAGTGAACAGAGAAAGTAAGTCCGCCTGTCTACCAAGTGTAGAATTTCCTTTAGAAAGGTGAATTCCATTGAAGTGGAGTCCTTCGATGAATTACATTCATCTCATCATCCTTCAATTTCAATCTACCACCTCATCCGAGTTGCTGTCGGGAAAATCGTTGAGACCCTTCTATAATGAAAGTGGAGTCATCGACTTCAAGATCCACAGAGATCTTTTGGCCATTCTCTTCTTCCTCCCACCGTCTTATGATGGTCCCCGGATGGAGCATTTTTAGCTTGAACTTGTGGTAATACTTGAAGAGGCATAGGAGAGTTAGTTGAAACACCTTCACGTAGTGCATTCATTCTGGAAGCATTTTTCTCGCCGCTACTTTTTATTTCGCAAGATCGGCTTCCTTAACTTTAGAAGCTTCTGTGCTAATGATTGCCATCGATGAAGTGGGAGCCGATATATCGATGCTTGGGAGTATTGGAAGATGCTTCACAGATTGACCCTTGTCAAGATAAGAAGCAACTTCAGCAGATGCTTCAAGAGAATGATTGGAGATGATTCCTTGATCGAGCATCATCGGACTTGAGTCTTTTGGCTTCGGAGCGCCTTCATTCTCGTAATCCTTCTCAAGTGTGTAGAATGTGTCAAGATGATGATTTGTCCTTCATGATCCGATTATATTTGTGATACGAGGACATGATCGGGAAAAGCCTTGACTTGTTTCATTGTTAAGCCGAGTTGTACATCGAGCATTGATTTTCACCACCATTCTTATTTCGACTTTAGGCGGAGGTTTCGTTTATCCTTTCGAGCTTTGATGGCCCTCTTTGTGCGATAGCTGCTTGCTTCCTTTGTCTTCCCCGAGCCATCATTCGCTCCACATAATTGTCACCGAGGAAATCTCCACCTAGTATAGTTTGAGCAAGAGAAGGTCTTGAAATGACTTGTCGAGTTAGAATGTCCCGATGTTCAAGCAGCATCCGCACCTCATTGCATCCAGTTCTCTTCTTCGGGAGTTAAAGATGAGAAGTCCTCTGTTTCAAGTTGATGAGCCAATACTTCACTTTCCTTTGACTTCTCAAACTCACCAATCGCTTGCTTGACCTAGTCTTTCCTCCTCACTTACCAAGTCTGGACCAAGCTCATCTTCAGATAAATCAACTACAGGAACCTCAGTAGATATACCCAAGTCAACATGTTGATGTAGAATATCAACTGGAGTGGTCAAGACAACAACATCAGGAAGATCTGCTGAAGGTGAAGGGCCTGACGGTTCTTGAACAGATGAAGATTGACCATGATCCGAAGATGCATCCTCCATTTGCACATCATCAGATGCATCCTTATCCTCCCCAGGTTCCTTTGAAGCTTCAGAAGATACTTTATCAATAGAAGATCTCTTTCTTCTTTTGTAAAGGACAGGTTTCTTCTTCTTAGAGGAGGCAACAACTCGATGAAGGATCATTGAGACACATCACCAACATATCAGAGACCCAAAGGTACTACTTGTTCTTCATCGGAAGAAACCACAAGCTTCCTTTGGAGCTCCCTCGAGTTTGTCCTCTAAGTCCTTGACTTGATTCGCAGATCTTCAATCTTACTCCCAAGAGAAGACTTGGTCTCTGCAAGCTCCTTTTCGAGACTAGTGACCTCAAGAAGATACCGTTGACAAGAGCATAGATAGATGAGAGTGTAAAGGGTCCTCACTCCATCGCCAGATTGCTCGTGGTAAGGGGAGCTTCATTGGACCTTTCAGTAGAATCATGGTCATGCTCAGTGTGAGGAAGATCTTCATTGAGAGGATCCCTAACAGGACTTGGTGTGGGTAGTCTATTAATATCTGATTCATCATGTGCAACAAGTGTGGGTGTTGGACTGGGACAGGGTGGTTGGTCAGGAGCAACATGAGTTGCTCCAACAGTTGATGAGGGGCCCTCATCAATGTTAACTAATGGATTACCATCAGTAGCAACAGGTGAGGAAGGAGGATTATGAGCCACATTCTCCTCATCAGCAGCCTCATTACCTTGTGGCAACATGGCTGCTAGCAAGGGATGATGTTCCCCCTGAAAGTGAGTTCTCATGGTTGCAAACAATTTAGCAGTCAAAGAACCTATGGGATAGAAAGATTGTGCTTGGGTAGAGGTGTCTAAAATAATTTGAAGAAACCTTGGGTACATTAAAAATTTACCCTTTGTCTTTTGAATATTTTCAACCATGTTTTCGAAAATATACCTAGAAAAATTGAAAGTTACCCCTTGAGAAAGACACACAATACCATATCCCAGTTTGGTAGAGAACTGGTCCCATCCTCCAGTCTTGTTGCTTATGCATTGAAGCAACGTGTGAACCAGGAACCTCCACTTCGGGCAAAGTTCCTTCTTCAGCCACATATCAGTCCTTGTACCACGATAGCCAATAGCTCTTAGCCCATTCAGCACATCTTCCTGATTAGAGTAAAATACTCCATCATCATCTTCCAAGTGAAGCTTCCTCTAATTAGGTCCTCTCGTAACTATGTACTGCTTCATCAATCACACCCCTAATCTACGTCTCACTCCTCTTCTCGCAGATGCCCAAAATTGAGTGATCGGTGATTCATATATCTCATTAGGAGAATGAGTTAGAGCATAACAAATCTTGGACCTTTTCGAGAATTCCACCATTGGTTCATACAATTCATATCCTTGCCATTTCCTTAAATGCAACTTTGTTGTGATCATGTTTAAATTCAAGAGCCATGAGGGATATGAGTGTGTAAGGTTATGATTCTTGAAATGGTGAGTGTTTGTGAGAGCGGAATGAGAGGAATATGTTTGATCAAGAGAGTGATGGTGGATTGATAGTTTTGCCCAAATTATAGTCAAAGAAAATTGACCGCTTGGTTGACTATTGTCGGCGTGTATTGTATCTTTGACCCAACCCAAAACAACACTTCACGAGAGAACATGATCAATCTGCGAAGTTATAACTTCAGAATGCATCAAAGATACGAAATAGCCGGTAAGTTTCTAGAATTACTGTGCCACCCACTCGCATTAAACTCATTGAACCTCGAACCCGTCTATAAAATGATCCCAATGTAACTTATTTCTTCATCAAGATCCCCAAACAATTACCACAAACCCTAGATGTAAAATAATCCCCAATTAACCAAATTGCACCATGAATACCAAACCTGAGATCATAGATCTCACTTCCTCATCTTCATCATCCTCTTCATCATCATCAAATGGTGAATCAAACCCATGGTCACGTTACTTTCCTCAACCCTACCCACGACCAAATAAATCACCCTTTCTTTCTTCTTCAGAAGATGACAATGTAGTGAATCCAAGTGAATCTGCGATGATTACGATGACTCCTATAAGGAGGGAACATCATACTCCCAACCTCCGGCACCTCGGCCTCAACAAAGGCCTCGTGCAGAATCCGCCACTCCCAAAGATAGAGGTGGTTCTTGGTCTCATCTGCGCCATCTTTTGGTGCATCAACACACATCGTATAGAAGAAGGGCTTAAGGAGGGTGGATCGATTGCATTTTGGTTGAAATGAATAGATGAAGCACATAGGACACGTTATTTTTCTCCGTCATCCTGCGTGGTCATCGCCATCGTCAATCGCTTGCATCAATCCATCCTCCATTTTGGTCCTTAGCATCTTCATCGAATGGTCATGCATATCCAACCGGCCGGTTAGATCGAATGGGTGGTTATGCAAGACCTACAAAGGCAAAGTTAAGATTCAATGCATATCCAACATTCACTTAGATTTCGGAATGAAGGATATCCACTAGATTAGGATTAGCTTTATACCTCGTATCTTGAAGATGCATAGTAGTAGGTTGACTTTATGTAAGTCGTAGTCGTAAAGCATTTCTTGAATGTATTAATGAACAATTTGACTTCAATTTCATTTCTTCGTAATTATAACCAATGGAATCAAATTGTATGCTTCAGTACTTTCCATTTCAGAAGAAACCAGTAACCATCTTTTAGCTATTTTGACCATATACCAATGTATCACACTTGATGAATTTGATCTTGTTCATGGATAGACAAACCGCAATTGTGATAAGCGCAAAAGTATATAAAAATACACAAGAACAACACAAAAACAAGCTAAAGAATAATTAGACAGTTAGTGTAAGCAAAGAATTATAAATAACAGAGGCAAAAATGCAAATAGATACAATTAAAAAGATAAAATCTATTAAATAAACGCTATCACTATTGGCAAAATGATGTTTTTACAAACCTAATGATAGAATAAAAATTTTGAAAATGGAAAACTATGACACAAAAAAAATGCGAGTTTGCACAAATCCTCCCCTGAGGCATATGCCTCCCCGAGGCCTATGCCTCCCTTAAACTATGCACGGTCAAGGGTTTAACATTCCAATATTAACCACGAGGTGTTGAAACCTTGGTCCATCAAACGCTTTTGTTAAGTGTCCGCCACATTATCATCAAGATGGATTTTAGCCACTTTTATCAAATGTTTTCATATGCATCTCTTATAAAGTGGTGCCCGATTTCAATGTGTTTAGTTCATTTGTGAAAGACCGGATTTTGACTATGCGGATGGTACTTTGGTTATCTATATGAATGGTAGTGTTCATAAAGTTGTACCCATAGTCCAAAGAATTGGTTTTGAATCCAAAGGACCGCTCTACGCAATTTGCAAAGAACAACATACTACGCTTGAAGGTTGAGGCAGCCACAATGGTTTGTTTCTTGCATTGCCAAGAGATCAACCTTTGCCAAGAAATTGGCGACCTCCAGTTAATGGATCTTCTATCCGATTTGCACCAAGATAATCACCGCATCACTATATGCTTCCAACTTGAAAGAAGACTTTTGGGTACCAAAGGCCTAAAAGAGGTTGGCCTCGAGGTACTTAAAGATCTTCTTGATAGCATTTAGATGGGAAGTAAGAGGAGTGACTTGATGTCGAGAACAAACACTCACAAAGAAACGTAATATCGTGCCTTGAAGTCGTCAGATACATCAATGAACCAATCATGGACTGCATGTATGAACATTCACGGTAGATATGGTTCATTATTTGCTTTAGTCTTTGAGCTTCATAAGGTGTTGTGGCGGTCCTAACACCTTCCATACCAAACTTCTTCGAATGTCCTCACATATTTATCTTGATGGATAAAATGCCATCTTGTTCTCACGAACTTGGAGACCCAAGAAAGTAAGTTCACCCATAGCACTCATTTGAAATTCACCTTCATCGGTTCCTCAAATTCTCGCACCAAGCTTCGTTTGTGGAGCCAAAATAATGTCGCCCACATAAACTTGCACAACAATGATGTCCGAGTAATTCTTCTTTAGGAACGAGTTTTGTCAATAGCACCTCGCCTATAGCCATGCTTCACAGGAATGATGAGAGCCGAGCATACCAAGCTCTAGGTGCCTGATGTAAGCCATATAGAGCTTTAACAACCTTGTAGACATGATTTGGGTGATCTGGGTCTTCAAACCCCTTTGGTTGAGTAACATAAACCTCTTCTTCAATCTCACCATACAGAAAAGCACCTTTGACATCCATTTGATACACCATGAAACCCATGTAAGAAGCATATGCCAAGAAAATGCGAATTGCTTCAACTCTGGCAACAGGTGCAAACACTTCATCATAGTCAATCCCTTCCTCTTGTCTGAAGCCTTGAGCTACTAATTTTGCTTTGTTTTTGATCACAACACCCCGAGCATCTCTCTTATTCTTCAGAATCCACTTTGTCCCAATGGCATATTTGCCATCGGGGAGTGGAACCAAAATCCAAACCTGCTGATTGTGAAATTGTTGCATTTCTTCCCTGCATTGCTTCTAGCCGGACTTGAATCGTTAAGAGCTTGAGAAACACTTGTTGGTTCCACTTGAGAAAGAAAACAAGCAAGCAGACAATGTTTGAAGTACGTGTGATTGTCTCTTTCTTTGGTTTGAGACATAAGAGAGAAAAGCAATCGCCCAAATCGAGGACTTGTGATAGCCCTTGAGTTCTAACGGTGCGAAGATCACCTATGATGTTGGATTGAGGATGAGCAATGTTGATTCTTTGAGTAGCAGTGGGACTGACTTCAATGGATGAATCAAGATTGGTGATTGTTGGTTCAAATGTAGCATCATAAGAGGGTGAGGTGAAGATGCCAGCTTTGGGTTGATGATTTCCAAGATCGGAGGGTTTTGGAAAGCGTGTATGAGGTTCTCCAAAGTCTGAAGACGCTTGAGACGGAACATGAGAAGAAACAGCATAGCCTTCAGCAGATTTGTGGATGGTAGGTGTGGCGAGTCAACTTCACAGATAAGTGGTTTCTCCGATTCCTTCATTAGCCACCTCCCATTCAATTCTCTCGCTTCAAGCTTGGCGGCAAATTCTTGAGTCTCGAAGCCTAGCAAGGTCCTCAAAGATAATGAGAGTCATCTTCATCACTCGTGTCGGCAATATCCTTGGAGGTGGGACCCGCAATATTGTTAGGGAGAAAGAAGGCACAAGTATAGGTTGCTCATCATCTTCAAACTCTTTTTGAGTCATCATCTAAGGGACCTGCATTGTTAGTGGGAGAAGCTTGAGAACCACGCATTTTGGTTAGCCAAGTGTCTAGTGTAACCCAAGGAATCGTTAGTAGTCAAGGTCAAAGACCACGATGACCCGTCCTTGAACATTATGCTTATCTTCCAAAAATCTCGTGTTCAACGTCTCCTCTATCTTCTTGGCTTGCAAATTGTACACCCGTAGGCCTTACTATGAGTGAATAACCCACAATATAGCCATCATCGCCCTTCTCATCAAACTTTCCCAACGGATCATCGGTGTTCGTAATGGTCACTTGACAACCAAAAGGTTTTAGGTAGTGAATGGCGGGAACCTTCCCAAAGAAGGTCATATGGTGTTTTGAGTTGTGGTCTTGTAATGGAGACCCTGTTTAGCACATAGCACTGTTGTGCCAATGACTTGATCCAAAACATAGTGGGTAGTTTAGAGTGCGTAGCATTGATCTTGCGTTCTATTAAGGTCCTATTCTTTCTTTCGTACCACCCCATTTTGTTGTGGGGTTCTTGGATTACTATAGTCCCTTTTATACCTTTTGACCCACGAGTTCTATTAGAATAGCATTTTGAACTCGTCCCATTATCACACCGAATACCCTTGACCTTTTGTTCAACCGATTTTCAACGAGTGATGAATTCATCAGCACTTGAGATGTTTCATCTTTGGTTCTGAGAAAGAAAACCCAACAAAATCTGCTATAGCCATCAGTGATAACCAAACAGAAGAACTTATGATCAATGCTTCTGACTTGAGTTGGACCAAACAGATCCATGTGGAGCAACTGAAGAGGTTCAGTAATGATGCTCATAGCATTGATAGCTTTGTAAGAAGCTCTGTGTTGTTTTCCTTTGTTGCAAGCGATACAATTATGATCATTTGTGAATACTTTGGTGGGAAGACCTTCAACAAGACCCATTTTAGAGAGTTTGTTAATGGTCTTGAAATTCACATGAGCCATCCTCCTATGCCATTTAGTGGACTCATCAAGAGATGCTTTAGCCACCAAACAGGTGAGGTCACCACCAGGTTGCACTTCATTAAGGTTGAATGTGTATAAATTGTGAGTTCGAGGAACTTTCGGAGAATAAGTTTCTTACGGGAGTTTGAAGTCTTTAGACAAGACAAGACATTCATTCTCGGTGAAGAGAACTTTGTTCTTAGTGTCACAGATTTGAGAGAGAGAACAAGTTGAAATGTCAAGTTCCTTAACATAGTACACATTTTCAAAATCTAGATGAGGTGTCTTTATGGTGCCTTTCCTGTAATACTTCCATCACTTCCTCCAAAAGTCACATTGCCTCCTCCTTCTATGGGAACAAAATTATGCATCATATCTCTGTTTCGGACATGCTTCGGAACAACCACTATCAACAATACCAATATTCTTATGCTTAAGGGGATGATCCTACAAACAACAATAAAATATATACAAATGGTTAGAATGATGGAGGTTCAAGTCATTATCGACTTGAACCTCGCCTTATGGATCACAGTTTAGGACATGAAGATTTAGAGGATCCACCATTGTTCTTGGTCCTCCATTGATGATTGGGTCCTTGTTAGTCCAAGAACAACTCTTGAGGGCTTCAAAGCGGTGCCCATATCCCATCCCGGCATACATAGAGTCAACATATGTAGGCCAATAACCATGTTTAAAGTATGGGCTAGTTGGTTGCACATAAGGTGCAGTAATCGAACCTCTCCAATGAGAGTCAAGATAAGCACCATGGGACATAAGGTGGAATATCAAACAACATTGGTCCACTTAGATTTGTGTTTCAAAGTTAGTAGCACATGCACCCAATCTTTGTTCATAAAAATCACAATCCTTAATCAAATGAAATTTACTTCCACATACAAAACATGTCTTCTTCTTGGAAGATTTATTCAAATAGGTAGATGTTTGATTACATGCGAAGTACTTAAAACAGATACATTCAAGAAATTGTTTTTACAGATCGATTATTCAAAGATGTAAAAGACAAGTCTTGTAAGAAACCGTCTTGGAAGATGATTCCTCAATGACTTCCTTAGAAGGCTTATAAGTAGTAAGGGGTGCGGGCTTGGGTGTTGGTTCGAGGCTTGGGAAGGTCGACTTCATTTAAATCACGACTTTCATAGGAAGTAGACCTTGATCCGATGAATTGTCCTTGTCGAGCAAGAGACAAAGTCATTAGATGAGGCATCGTGGTGCAGCAAGTCTTTGACTTTACGCCATATAGATGATGTGATCCATCAAAGTCAACGATGATGGATAGGTCTATGGGCATAAATTCACCTCTAATAGGTCCAGGGGACGACATGCAATTCACCTTCTTTACAAAGTTAGCTAACCCACTGGTGTGGATTTACGACCATCATATCTAGCTTCTACTCCTACATACTTTTGAAAGCCTAGTCCTAATCCGAGGTTCTGATTGATTATTATAGATTTCACTAGCCGATTATCACGATATTAACCATTCCTTATGCCTAGCTATTTCCTCGGCCGGTTTGCCTTAAGTTCTAGGTTCTCGACACGACTTCATCCTTTGCTTTCTCGACGGTTTTAAGTAATTATTAGCAACTTCTAGATCAAACTGTAACACCTTTATCTTTTCTTCATAAGCTATTTGATTCTTTTGAAACCATACTTTTGTCTTTCTACTGCTTTTAATGCAAGTTTATGAGCTTCATTATCAACATAGCATTCATCAAACTTAGGTTTCATAGCATCAAATTCTTCTTTAAGTTCATTGTATCTTAGACTACAACCAAATATACAGCTTGTGCACGAGATAGTCCCATCAAGGCAAACCGATCATGCCTTTCATCCAAGTACACCTTGCAAGCAATCCAAGCTTATCAAGATCATGAGCTTCCTCATTCACGTGTTCACGTGCTGATCAGTTCACTGTTCATCCATGGTGAGGAGAGTCAAGCTCCGACTTCCTGTTTTCTGCCGATAGGAAGATAGTTAGCTCCATCTCCACTTTTCTGTCTTTGCATTCCTTGAAATGCCCCATCTGGTGGCAAGTGAAACACTTGACTTTCCTCCTATCAAAGCGAAATGGTTCCTTTCCCTTGAAAGCAAACTTCCTCCCAGACTTCTCTTCAAACCTCTTGATGTCAACTGACAGTAATGCCACCTGCATTTTCAGCTTCATCTCCTCCATTTCAAGAGGGTCCAACTGATCAAAGTCTTCATATGCAAGATACTGCTGAGTATCATAATCAGCAACAAACGAATGAAGAACATCTTCCATCACACTACTAGTCTTAGTTTGAGAACATGGTGGAGTGGGACGAGTATTATGTGGTGGAGTGGGAGTGCAGGATGATGGAAAGTAGTTGGAACTGGAGGATGATGGAAAGTAGTTAGAACCAGGAGCAGGTACCATCATGTTGGAGTGAGATGCCCCAACAAAAGCTGCATGGCCAGAAGAAGATGTACGGTAGGGAGTCCTGACATCGAGGGTTCAAGGTTTCGAGTCATTATCTGACTCATCAAAGGTAAGCATGTCCAACCTCCTTTAGCCTTGAGGGCTATACTAACATGCAACCATGATGGTGGCAAGGATCGCAAGAACTTAGAGTTGCAATCATCATTATCTCGGTTTAGCATTTATTTGGTTGGTGACTCAAAATCCTATGAAACCCGTCGTATCCCTTGTGGATACCTTCTTCGGAGATATTGAAGTCCCGAAATTGTTGTCTTAGCATGGACTTCTCATTCTTTTTGATTCTTCATTTCCACGAACCTTGCTTTGAGAGCCATCCATATGTCTTTAGCATCATCCATATGGTGAAAATCACGATGATCTTCGGTATGGCTTGAAGAGAATAGTTTTACTTTATGCTCTCTCTCGCATAGCCAGCACTTCTTCGTAGATTTTGGTGGAGCCATGATAAACTTCCCATCCACATCAGAATCATTTTCTTTAGACTGTTTCCTTTCTTTACTACCTTCCTGATTCCAATCAATATTGAAATCCAGTTTTCCATCTTCATAGTCCAAAGTTCATACTCTTCCTCTTTAAATAAGGAAATTTACCATTGTTGTTTGAGACCGAAATTTGCATGGAAGTGGTGTTGGTGTTGTTTGTGTTGGTGACTTCAGTTTCATTGTCGGATCCAGGCATGGTGAATGAATGTTTGATTGTATGGGGGAGAGAATGGTTCTTAGTATCGTAGAGACTTTCCCGAGGCTCTGATACCACTTGATGAACACAAAGACCTTGATAGATCTTAAGCACTCGGAGATCGTTAGTGTTGCCTATGTAATCACAAGCAAACTAATAGAAGATCACTACAACTCGTATTTTGAAGCGGAAAGTAAACACAAGTTATAATAACTAAGAACTCTTTGATCCTCTATGGATCTTTTGATTATAGAAACTCTATGTTTCTAATATGTTACAAGACTTGAGAGACTTGAGAAAAGCTTATCTATTACAAACTATCATGGTTTCTTATATAGGCAAGAAACCCAATGAGCGCTGACAATTTACGCTCCTAATACTAACATAGACTAAGCATGCATTTTAGACAAGCATGCAACTAATCATATTGTTTTGTTAATCATATTGTTTATTCCGAGTAAGCTCTACATGTCTGCGCCAACCTATCTTCAATACGGCTACCGACTTTTACTCTATCTCGAGCTTATCTCTCCCACGTGGATTCACACTTTCGTGACAACACGATATTCTTTAACACTTCTTCAAGTATAACCTTCAGAATCCATTCGCAGATCTTTGGTGAATCGATGGATTACCTTAATTCCCAACACCTAACCAACGAAGTTGACAACGGCAGGCAACCACCTTAACTGATCACAAAGCATGAAGGAACAAAGAATTAAGACTATTCTATATCTTCACACAAAGTTCAAGCTCAAGGAAAGTAAAGACCTATATCAAGTGGAGCATCTTTTGAATGACCACCCCTTAGGGGGAGATTGTTAGCCTTAATAATTTTATTAGAAGTGATGGTCATTCACGTTTAGGAACTTTGTAACGTGTGTTAGATATCGTGATAGAACAGTCAACGGGATCGTGGATTGGGTTAAGCTAAATGGCTAGGCGTTATGATAAGCTTGCCTTGTATAAGTCCAAGCAACCCAATCCAATCCAAGTCCATATCCACGGCCCATAGAAAGCCTTTTAGGGCATCATGTATTCCAACTATAAATACCCCTCAAATGGTCATTTGAGGGGTGTGCTTGAGTGTGTGTGTGTGTGTGTGTTTTCCTTTGGAATATATAACATATTGTGTTCATCTTTCTCTCTTCACATACACGATTCATACCTTAAGTCACCATCTTTCTCATCTTCATTTCTACGCTTCGTTTGTGTTTGTGGCTAACGTGTTTCTACGCGTATAGTGTTAACGTGTTGGGTTTTGTGATAAGGTTGATAAAAGTAAGGTCCTACAAGTTGACTTTTTGTTGTGTTTATTGCGTGAATTGTGGTTGTTATCAATTACATTCATAGAAATAGGACATTTGGCACCTCCCTACGACCTTAGGAATACAATGCGCCAATTAAACAAGGAAGTGACAATTCGACTAATCAATAGGATTTAACTAGGGAGTAGTGAAATCTAAGTAAACACATTTTTACCTACCATTTGAATCTCATTTTAATTTTACTTGTCATTTAGTTTAATTATTAGTTTTAATTAATAGTTTTAAGAAGTTGATAATCAAACCCCTCCAATCAAACACCGAGATTTACTTGCTTTCATAAAATATAAAAAAGATAAAAAGAATCATCCCTCACCTTAGACCTATTCGTCATACATCTTGAGCTTCCCAACACTATTCCCCTAGAGAACGATCAATCCCCCGTGTCTTACATATACTACACTAATTTGGTGATTCCGCTAACAATGATGGAACAGATAACAAAGTCTTCTAATAACCGAACGAAAACACGTAATCTTGATAAATTCTTAAAACTGCCAATCGAGAACGAAAATACGTAATCGATTTAACACGGGATATGATCTAAGCTCAAAATTTGATCCAATTCGAGAATCCAAACGGATTGAAGAATGAGAAACCAATTACTATAAGAAGAACTACAAACTAAAAATAATGAGAATTTCAGTAAAATGGCTGTAAATTGAGAAAAGGATTAAGTTGCAATTTTGTTAATTGATTAGAATGGAAACTAGATTGACTATACAGAAGTTGGGAATAACCAACTTTCCCGCCATATTGATAAGGATCCTAACAAAGTTTAAGAGATCACGTGTGCCTTGCAGGTGAGCCTTGACTTTAACTCATACGACTAACTTGGTGATTCACTAACAATGATCCAACTTATAATACCCTAAATTCTCAACAAGTAAATAGAATGACATCAATAACTTAAGTCTTTTTGCGATACATCTAATAAAATATGATTTTCGATGAGAAATTAGTTGGTGATTTTTGGCAAATGAACTGGAACCAGAGATGTGATTCTAGAGGTAGATCTATAAATGAACTCTCCGCTATCTATGATATCCTCAAAAACATATATTTAAATTTTCTTCGAGTGACATGTAGATGCGAAAATGCTATAATACAAGTGTTTTTTTTTAAGTAAATAGTTTAATAAAGATGGCGGATGATGTTCTACTTGGAGAAGGTTGTTTAGGTAAAGTATCTTACTGGAACTCTTGAGTTCCATAAAAGGTTAACATTATGTTATGGAGGGCTAGTCATGACCGTTTAGCATCCCGTGTCATCATTGATCGTCACCTAATTCATTTAGATTATGTTTTTTCCCAGTGTGCAACGACTCTACGGAATCTACTGATCATGCTTTGGCCAATTAATTGTCGGTTCGCAAGGGTTGTGTCATGTGTGGGATAAAATTTTCAACGGGTGGCAAATCGGTTCATTTAGTTGGTCCCCTGTGCATGATTTAATATCCCTCTCGTCACCTATCTTTGGTAATAGTAACTTTTCGAAAGCCTTTCAAGCAACTTGTTATATTACTTTTTTGGTGCTATGAAAATAATGTAATAATATGGCTTTTTTGTTAGATAATAAAGGTCTATTGGCCCGACCCACTTGTTTAGGCTCATTTAGTTGCTAGGGTTAGGTTAGTTACTTTTCTATATAATATTTTGTAATCTTTATTGTTTAGTTGAATCTGATTAATATAATTTTCAGTATTCCCTCTTTGATTTCTACATGGTATCAAGAGCTAGGTTAAAGATGAAGAAGAAAAAGAAAAAAAAAATTGTCTCTTGGTTCGGTCGTTGCCGCCGAGTAAAAAATAAAAGAAAACAAGATCTGTTCGTATAAGGTTTGATATGTTCGGCTATTAGTTATATACGGTTTGACTAAAGTTTGGTTGTTAAACTTTGATTGGATCTAAAGTGCTAGTGGGTCAGTAAGTTATGGTATTTATTTATTTGATGACGTCACAATGGAAAGGTGAATATTGATCAGTCAATAGCTGATTGATTTGTTTGGGGTGTTTTACGTTGTGATCAGGTTCATGGTACTACTGTAAGGATGTTGGTATTTGTTTAATAAGGTTTGAGTGTTTCGAATTTGGTTTGGTTATGCCTAGTGATCAGTTTGGAATAGCATGTATTCGGTTTCGTATTAGTGTTAGGTATTTGATTTAGTATTAGTATTGATTATTGGTATTGGTATTGGTATTTGTAGCGGGTTATTGTTTGGTTCGAATTCTGAATTGGTAATGGGTTTTGTATTGGTGATGATAATGGTGATGGTGATGCAATAGCCTTAATTAATCTGACTAGGTCTTGAGTAATTATGTGTTGCATCTCGACATCAACATCATGCATCTGTTTTACATGTGGTTCTGCATCTGGTTATGAATCTATCTTATTACACACGTGGTTCCGCATCTGGTTCCTTTGGTTTTGTCTCGAATCATTCGAATATGAATTTGAATATATCGAATCAATCGCTTGTCGAATTTGAATCGCCTGCTGAATCTGCCTCGTTCATCTCCGTAATTGTGTTGCTCGTTACGAGTTTGCACGCGCTTGCACTCGGGTCTCGGGACCATCCGTTTTCGTTGCTTTTCGGTTTAATTTATTTGCTAGGGTTAGGTCTATTGGCCCGACCCACTTGTTTAGGCCCATTTAGTTGCTAGGGTTAGGTTAGTTAATTTTCTATATAATATTTTGTAATCTTTATTGTTTAGTTGAATCTGATTAATATAATTTTCAGTATTCCCTCTTTGATTTCTACATTTTTCTCTCCCAGGAAATCAGTCTCACATTCTCCACCAGGAATGTCTTTTGAAAATCCAGCTCCGGACTAGGTTGCAAGCTTTTAATGTATAAAAGTTGTATGTGTGTGGGATGATTGGACTAAAAACCTCTGAAATTGTTTAGCTTGTTAGTTTGTGGGAGCTTTTCGCCATAAGCATTTTATGTTTTCCTTCTCTTTTTGTTCCTCTATTTTCATGAGACGTGTTGTATTGGTTTATTTTTGCTCTCTGATAATAAATCGGACTGAGCATCTTCATAAAATTTCTGTTTTGAAAAAAATGTTGTATATTAGCTCCATATGCATGTATGTTAGGCGAGACATCACGAGCTCGACCCTTTACTGTTTTTTTTACTTTTCTTACCCTTAGTTTTTAGATTATAAAATATGGCCAATTTTCCCCATAAACCTTAAGTTTGTGACAACTTATCCCCTAAACTTTATGTAATACTTGAAAGTGTCCTAATATTAGTATCGATTAAACATGTATTATATAGTTTTACTGTATATATTTATCAAAATATCGATTACTATGTTAATCTTTAATTGTCATTATTCATAGCATTTATTAGTATAGTATTATGTATCTTATGTTTCTTTTTCTTAGTTTTACTTTATATATCTACATAAAAGTTACTATTATTAAGTTAATAGTTTTTTTTGCTACTATTTCTAGTGTTTTTGTGTTTAGTATGTGCGTAGATTTGCAACACTTTCAAAAACTGAATGTTCAAAGATCTTATGCCAAACATGAGCATCATTTCCTTGAATAAAATATCATGTTAAGAGAGACGAATCTTAAACTATTTCTTTAAGAGACAAAAGTATTAATGATTAATTTTAAAGGGCCAAATGATAAATACTTACTTTTTCCTTAGCTCTATTAACAAAATACACTAAAACTAATTTTTTTAGGGCACTACTTATAATCCTCCATCCATGCATGTTAGTATAAAATTTTACATAACAAAATTAAAAGAATATGCATACACAAATTGACCGAATTGTTGGAAACACAAGAGCTTTTGGGATTATGAAGAGATGAACACTTAGTTTACAATCTTATTGATTGCTTAAGGTTTTTTTTTTTTTTTTTTTTTTTTTACTACCAATGCTTTACATCCATCATATTTATACTATTTCACGAAATATTTTAGAATCAAGATACTTCCATGGATCTCTAGATAATTCCAATCTCATACTTATCTATATTTTTAGATATTTCTACCATACTTAGCTACAATATCTTCTACACACTTCTATAGATATTTAATATTTTACATATATATTTTCTATGATCATTCTTCAACTTTTTAGAATTTTTTGATCATGGGCTTGAGCTTTTATTGATAGTCCAATCTTTATTGGACTAAATCAATTTTACGATACCCCCCTTTAAATTTGATTTACCGACTCCAAACATCATTCGTTGTCTTGAGAAATCTTTTCGTTGAGCAGCTTGGTGAAGATATATGCAACTTGGTTTTCGGACCTAGAATGTATCAGTCGGGCATCCTTCTTTGCAACGTACTCTCGAATAAAGTGATAACGACTGTTGATATGCTTACTTCAATCATGGTAGACCGGATTTTTCGCTAAGTCGATTTCCAACTTGTTATCCACGCAGATCTCAGTCGCATCTTCTTACTCAATGTGTAGCTCCTTTAACATACTTCTAAGCCAAATTACGTGACATACACATAATGTTGCAGCTATGTTCAGCCGGCATATGCAAAGACAAAGGATGTATGGATGTCCATTTACAGTGGTAGATGATGTGTATAATCTATATTCCTTGACACCGTAAAATACAATAATTATAAAAAATGACACAAGGCACATCAGCATATGGCATTTTGTGTACAATATACCTCTTTTATGTTGCCCAAGAAATTGATTATGAAGCGGTATGATTCAACCTTTGAATCAGCTTGGAATGCAGCTTAATTATAAGTCACGTTGCTAAACTGTTAGTAAGATGATTTGGGAATATATATCTATACATTATATATAAGAGGAGGCATGCCACGTCATAATGCCACTTGGCATCCTATAATGCCACGTCATATTTCCATGTCATCACAATTATCCACCTAAGCACAAACAACGCCAACTCAATGCACAATTCTTCGTAAATTGTTAAAAAACTATGTCTTGAATGAGATTCGAACCCTGGTCTCTACAACCATTATCAACACTTCTGCCACTAGAACAGACTTGTTTTTGTGATACACATTGGAAAACATAATTAATAAAAGACCCCTATGGATGAATGTTCACCAATTTTTATGACAAAACCAGAAGAAAAACCCTACAATGCCAAACTTCTCTTGCTCGATCTCACACAATATCATCTATCAAAACAACATTCTAAAGATTGTTGATGTTATGGTTTCCAAGGTGTTTATCATATCTGCATCCATTGTGTAAGTATCATTTAAGTTTTAATTTTTATTGTGTTTTGATAATGTTTAACTGATAAAAATTATAAATATGATTCGACTATATATATCATGTATGTGTTCAATCGACATGGATTTGTTTTGAATTGATATGTGATATGGGGTTTTATTTTTATTAGTTTAATTGATGAATTGAAGTGTTTAGTAAGTTATTTTTATTAGTTTAATTGATGAATTGAAGTTTTGGTTATAATTTGTATTGTGAATTTTAGCCATCGTTATTGTCGTGTTTTTGGTTTTATTGAGCTTGGTATCTCTCAAAATAACTTTTATGTTGATATTTTTCGGATATCTTCACAAACTAGATTTGGATTAACCTCCTGCAGTTCAAAATAATAACCGATTGGAACCATCCAACCCGAGATTGGTCTCTCGCAAAATCTCGATTACTCTTTATGTACAACAACCGTTTTACAGGCCCGACCCCAGTAGAGATTGGAAAAAAAATTTCAGATATATCGTTTTTAGATGTAAGATTCATCATATACATTAATGAAGTGTAAGAAGTTATTTGGATGTAGCTGGTGATAATTTTCAATAAAGCTTCACTTATAAAAACATTAATGAAACATATGTAACTGACTTACTACTCTTAACAGGTACCTACATCTCTGCACCAAACAATTTCTTGTGGATTTCGAGCACCTTCATAATCAATTTCAGTCCACCTGTGAGAAGATCCAATGCAAATGTGGTAAGTATCATTGCAAAGTATCATTAAAGTGGTTTTATTAGTCGTGGCTTTTAAATTGTCATAGATGCTTCTTTGTTTGCTTTGTAATTATTTTGAGAAATGCAGAGAAGAGAGGAAAGTGATGCAGCTATCTTCGACTGGATATTGAAAGAAAAAAAAAGTCCACATTGTTTGAGCCAACAATAAACAACCCGAAAGGACTATCAGATCTTCCTGGAATCGACATCTTTGTTTCAACAGCTGATGCAGAAAAAGAACCCCCTTTAGTAATGACCAACACCATTCTCTCGGATGATGGTGGGTCATTGGTTACATTTGAAGCTTTAGCATAAGTCGCTAGCTTTGCAAAACATGGGTTCCTTCTGCGGGAAGCACGATATCGAACCTAGAAATCTGAGGCGTATTTTTCACGAAGGGGACCCGTGGAAGAATAAGCGTAAAGTAGATTTTGTAAGGAAAGAAGGAATGTGAAATGGGAGTATGGCGAGTATAAAGTGAGGATCAACGCATTACCGAGTCGATTAGAAGAAGATCAAAGCGTGTAATGCACAAGAAGAAATATTGGCTAAAAAGAAACAAAAGGAGAATGCGAAATGTAATCGATTGATCAAACTTCCAAAACCGACTTGGATGTCGATGGGAACACGTGGCACGGGACATGGTTTCGGTGAGGAAGATCACATGAGAGGTGACCGCGGGTATCATTCGGTGATGTTAGTTCCACGGATCCGAATGTACTTACAAAACAAAAGAAGATCCCGAGGATCCGATCGATACCGCAATGTTGATACCCATCTACCAATCTTTGGTTTCGTATCCCGTGCCGTGAGAAGCGTCAGGGTTCGATCATAGCAAAAAGGCGGGAGTTATGAATGCATTGGTTCGAGCATGTGCTATAATGTCAAGCGGGTCGTTTATACTAAATCTCGATCGTGATCATTACATTTATAACTTGTTGGTATTAAGAGAAGGATGTGTTTTATGCTCGATAGGGTGGTGACAAGATCTGTTATGTTCGGTTCCATAAAGGTTTGAAGGATTAACCCAGTGGCAGATACGCTAATCATAATATGGTGTTTTTGATGTCGTATGAGACCTTTAGATGGACTAGGTGGTCCTATGTATGTGGGGACGGATGTATCTTGAAGAATTGCTTTTCGAGTTTAGTCCCCTCGAGCCACCGAGCATCGCGGCTGGTTCGATGGGAAAAGATCAAGTTTTCACTGAAAGATTGAGAAAGAACAAAACCGAAGAGGATCTTGAGATGATCTTGCCTATAGTAGATGACCAAAACACCGAAGACGATGAATTGAAACAGCCTTGATTCCGAAAGGTTCGGTGATTCTACCTACTTGATCGACTCGATTGCGGTGTTTGAATTTGGAGGACGGTCGATTCACGAGTTACGTGGAAAGTTCGATCCATCGAAGACCATCAGTTCACTTGTTGTTCAACGAGCCTATAGATCGAAAGCTATTGAGTAAGCGAGTTCTATGAAGATAAAGCAGAATGGGAAAGCGTGTTAGGTGGATCTACGGTTCGATAACGAGAAGATGTTGTTACTAGTTACGAATGCATAACCGTGGTTGAGATCCGTGTATTGGTCACAAAGCGGACGCTTTCGTGGCAATGCCCGTGGTGGTCAACCGTAAACTGCTGCAATGCATTCTATGATGGACTCTCGGGTTGCTTGGATCGGGAGATGAATATGTTGGTCTCATAAGCCGGGATAAAATAGGTGTGTATTTTCTTTAATAGTGTTGATTTTAGGATATAATAGACATGGACTCCTATTTTGTGCTTTTAAAAATATTGTCAAATGATATGGGCATACTGAGTGACGACCAACAGATTTCGCCACCATAATATAACATTGTAAGTCTATGTGGCGGTAGGTTCAAACCCATGGATTTGGTTTTGTTCAGAATATAATTATAATTATAATGTAACAATTATATAATTTGTTAGATTTTTCAATTAACTTGTCATCATATTTCTGCAGTTCAAGGTATGTATCTTGATTGCTAAGGCTTAATTGTTATTAGATGGTTTGCACAACCCTTTGAAATCCCCTGAGAGAATGGCCTAACCAGTTGTGCGCAGGTGCTTCCTGTGTAATTGTAGTCATGTATGCTTTATCTCAAGGATGCATGTAATTTGGTATGGATTGAGTAACGGGTCATAGCAGGTGGATACCAGTTACTATGATATATGTGGGTTTACATTATTCAGAAATTTGGTGCAAGTTTTGTTTGCATCTTATTCATTAACTGCATTTAAATTGTTGTTGTAGGAAGACTTGCTCCCGTAGAGATTTCGTGCAAGCTATCGGGTTATGAACATAATGGAACAACATGGGTTGTCATGAACACATACGGTACGATACTTATCTAATTTGCAAGAAAAAAGTATAATGATTATATCCAACCAACCTAAAGTCGGGTTATGAACACAATGGAACAACATAGGTCGACATGAACGCAAACGGTACGCCACTTATCTAATTTGCAAGAAAAAGGATAATGATTATATTGAACCAAACTTAAAGTAGCGGCTCGCCTAGCTAAGCACTAATATGAGATCTTGGGAAAGTTATTTGCAATTCACTATCCAAGTCAAACTGTTAGTCATGTGTGAATAGAAACTTAATGAATCCGTGTTCGATTCTATATGATCATAACGATGATAACTTATGTATGCTCATTCTATCTTTCTTATTTTACAATAGTTAATAATAAACCAAGAGACTTATTTCGTTACGTGTTACTCATTTTGGAACAAGCCCTGTGCAAGATAAGAATGGTTATATCTACCAATTGCTTAACTAGGATTTTGTCTGCCACGAGTCAAATAAAACTAAACCCGTATCTATTGAAATGAACTACTATACATGATATAAATGACGGTTTCTTTGATTCTGCATAAATATGTTCTGTAATAGGTGATCTACTTTAAACACATTCGGAAAAGGAAACCATGTCTAGATGGGGCTCGCAACGATGAGCTTATAATGATTACGTGTGCGAAACTTCTCATACTTAGAAAGAGGCATTGCACCAAAGGTGGGGTGTTCATTTTGCTTATGATATGCATGTTATCGATCTTCATTTTACTGAATGCTTATATAAGTTCTCAACAGTAGGTGCAATCAAACTATAAATCACTTTTTGGGTAAATTACAAAGAATATTGATTCAAATTATGTTGTATAGGCCGCTTATTAATATTAGTAAAATCTGATTATATATGTTGTTGCAGGTACTGATGTTGGATCACCAAATGTCCAGACTTCTCGGGGTTACAACAGCTGGCACAATCAACTTGATATTGTTAACACATTTGCCTTTGACATTGTTATAATTCTACAGGTACATCCGGGTGAATGAATGTTGTATCTAATGTTTCGGGTTCAGATAACAGTCAACAACAACCATCACCTGCAGGCCAGTACATGATATTGTACTTTTAGCGATTGCATACTATAGTTGCAATTTTTACTGATACATTTCCTTTATATATGCATTCACTTTATAAGCTAATTGGGTCTGAACTCTGAAACATGTGGGTTTGGGTGCTGAAGTGGGTGGGTTTGGGTGCTGAAGTGGTTGCGTTTAAGGCTGAAGTGGGGGCTAAAATGGGGGCATTTTAATCCCAAAATGGAAAACTTACGATTGGAGTGACAGTCCTTCTGCCATTAGGGTCAATACCAAACTAGAGTACAGGTCGAGAAATGCGGTTCCCAAGATAGAATCACCCTCAAAACCAGAAATGCAATCCAGTTCTTCCATGGATGTCTCTGCTTCTATTCCTCAAAGTGTAAGTTCCGCATCCTATACCTTTGCTATGATTTCTGTATTTAGAAGGTGTTTGGTATTGCATGTATTTTCTCTGTATTTTCTTATTTATAAGCTGATAAGCAACTTGAAGTGTTTGGATAAAAGAATATGTGTCGGCATATGTTTTTGTACAAGACAAGTAAAAAGCCAAATTTGAGGGTTTCCTTTTATATGTATCTTTGAATTTGAAGGTTTCCTTTTAGTCCCCATACAATCCAATTTATGTTAACTTTTCTAATGCATAATCACACCTTGAAATATGAGAGGTAGCACTGATTGTTTTTCTTGCCCGCACTGGAAGTTTTGTACCAGCAAATGCTGTTAGAACGTGTTTGACTGAAATGTTTGAGGCTTATCATCCTTATACTCATTGTTCATAAGGATCTTGAAATTCTTATTAGTATGGAATAGAGATTTAGAGCTATAAGGTTTAGAAGCTATCACTACTTTAAGGCTTGCAAACATTTCTTACTTCAAGCTTCATTGATAATAATATAATAATTTTATTAATCATTTTCCCAAATAGTTCGTAACCTGAAGAATGTAATAGGGGGTGCCAATATACAATAGCGGGTAACCTTAACAACACCCATTACAAATTCATTTGGTCATTTGAACTATTATACAAGTAAATATCATCAATTAACCATAATGGCTTATGTAAGTGTCTTTTGACAAAATATTTGATTTTTCTTGCGCTTATTCTGATTTACAGGGTTAATAAACTTAAAATGATGAGTGAGGATGAATTATTTAATATAACATTCCAAGCTTTACAAAAGGTATGCTACTAAAAAGTATTTTCCGAAAATTAGTTTTGTTGCAGGGTGGTAACATGACAAGATATAGAAGCTTCAAGAAGAATGAGGAAGGAGGGAGGGATATAGAAATGGAATGGTGCCGGCTTGGCTAATGAACAATAGCTGCTCCTCACACAAAGGATCAGGCTACTATCTCTTGCTTGAATTTGATTTCAGGATTGGTTGAGCAGAGCCACAAACTGGGCTAAGTTCTCAGCAACAGCTGGTCTTTGTGTCATTCACCGTGGCCACTTACAACAAGGAAGATCGCTTATGGCTCCTTATCTACCTCAGTCCGGTGGTGGTAGTCCATACTCAGAAGGTGGTGCACTCTATGCTTTGGGTTTAATACATACAAACCTCGGAGAAGGCATCAAACAATTCCTAAGGGATAGCCTACGCAGTACTAATGTTGAGGTGCTTGTCTGGTAACATAATAAAATCATTAATTTCTTGACGCCTAAATTTAAACCACCCGTTGTTTCGCGCAGGTTGTTCAGCATGGTGCTTGCTTAGGTCTAGGCTTGGCGGCTCTAGGGACTGCTGATGAGGATATCTAAGAGATAAAGAGCGTACTTTACATTGACAGTGCTGTTGCTGGTGAAGCTTCTGGTATTAGCATGGGTTTATTGATGGTTGGGACTGCAAGTGAGAAGGCATCAGAGATGTTAGTGTATGCTCATGAGACACAACATGAAAAGATCATAATGTGAATTAACGTTTCTAAATCGATTCTTTGTAATGTCACATCATCATTAAATGTGGCTATTTACAATCATGTACTCAAAATGATATGGTATTCCTCAATATTTGTTAACATTATAAACTCATGTTGTGCAGGGGTTTAGCTTTGGGCATTGCGCTCACTGTTTATGGAAGAGAAAAAGAAGCTGACACCCTAATTGAACTGATGACCCGTGATCAAGATCCTATTCTACGTTATGGGGGAATGTATGCTTTGGCATTGGCATATGCTGGAACGGAAAATAATAAGGCAATCCGCCAACTACTTCACTTTGTTGTATCTGATGTGAGTGATGATGTCAGAAGGACCGCTGTTTTGGCCCTTGGATTCGTCCTAAGGCACTATTTATGAAGGAAGCTACAATTTCGATCAAATTGATATACGATTCCACACCGGCTTTCCAATCGATTGGCGGCGGTGCAATTCTCTGAGATGGCACAATATAATGATGATATCGCGATCATGGCAAACTTTAGTGTGAGGCCGTACACCTTCTCGAAGTTAACAAGTTCACGATTATCGGTTGCAATAATTATGCTTTGACCTCAAGCACGATTATGCGGGAGGGTGTCTCTTCGTTGTATGGTCGTGAGTGAACAAGTCTCTTCCAAATTCTGAGCCTTGAACATCACCGCGATCAGAGTAACTACAGGTGGTAGCATAATCAATACTACCACTTAGATAATGTTGTTCAATAAATTTATTTTATATGCACTTTCAAGGTACCATGTAAAACTGTGTTGATCGAATTCAGATGTCGACTTACCATTTTTTTTTCGTGATGGCGTGTCTTAATATTAAAATGCTTTTTTGACCTCTATTCTTATTTTAACAATTTTTTTTTTCGTGATGGCGTGTCTTAAAAATACCTGAATAAGATGCGTTTTGTTCATGTGATAATATGGACATTGCTAAAACACATTTCACTGCCAATGGTTTGGGAACGTATGGTTTCGTTAGCGTAAAAGGGTTGTGTCATTCTGATAAGAAGTTGTGGCGGCTGAAATGTGATGATCTCGTAACAATAGGTACTTCTTAAAGTGGTAGCTTCGCCCTGACTGCCGGAGCCACTCGAGGTGAGGGTCATTTTTTTGACATTTTTTTCCTATATTCTTCATAAGTAATCTCGAGATTTCTTTAATATACTACGGTTTTGTTCTGACTTTTTTAGCACGACATATATACTAATTATATAAATAGAAATTTCATTAATTGGTCCATTGGAAGCTCTTCTTCTAACAAAAAGATGTGATGAAACATGGCCTAGCATTGCAGATTAGAAGGTACGAATAAGCGGGCAAAAACATTGGACGTGCAAGTGTGACAATTTTCTTCAATTCGTTATCTGTTGAGGTTTTGGGATTTCACTTGCTACACTATTTATGAATGTCTTATGTTTTGTTTATAAAGAAACTGAATACTAAGGACATTTGGCTTACCACTGATAAACAAAAGTTCTTGAAACTCACTTGAAAAACCAGAAGATGCAAAAACTTGGTGATAAATTTTTTGGGACATGAGATTGGACTGATAACTTGAGAATATGTGATAAAGGCTCTAGAATCATGATTGGGTGGAATAATGATAGAGTTAATTTGAGTATAGTTCATGTGGCTAAACAATCAATATTGTGTAGAATTACTGCTATCACTGGAAATCTTGATATGTACTGTACTTTTGTCTATGCTGCTAATAGTGGAGCTGAAAGGAAGACTCTTTGGAAGGACTTAAGCATATACAAAAGAATTGTGGAGAACATGGCTTGGGCTATCTTTGGGGACATGAATGTGTAAATATATTTATTCAACAATTTGGTTAGAGTTTAAAAAAAAGGCAATAACAACACTCATCGGTCAAAAAAACAATGTGTAAATATATTTATTCAACAATTTGTTTAGAGTTTTAAACAAAAAGCGACAATAATAGCACTCATCGGTCAAAAAGTAACAATTATTAAATAAACATAATGTTTATTGTGTTGTAAATTTCTAAATATTAAATCGGATGGAAGCACCTATATACAATAAGTAAATAAACATAATTAACAAAAACAAAATAATAATAAAAAATGTTAATAATATTGTCAAATGTAAAAGATGTTCATGATTAATATTGTTTAGAACAAAATGTTAGAAATTAGTTAAGTCCTTTTAGCCGTTTTATGCATTATGGTACCATCAATTATAGTTTTAACCGTTTAATTTAACTTTTAATAACTTTTTAGTATATATTTGTTCTACTAAATCCTAAAAATAAAAACCACAAATCAAAGTATTTACATGCTTTTAGCCGTTTTATGTATTATGGTAACATCAATTATAGATCTTAACCGTTTCACTTAACTTTCAATTACTTTTTAATATATAATTGTTCTACTAAATCATAAAAAAAACAAAAATCAAAATAGTTACCTGCTCTTAGCCGTTTTATAGATTATGGTAACATCAATTATAGATCTTAACCGTTTCATTTAACTTTTAATTTCTTTGTACTATATATTTGTTCATTAAATCCTAAAGATAAAAACCACAAGTCATACCCGTCCATCGGACGAGTTTTGACTGTACTATATATATATATATATATATATATATATATATATATATATATATATATATATATATATATATATATATATATATATATATATATATATATATATATATATATATATATATATATATATATATATATATATATATATATATACTAGTTTAAGCCCCAATGGGCGGCATGACTTATAATTTTTGTTTTTTGTTAATTTAAATACATGATAAGGGTTAAAGTTGGTATAATTGGTTTAACAATTATAACAAAGGGTGTCAGTCGCGTCTTAGTCCTAAAGCATGCATCTCGATTTTATCTATCATTTAGGTCATATTATAGAAACAATAATTGTATATGTCTAGTTTCAATTCTTTTGTGCCAACTTTAGAGTACTCATATCTAAGTCATGCATGTCTTATTCACCCATAGTGTAATATATATATCTATCATCATAGCACTGTTCAAGAAAGTAGTGCAACATTTCAAATTAATCAGTGGCTATTTTGCTAGTCATGTACTAACGAAGTTCATAGTAAAAGTGTAGTATTACCTAGGTAAATAAAGTTTCAATACATGAGAAAATATGAAGGAGCTTTGATGTGATAAAGATCTAAAAACGCATTTGTTTGTTGTTTTTTGTTAACTAAAATACATTTTTTTAATCACTTCAGCCTTTAACTTTCTTAGTAGCTTTATTCCAATGAATATGTCCATATAGCCCTTCAACCTTTGTTCCAGAAATATTACTACAAAAAAAAACAAACACTAAGAAACATAATAAGCAAAGATTATAAGAGGATATTTAGCACGATCATATAAGATTATAAGAGGATATTTCAACCAAATCAACATCTTTTGCAGCAACTATTGGTTTTCCAATAAGATAATGGTATCAATATTGATACTATATCGAGGTATATCATATATAAGAGGATAATACTAAATCGAAGATTGCTAGCAATATTGGTAAGAACCTTAAAGGTGACTATTTTAACGAAAATGAAAAAAGTAAACTTTCTCGAATTGTTTTATCATAAGGAATTATGTTATTCTTTGAATACTTTTGCATAATAACTTTTGAGTAATAATGACTAAATTTGATACTTATAAAATTAAAAGCAAACAACCTATTTTAAAATGTTACCCAATCCACACCCTTCTAGTAAAATTAAAAGCAAACAACCCAATCAACCACCTTCACCTACACATATGGGGATGTTTGGGATTGCTTATTCACAAAAAAAGCTTGTTCAAAACACTCTCACAATGTTGTGTCAGACGCTTTTAATAAGCAATCCCATACACCATTAATTTTAAATATTTATGCTTAATACATTAAGAGTGCTTACCGCAATTGTCAAGATTCATCCTCTTTTGGCAAGGAGATCTTTCAACCTTCCAGGGTAGCTACCACAATATGGACACCTCTCTTGACAATATCCAACCGTGACCGCATATCAACACCTCCAATGCAAAGCAAAGGTCTTATTTCGGAAATCAGATTCCTTCAATGATATTAAAACTCCTCAATAACTTCATACGTGCATCTAGTCAACTCTAGACGGGCAAATAATTATTCCAAACGGCCTTCACCGCAAAGAATTGGCATCATAATCTCTTCTGCAATGCCATCATGATCAATGGTAACACGAATACCAATGTTTTTCCTAAACTCAGTAAATGCTTATCCCAATCATATCTCTTCGATAGAATAACAGCAGTGCCTTGAATTTGAATAGGTGTCGGTTGTACTATTCCTTTTCTTTCAACTTTTTCAAAAAGGGTCCGAAATCTCATGCCTTTAAAGTTTTTAATTGGCGTGGATTTCATCACCATCAACAATGATATGCCGTTGTTTCCTAATCATCTCACAAGTTTTTGAGACATACGCCTTATAGGCAAGGTGGATAGCTATTTTTCATTACTATATATATGCTTTATAAAAACAATATAATATATGAAATTCCCCCATGAAGTTGAAAATAATATTAAAAGCACGTATTTTTCACCCCTTTCATTTTTCTAACTCAACATATATCATGTTTAAGAAGGAACATGGTTACCCTGTTGTTTTCTTTCAAAAAAATGGAGGTTGTGACTCGAGCTTTAAGTAAGCTTTGTATATTTCGGGAACACCGCCACTCTTTGCAAACTCTGCACGTGGTTCAAGTACCACCACATGGCGTGAAGTTGGGATTTCCGCTCAGTATATCCTTTAAATCTAATGTCCGAGATTTGGGATTACGCTAAATAGCCGGTGATTAGTGGCACCAAACTTAAGAATTGTCTTCAAAAGGCGAATAGGTCTGGCTTGTAAATTCTGAGATACATCGTTGTGTTTTACTTGCAAAGGATTTGCCATTGTAGGAGGTTAGTCTACCCTTACCTTCAAATAAAGATTTGGCAAGATATAAAATAAGAATTTCACCACTAAGTCTTGAATTAGAAACATCGGTGTAAACGATTACTTGCACATACCTTTGACATATTTAAAAAAGTTAATCTACTTTCTTTAGTTTGTGATGAGAGGGTTCAATTGAACACTACTTTCAAAAAGTATAATTACCTTGCACAATTTCGTGATTTTAGTATGATTTGTTTAACTCTGAACCTAGTAATTTTATTTTATCGCAAGTATAGTCATGGAAACAAAAGCACCATCAAATGCAGCAATGTAAGATTAGAGTTAACTAAAACATGTAAAAAGCATTGTTGTGCGAAATCTAACGATAATTTGTATGACAAGTGAATAGTAACAGCAAGTTCTTTAGAACTTGCAAAAACACAACCTGTAAAAGAAAATAATTGGAGATCAAGTGAAAGACAAAAAGACTATTTAAAAAGCAAAGCCGTTTTAACGATAATGTTGCAATTTCGGTGACCACAAGCGAGACATTTTTAAGTTTACAAAATCTATGAATGAAGATGACCACAAGTAGAGCCAAATTTTCACTTTTCAAGATCTATGAATTAAGTGTTAGGATTAATAAAGTACATAGGCATCAACAAAGGATCTTACTATATATAAAAAGGCTAAAATAATATGACTCTTACCTTTAAAAGCGACATACAAGCATGACGTCCATCAACGCCTTTGGGTCTTTCCATTGGAACGTTTGGTAGTACAAATGTTTTGGTTTAAGTGTAGTAATAACTCTATCACCCTCACCCTTTCTAGCCTCTTTATTCCTCCTCTTACCGAATCCCAACCCATTTTAAAGGCCTTGATCTTCATAGCCTTGACCTTGATCCTTGTACCCTCAACCGTTTGAACCATCGTTATCCACATCCATTTCATTAGTGAACTTCCTGACCCTTAGACTTTATCAATCTTCGATGGGTCAAGAGAGTACAATTGGTGAACTTCCGTCTTTATCAAACTTTCCCGGTAGAATTGGTCGTCATGCTCTTTTTAATCCTATGTTCTCGAATAAGAATACTTTTCTTTCTCCCGACCTCAAAGCAAGTTCTGTTCTTTGTTGTGGGGTCAACTCCTCTACATCCATCTCCTCCTCGCCGCCCGCTCTCAAGAAGACCTCTTCTTTTCCAATTCCTCAAGCCTTTGCAAGATATCGGGTCCACAAAATCATACACATTATGCCCATCAAGGATTTCTGGCATGTTATCTTTTTTCCACTCGTCGTTTTCAAGAAGATAGTGTTTCTTCAAGCTAGCATAATAAACACCCGCACCTCCATTCTCCTCTTCAAGATCCATAACAACTTAAGGTTTTAATGTCAGAGGTGGTTAATCATCTTGAAATTGCAAGAAAGTCGGATAGCTAAATTATCCTTTGTAGCTAAATGAAATTTGGTTAGAGTACTTCACATCAAACGAAGAAAAGGATCTGAAATTCATTCAATATAAAGTAATAACTTATGTAATATTGATGATTTCTATTTATCTTATGATACACTACATCAGATATTCGAAGGCATACCAAAGTATGTGAAAATAGTAGAAGTTGGTGCAAGGGACGGTTCTGAATGAAAAAAAATATGATACCGACATCCGTGAAGATAGAACTAATTCATAGGCTTGCTTGGTTTGGTTTGTCATTTGTTGAGGCCACAAGTTTTGTTTCACCTAAATGGGTGCCTCGGTATCCGGAGTAGCATTTATGAACGTATATTCTTATGTTTTGTTTCCGTCTATTTCTGATTATCATTTTTGATAAAGCTGTACAAACTACAAAGTGATTTGATCTTAACTTTAAAACTATTAAAGTACTAATAGTAATACTTATCATGTTAAGTTTATTCACCTATTTATCCCCTCTTATTATGAAATGATTTTATCCACAGGCTTACCCATATACATCCACAAGCTGACTTGTGGTGGAGGCATATAGTAATATGGAAGACCTCGGTTGGAGCTCCAATCGGAAGTAGCCCACCTCTTGGGACGGTCGAGCAATAATTTCATCTTTCGGATCCTTTCTTGGTACAATATCAACTAAGAAGTCAAAGATATCGAGTCCTTGTGATTGCATTAGCAATGTCATTTCTGAAGCTTCCTCCTTTTGTTCTCTTCGTTATGATTCCAAGACCTTAAACTCAACTCAAGGATAAACATTTCACATGCGAGCAAATATAGCGGTGCTTCATTGAGATATCATTCGTACATCCTCATACGCTTTCATGATTTTCTTGATTCTAGCCAATGGTAAACTATGGTTCTTGAAATCGGTGGTTTGCTCGATTTCTTAATCTTGGTTTGCCCATAAAGTTTGAAGTTGTTGATGCAAGCTGTTGTTGCTATTCTTTGGTGAATGTGATGATAAGCGAGTTCTTTGTTGTGCAAGTTGTCTTTGGTGGAGACGTAAGACCGAGATGTTTGTGAAGGTGGAACCAACCATCCAACCGATCACGGGTACATTCCCATCATTACCATCAACCTTAGTAATCGATAAATTCTCGTACCTGAATGAATTTGACACGTTGGTCAAAACTATGCCCAACGAAATGTTTTGATCAAGTGCATTTCTAATCGTCTTGGCAAATGTGGTAGTATCTTAGTGTTGACTTATTCAAATGGGAGAAGAATTCTGTGCCTCCTACTTCTCGGGTTTATGTCACTTCCAGTGAGCGTTAAATTCTGGTTTAAAGAGTTCATCAAAAAGGTGTTATCATTGGGTATGATTGTATACCTCGGTGATAACCACCAACAGATACATGACCCCCGCTAGAAATATCCCATAATCCGGGCCATGAATCCTTGCAATCAGGGCGCTTATGGATTAGAAGTTGTTGTGTACTTTCTGCAAAAATCTACACATGAACGGCTCGATGATAATCACCATCTCTGTGAACAGCGCTTCTGTACAAATAAAGTATAAATAGGTTAGCTTAAGACATTATGTATATTTATAAACTCTGACTCGTCTATCCATGATATCGATAGTTTATGTCGAAAATTAAACTCAAAATTGATAAGACCTACACAAAACTTAAGTGATATGATAATCGGTTTTAATAAAAGAGGCTGAAAAGGATGTCATGTTTGAAACCCTTATCGATATCGTTTCTAATAAGCAACCCAAGCTGCTAACCCTTAATTGCTTTTTGAATTAAGCACTCAAACTTAAGCAACTTCAAAATGCTTAGTCAAAACAGACTTATTTGATTATCAATATGGATAACCAATCCATTCTATACTAAACACCTTAAAGACTGTTCATTTGATGTATAGAAACACAACCATATAAATGATTCAATAAGCAATTCCAAACCATCTACTAACAAATACTCATTTAAGTCTCAAAGGATTTCTGATCAAAACTGAAATAACAAATGATATTGATAAACCAAAATCATACCGAAACAAAAAGGTATGCAAACGAATAACCAAAATCATGAAAAGAATTATCAAAAGCAATGAAGTAATCGCGCAAGAAAACTCTGAAAGTTAATCCGTCCATCCCATCCAGTATCAACTTCCTTGATCATCCCAGTGGTTCCTCGGCCGTCAAAGCATGTCCTAGTTTCGCCATAGAATGAGCCAAATCACCAGCCATTATATAACCATTTCCGTCCTATCAAACATCTTAAATATTGTTTGGTTGATCATCTGTATAAGGCAATTTAAGGAAGAAGCTCGGGTGCCACGAGTGCTACAAACTCAGAAAAATCAACCAAACCATTGCTATTTGTATCGGCTTTTTGTATTAATGCATCGAGTTGAGCTTGAAAAGAATCCAAAACCAAGATACTTACCGAGGTATGCCTTGATGAGGTACTTGAGATAGTGGCTCAGATTGGCCATATCTGATATCATTAGTGGAGGTATAATGAGGTATCCCTACATACAAAAATATTTGTTAAAGTGGAAAATGCGAATCAATAAGCAATATAAAATGTTGAGAGGATGCGAAGATAATAAACCAATTCCTGAGTTAAGAGGATTTGAAAAAAAGATTTTCATGTCGACACATAACTTCATCAGATGACATCTAACAACAAAAATTATCCACCTTCAAAATTCACTATTGTATCAGTTGCTAAAACTCTTTTGTTATGAAATCGATACTCAAGAAGTTCGGATAGGATCATTCACTGCCACAATTTCCAGATACACCTCAAAAGTTAGCACAATTGCATATACATATTACACAATATTTTGTTGAGCTAGAGCTAACTACATTCCATACAATTAACTCATACGAAGATAAGGTTATTTCTTCAAAACAAATTAAACATTTACCCCAAATTCCTAAAATTACGATTAAGCTTGGTACCTTATCGCTCAATCCTTGAGCATTAGCTATCCTGAGCCCGCCTCGGCTTGTCTGAGGTTGAGAGTAATTCCGACATTTAGCTCGTACTTTTAGCTAGAAACCTTGAGCTACCACCTATTCCATAACCAACATCAACTATACTTTTGGTTTCTTTTTGGATCATCTCAACAAAATTCATACAAAACATCAATTAAGAAAAATGATATCAAAAGCATCGTCGGGGTCCATTGGTTTCTTTTGTTCGGTGCTACATAATATTTACCTTTAGCCATGCAAGATTAGGTTTTCTTCATGGTAAGAGTTTTGATGATTAGGGATTAAAGTGCCTGTAAAAAAAGGGACCTACTAAACTCAAATAGAGTTTTTGCATGAGAATAACAAAGCTTCATTTAAACAAAAACATACGTTATCAAAGCTTCAAGAACTGCAAAACAAACAACTATTTTTATTATAACATGCAAAAATCAGATTAAAATCATTAAAACCTTAAAATTGTGATGGAGTTCTGGAGAGAATTTTGATGATTAGGGTTTTTTTTTATTTTGTGAAAAAATATACATCCGGATATTTTAATAATGGATAAAATGTTTTGTATGAGATTATTATTGTAAAAGATTTGATACTTATCTCATTAAGATGGTCAATATTACAGATTTCTAAGAGGATTCCAATATAATTATAGGCATTTATATATTATAATATGCAAAATAATTATCAAAATAACTTGTTGCCTAAGTGGTAAATACACTTGTTATTTATCCAAATAAACTAAGGTTCAATCCTTGCAAGGCCCTTTTTATAAATAATTTTCAAAATATTTAATAAAATCAAAAATTCAAAATAATTATTAAAATCAAAATTCACAATTATTGCTTGGGTGGATAAAAAATTGCTTAGTTGGACAACAAATGATTATGGCATGAAATTTGATTATGTGGCATTGAGGTGGCATTAATGCCAAATGCCTCCTGTTATATATAATATATATATATATATATATATATATATATATATATATATATATATATATATATATATATATATATATATATATATATATATATATATATATATATATATATATATATATATATGAGATGAGCGATCTGCGGATATTTATTTTAGTGCGGATGTGGATGTACCTCATCAGTTGATTTTTTGACCAAATTCATCCCTTTTTTCTTTCCGTATATTTTATTTTTATTAGAATATTCTATTTCCTTATTTTCTCATCTTTTTTTTTATTTAAATTTTTATACAATGGAATTACACGATCGGTATTCTCGTATCGGTCCGATCTATCGGTACATTTTCATTAAAAAGCATTTGTTGAAGGTATTTTATGATAGTTATTACGATATTAAGGTTTTTATAATGAATTTGAGGATAGTTATTGTTTGAATCACTCCCAAACAAGATTTCAAGTATTTATATCTCATATGTAATAGGTAGCTTTATTATGGCCTTTATGTTTGTTTAAGGTCAAGCTTATGTAGAAGGCCCATAAGCTTAGGCCCAAGCCCCATAAGAAAGGATGGGAACTAGGAGTGTTGCCCAGGTTCCCTCCTATAAATAATCTTGTAAACCCTCATTTGAGGTTGGTTGTTCAAGTTTTCTTTTCACATACTCTACGCCTAAACCGTCTTTAGTATTTAGGTGTGTGTGCTTGTTTACTTGTTCAATCGCCTTATCTCTTTCTCTATAACTTGTGTTTATAAAACTAGTGACCTAACGGTGGTATCAATCGCCAAATAGTTGGTGTACTAGTTTGTTTTGAAGTTTGGTTTTGGGTCTTACGCGTAAAGATAACGCAATCTTTGGTTATCTTAAAAACTCGCTTTTTACACTTTTAATCCAAGATTCTTGTACTTTCAATGTTTTGAGGTGTTAAAATACTTGTTTTGGCAAAAGTTTCAAACTTCACGCATGGATTTACGCTTTTAAGCTTGTTTTTGTTCGAGGGTGTCGTTCACGCGTAAACCGTCTACAGATTTTGTACATCAAATTTCACATTTTGTGTTCTTTGGTACTATTGAAGCTATTCCATAACAAAAACCGGTTTAGAAACACATTTAAGCGAATCAAAGTTACGAGTAATCCCACGTATCAAAACCCTAATATTAGCGTAAGATTTTCCTTGGTTTGATCTTCAATTTTACGGTTTATTCCGTGTTTTCTTACTTGGATAAGTCTCGAAAATACGTCGACTTCTGGATATCATTTGCCTTTGTGAAGTGTAAAGATCATTTGGGCAAAACCCTAAAATTACGCATAAGATAAGCCACGGCGTGAAATTCTCACGCATAAGATTCACTTTCTGGCGTAAACTAAGGTCTACGCATAAGGTAATCCCTCGCCTCGTTTCTCGCTAACTTCGCTCTCGCATAACTTTAGTGTTTTTCCTACTTACAGCGTAAGCTAAAACCTCACGCGTAACTCCTCATTGTTACGCGTAACTTTTGGTGTTTACGCATAAGTGCTACTTGGTTCTTGTCTTTCTCGCCTAAGGACACTTCATCAACAAAGGTTCATTCGACTACAAGATCCATTTTACCACACAAGTTTATCATCATGTCTCAACCACCATACTCTAACTATTTCCCTCACACTTATAATCATCAACAACAACAACAATTAACTCCACAACATCAACAATGGAATCAACAACAAGCTATTTATCAACAACAATTTAATCGCAACATACTCCACAACTTGGTGCAATTCCACAACCACAAATGGTTCAACCACCACCAAGTCTTCAAGCCTACCCTACACAAACGATTTCAATCAACATCCATCAAGGAACACTATGAAGGAACCCACTTGGTTTGCAAAGATGTGTGAAGCTTTAGCGACCAACAATCAATTCATGAAATTTGGATCACTGATAGACCTCCAATGCTCACTCCGAAACTACGATCAATGGGTGATAAGGTTCTTTAGGTTTTGTGATCTAAAAAGCCACATGGAAAGTTCTTAAAGAAGGTTATCTTGGAAGGTCCATTTGAGATGCCCTCTTGTCATTGTGCGGAGATCCTACTACTGCTCCACCAAGAGATGAACAAACCAACATTGCTATTGTTGCGGTTTAAATCCTACCGAACTTCTACACTATGAAGTCGATGAACTTGC